>JAPDNY010000008.1:51872318-52024818 GCA_029375565.1 Gekko gecko
ATCGACTAGACTTGAAACACCAGTAAAACACTTGGAAAAGAAACCACCCCGGGAAAGCTAGAGACACAGATGAGTTTGTTTTGTGAAACTAAAACATAGGGTTTTCAGAACCTTTCTTCACTTTCAGAACACTGAACATGAAGAAAAGACTAATATTATGAGACAGCTTTTAAATAAATGAAGTTTCATTGAATATATTGATTAGACCCTATCTAATTCATCTTTTTAATGAAAGGATATAATTAATTAACATTGGTGAGTGGTGTTGCTGATGATCTTTGAAGGACATACCGAACATCTTGTAAAAACTGGCACATATAGTAGAGGCAGTATGTCTCTTAGTTACTTTCTCTTAGCATGCCAGTTTTTAAAAAATGATTGTATCAGTAATACGATTATACCGATATTGTATTAATTTACCTGATCCAGATATTGTATTTGCCATAGAGGTTGGTATCTCTATAATAAACACTGCTCCTCTTGCCACAATATAACCTAGAAAAAGCCACCTAGAAAAATTCACTGCACAATGGCACTGACTCACATGGTAAGCCCAACTATACAGTCTGACCATTTAGGACAGCCAAACCGAGCCTGGCATCCAGCAGGAGACAAGGAGAAACCAGGAAGGGGGCTGTCAGTGATAGTATGAGGTCACTTCTGAGAAAATCCAGAAGTGACATTACACCTTTCTAGGAACTGGTGTAAACTCTATAGTAAAACTGGTTGTTATCTTTTCCCCCCAGAAGTGATTCAGACCTCTTTACCATTGAGTTTATGCCAATTCCTAGGGAGGTGTGATACTCATTCCAGGTTTACCTGGATGGCAACAGTATTTTTTAAAATTCACCTGGCATGTGGTAACCCTATAACAACCATATACATATGAAATTGTCATACAGCCTGGGCTGACTGACACTTTAGATTCTTTAAACTCATGTACAAACAATTTAAAAAGTGAAATATTATTTGGCTCTGAGTCATGAAACAGATCAAAATGTGATGATCAAAATTCATTACCTGTATCTCAGGCTACATTGGCATTTTAAAATGGTTTCTATAAAATTAGGAATCTGTTTTGTCTGTTTTTCCTGTATCATGCTGAGTTGGGCCATCCTTGTTTGCAGTGCTTCATCCTCAGAATCTTGTGCCATTTCCATAGGTCAGTATTCTATTCAAAACTTGTATTTAATAGTTCTTAGGTACAATTTGTGAAGTCTGTGCCCCAAATAATCAATATTGTCCATTATTTCCAATTAAAATTAAACCATTGTCTTAAATGGTTTAATAGTATACTTACTACAGAAACCCACAGATATTTAAATCTTAAAACTATTCTGACCAGTGGAAGCACTTTGGAATTCCATGTTCTTATGATTTTTTCTGGAGTGTGGCTGTACTCTTAAAAACATGGGATAAGAACGCCTAGGCTAGGATTACAGTGTAACTATAGACAAATTCTGCAAGGGAAAAGTTATTTTTTGTATTGCATTCTATCGTATGTTATGTTATTAATATAGATGTAAAAAGCTGCTTAGATCATTAATATTAACACACAACATTCAGCTATCCACTCAGCTGACCTTGGCCCTCACTGCCACCCACAATATTGTATCACAGAATTAATTTTGTATAGTTCTAAAAGCTAGCTGCCTAGTGCCCTCTTGGTTTCCTGGCTCACAGTATGCCAAGGTCCAAAGCTCCACCATCTCTCACTTAACACTTTCTTTCAAATCCTTGCTTTTCAACCTATTTTACCCTCTTCCTTCAATCAGCATTCTTAACTGTCTAGGAAAGACAGGGGAAGAACTCTCTTTGTCTTCCCTTAATCCTCTTTTCCAGCCCTTAATGGCAGTGTGCTCATTTTATACTGTCAACTTTATTTGGCCATTCATTCCTCAACTCCCTGTTTTTACTCTTGTCTTCAGGTCTCTGTGTCTTCACTAATGTTCTAATGCTTCTATTAAGTATACAACAACACAATTTGATTTCAGCAAAGTGATTCAGCTTTATTATAACAGCAAACTTCAACTCAGGAACACACAATAGTGGAGCACAGCTCCCTTTTTAAATCATCCAGGCTGTCAAAGCCACACCCATAAATAAGTTAACATCAAATCATAAACTCAGGATAAAGAGCAATGAGGTCTGTTCCCTCCAAGATACATATTTACATTGTGATTGGTTATTTACACAGGTTTCACAGAAACCAGCCAATAGTAATGCAACAGATTACAATCCTCTTTATGCCTGAAGTTTAACATATAAAAGAATAGGATGGATTCAGCTTCAGGACATAACAGCTTCCATACACTACTATTATACTATCCTGTTCTTTCAGTCATTTTGTCCATGGGCTTCTTTTCTCTTGGCTGTCCTGTATCCTTGTATCTTTCAGCCACTCATGCTTCCCACCTATCCACACAGTTCCTCCTCTTCCTACTGTCCATATGATTTTTTAAGCTTATTCAAACTGAACTCCACTTCCCCTTTCAGAAGATTCTCAGCATTTTGTGGTTGATATCTTTGGGAAGTTGAAAGGTTCATGAACATTCTGTGACATCACACCAACTCTACCAATGGCTGTCAAAGACTTTATTAATATCAAATGATTTATGTATTACAATATAGATTACAGACAGTATCTAACATACTACAATGTTACCATATGAGAGAAATAAAACCAGGCAATCCACAAGAGAGGAGTTTCTACATACTCAGAAAACAACCTGGGCTGAAAAGTGTCACCTGTTTTGGATAGGACGGCATTCCTCTTGAAGGAAGAGGTTCATAGTTAGGCCTACTGTTGCATAAGCATGTGGCACTTGTGGTCAGGAGTGTCATTTATCAGTTTGAGACAGTTAGCCTTTCTTGGGCAGAAAAGATCCAGCCACTGTGGTGCATGCCCTGGTTATATCTAGATTAGACTGCAGTAATACATTATACATGGGGCTGTTTTTGAAAAGTGTTCAGAAACTTCAGTTGGCACAGAACACTGCAGCCAGTAAACAATAAGGACGATATCACTTTAGTTCTGGCCCATCTATACTGGCTCCCAATCTGTTTCTGGACACAATTCAAGGTGTTGATGTTGACTTTCACATCCCTATATGGATTGAAACCAGTGTATCTGAAGGACCTCCAACTCCCTTGTGAGGTTCCCTGCACCCTGGGGAGGTATCCCGACCAACTACCACCTTACCAAAGGAGAGTATGACTCCCACTGGCCTCAGAATTAGGAAGAGGAGGGGTTCTGGCAACCTGGTCCTCCTCCTTCCCCTGGATTGGCTCCCTCCCTCCCTCAGTCCCTATTTGGACTGCAGCCTGTGCATCCTTCCTGGCCATGTGTGGAAGCATCCCTTTATAGGCTTCCTGACTCTACCCCCATCTGGCCCACCTCATCCCTCCATGTCAACATTCCTCCCAGGAAAGCATAAAGGCAGGGAAAATGACCATCTTCCCTTCCAAGCCTTGCCAGCTCCTCCCCCAGGCTACCCCCCAGGAACTTGTATGCATGATTATGGCTCTTCTAGCCAGGCCCTATCCCCTTCTGTGCTCTGCCTGGAAATTGAGACCCACCCTCAGCGGTTCCTTTACCTCCTGCCCCACTGTGCCCAGGGTGGTGGAACCCTCTTGTCCCATCCTGGCCATGGTGGAGTCCCTCCTCCCAGCCTGGGTAGGGTTACCAGATCTGGGTTGGAAAATACCTGGAGACTTTGGGGGCGGATCCAGGAGAGGGTGAGGTTTGGGGAGGGGAGGGGCCTAAGCATAGTACAATGCCATAGAGTCCACTCTTCAAAGCAGCCATTTTCTCCAGGGGAGCTGATCTCTGTCAGCTGGAGATCAGTTGTAAAAGCAGGAGATCCCCAGGCCCTACCTGGAGGCTGGAAACCCTAAGCCTGGCCCTCATCAGGCCATCTTCTGGAGGCCTTACCATTGCTGACATCCCTGGCAATAACAGCCATCAGCTGCAGTCTTCTTTGCTGGCCCTCCTGGCTCTTCCTGGTGTCACCGGTTGGAATGCAGCTCCCTGCCTGCTGCCCAATCATCCCTGCCCCTTGGATTTCCAGTGTGGGATGAGTTGGGCCTCCCTTTGCTCTCAGCTGCATTGCATTGGGAGCTGGAGAACACTCCCAATATTCCTTATGAACTGATCCTACCTCTACAGTCATCTGAGACCCTGTACCTGAGATTAGGCAGGTGGCAACCCAGGAGAGAGTTCTCAGTTGTGGCAGTAAAATTCTGGGACTGTCTCCCCAGGGAGACTCAGATGTCCTCTTCTATTGTTGCTTTCCATCACTGGGTGAAGACGTTCTTGTTTTATCTGGCATTCCCTCAGTCACTGATTCCTCCTTCCTGCCCTATTTCAGTTGTTTTGTATGTATAATTTAGGTTTGGTTTCATTTGTTTTAATGATGTGTGTTTGGCTGGTTTTAAAGATTTTATATACCTCGAGATTAGACTACTGTAATGTTCTCTACATGGCGCTGCCCTTGTCCCAAATCTGGAAGCTACAGCTGGTGCAAAACACTGCAGCCAGCCTTCTGATAGGTCTCCCCATGTGAAAGCACACCCAGCTGCCTATAGCATACTGTTCAAGGAGCTGGTTCTCACCTTTAAAGCCCTTTATAGTCAGGGGCCTACATACCTGAGGCACTGCCTTTCCCCACATGTTCCCCAAAGAGCACTGCATTCAGGGGCTCAAAATCATATGGTCCTCCCTGGTCCCAAAGATGCCAGGCTGGCCACAACCAGGGCCAGGGCCTTCTCACTGGTGGCTCTGCAGTGGTGGAACAAGGACCCAGAAGACATTAGGGCCCTGCGGAACTATAGTTCCACAGGGCCTGCAAGATGGAGCTCTTCCATCAGGCCTTTAATCAAGGAGCTGCATCTAATAACTGAATTGTGGTAAGGCAAAACATCAACATTGACTGCATTCCACTTTGATTATTCCACATGATGTGCTATAATGTTTCCGCCATTGCTATGCAATATTACTACTGTCATTACTACTGTCAATAGCATTTTATGGCTGTTTTATAATTGCTTGGTTAATGTGTGTTTTAACTTTTTATGTAAGCCACCCTGAGGGTGGGGTATAAATGAAATAAATAAATAATATAGCATGGATCCAGGTGGCCAGACCAGCCATATCAAGTTAAGGGGCCATCTTTTGGCTAGGCCGAAAGAAAGCCTTTTTAGCATCTGTGTTAACTTGCTTCACGAGTAATAAAGTTGGGTCCAGTATAACCCTAAGGCTCTTGACAGAGTCAGCAAGGTTCAGCTGAACTCCATCAAAAGTGAGGGGCACAATTTGGTATTTATGATATTGGTCTTAATGTTGGAGGCACAAATAACAAAGGCTGTGATGGAAGAAAGGGGATATTTAGTAAGTGGTTGCAGCTACGAAAGGCTGAATCACCCTGCAGTTGGCCAGATAGTATCCCTTGGATTTAGCTCTGTTTCCAGAAGCCAAAACTCAGATGCTTGGGGAGGAGGACCAGTGGGTGACCCCTTCAGCTTTGTCATTTGTAGGTGCTGCTTCTGTTAGCAGTGTGTAGTTCAGTACCCTCTTTAAAGCAGAGGTATACTTACTCATAGAGCTCTGGTGGGGGGCTAGGAGCAACTTCTTTAGCTGTTGCAAAATGATACACTCTAAACTAGGAGTGGCCAAACTTGCTTAACATAAGAGCCACATAGAATAAATGTCAGATGTTTGAGAGCTGCAAGACATGAACAAATACTACACACATGTTTTTATTGAAAAAATATGCAAATTTGCTTTTATTGATATTGAATTGGTAACTTTAGATGGGGAGGGAGGGAGAAAGAGAGAGAGAGAGAAGGAAGGAAGGAAGGAAGGAAGGAAGGAAGGAAGGAAGGAAGGAAGGAAGGAAGGAAGGAAGGAAGGAAGGAAAGAAAGAAAGAAAGAAAGAAAGAAAGAAAGAAAGAAAGAAGGAAGGAAGGAAGGAAGGAAGGAAGGAAGGAAGGAAGGAAGGAAGGAAGGAAGGAAGGAAGGAAGGAAGGAAGGAAGGAAGGAAAGAAGGAAGGAAGAAGGAAAGAAGGAAAGAAGGAAAGAAGGAAAGAAGGAAAGAAGGAAGAAGGAAAGAAGGAAAGATGGAAGGATGGAAAGATGGAAAGATGGAAAGATGGAAAGATGGAAGGAAAGGTGGAAAGGTGGAAAGAAAGGTGGAAAGAAAGGTGGAAAGAAAGATGGAAAGAAAGTGGAAATAAAGCAAATAGATGGAGGAGGGAGAAAGAGTTGGAAAGAAAGCAACAAATGTCGAATGTGTCCTCCAAGCCCCCCCCCCCCCACGCCCCAACACCTGCTAGCTTGACTTGGAAAAGGGATTTAAAGAGGCAAATGTCTTCTTCAAGCCGGATGGCAGAGGGAGGCTTTGAAAATGCATTTAAAGTTCAAGTTGCTTTCTGTTTCTGCACTGGCTGGGGAAGGGAAGATCAATCGGGGAGGCATGCCTCCCCTTTGCTTCCCCAGCCACTGTAGTGGGAGCCACACAATATGTGTGAAAGAGCTGCATGTGGCTCCCGAGCCACAGTTTGGCCACCCCTGCTGTAAACTAAAGTACGTTACTCTGATTTAACTTTTTTCTTTTTAATTACTTGTTAAAATTACATATTGTAAATTAAATGACATGGCCCAGTTCCATGTGTTATGTTAGGGGGGTATTTTGTTTGTTGGTTTTGATGGGATAGATTGTATGATCACTGGTAAATATAATATAGCATGGAGTAATCAATCCTACCATTTAATTTTAGGGCCAGATCCACATATTTTTGGATGCTGTCATTGCACTGTAGCAGCAACTTGAAGCCAGACTGGCTTGCCCACAAAGAAAAATCTAGTTTTGAATGACAGTTTTGAATGACTGCTATAGTGTAACAATACTGAAATGTCCAATGATGCATTGATGTGGCCTTCCTTGTTTCCCTTCCTGGATGTTTCACCATCATTCACTGAAGACAAATCATAAGCGAGGAATATGCAAATATGAGAGGTCAAATATTGCTTGGCTGAGGGAAGGCAGAAGTAGTCAATCCCCAAATCTCTTTTTTGTAGCTTTGCTTATAAGTGTAGTAATTATTTCAAGCATAATTCTGCTTGATGAGAAAAATACTTTCCATTTTCAGTGATTCTTCTTTTTCATACTATATTAATGTGCATGTGTCAAAATGGTATATTTTATTCAAAACGTTTTAATATGCAGTTTGTGTTTTTTAAGTAATTTTTTTTGCACTAATATGAAACTTACCTCCTTTAATGTTTAATTTCCTCTGAAAACTCCACTGCTGTGAAAATAAGTATCAAGACTAAGGCACAAGGGTGTTTTTAAGGGAACACTGTGACCAGCTTAGAAAGTTGGTGTGGAGCAGGGAAAATTAAAAGAGAGGAAATGTTTCAAATCTATCGATCCATGCCTTTGGTATCTATCTCAATGTACGTTTGTAGGCATACATACAATCATACAAGGACAGCTCCGCAACTCTTAATCATGTGAGGCAGCAAAGGAGAATGCAGTCCCTTTGACTCTATGATTATATATCCGATGGATGTATAACATAAATATTTCTTGGTAGGTTCCTCATGACTAACCAGATTTGTGAACATCTCTGGCCACACTCATTGGAAGGTAGATGAAACTTGAGTGTACGTGTGTGAATTAATGATGCAATCTATTTCCTGCATTTCATAAATGTGCACAATTTGTTTAAAATAATTTTCATTATGGCCTACTTCATGTTTTTGGTCCAGTAAACCATATGGGAAGTATAACTATAATCTGAAGGACTGTTCCTATCTGTGATCAGCAGCATATACCAAAAAAAGAAAACAAGAGAAAAAGTGGACAGAGAGCTGTGTGGGGGAGAAAAAATATTCTGACAGTTGGGTATTGACTGGCTTCTTAACACACAGTCCTCTAATTCTTAATTAGAATGCCATAGCTAATTAATAAGTTTTTTCCAATTATAAATTAACTTAGGATCAGAACTCTGGCTTTGCATGTAATTTCCTATAATCGCTAAAGCTACTGCAAAAACATGTCTCCTACCAACCGTAACTTTTTTATTTAACACAGACAGACAAGTTCTCGCTGGGTTTAAATTTTACAGCAAATTATCTCTATTGGGATTTATGAAGGAATTTTTTTTCTAAAATATCATGGGGTTTTTTTGTCCCAACCTTTTTTTGTTCTTAAACAAAATAGCATTCTGAATGGACAATTTCTCTCTGAGATTTAAAAAAAAAGAATTCATCTTAATATTTTAATGTTATTACAGGGAAGGAAGAAAGAGAGCAGGTGATAATTTGTCCCCCCCCATAACCGTTACCACCTTTTCATGGTTTCTTCAAAAATGATTTGGGAGGTACCCTCATGCTGTTCATTTATAGAATCTTAACTGGAGAGACACTTATCTCTTTAGTAATGAACCAGTATAATTAAAGGTGGGAATGTGGAAGGGTTCAAGCTCTGGCAACATGTCACATAGTTGGCTGCTGCAATTCCTCCGTGGTTTATCAAAGACTACTCCTTTAATATGGAGATTACACTTATGTACTTGTCTGAACTTGAAAGGCATTTCCCTAATTTACTTATTAATGAGATGTAAATCTATTTGTACGGCACGTCACAAGTTTCCTGAAATCGTTGCTACTTAACTGGTGATAAACCCTATGATTTAAATGAAAAATAATACATTTAGCTTCCACATTCATTCTGTTAAAAATTGATATAGTCTATGTTAAATTTATTAATATTGCTTGCTGTCATTCAGTTTGCAGCTCTTACTGAAATATGACTTGACAGCGGCCGCATTAAAGATGTATGCCATTGTATTCAACAAAGATTAATGAAGCCCGGTAAAAATAGCTGTAAAAGAGAAAGTGATCCGAATGTAAAATCAGTGAATTAAATGAGGCCTTGCATACCATTTGTTAATATGCATGAGGAGGGAGGCAGCGAATGAAAATGTCTCCCTGCAAAGTTCATTTGGGAATGTTTCAATATTGTCTGAATACCACTAAACTACTGAACAGTCACCTAATAGAGACCCATGTACCTCTAAGGTCTGCCCATGTGCCCTGTGCATAAATAGACAAACACACACTGGCCCATGAACACATGCACTCTCACAGACACACTCACACATACAATATTTGTTTCCAAACAGAACTAGAAATCTGAAATCAAAATAACACGATTCGTACCAAAGGAAATCCAAGCAAAGATGTCTCTTCCCTCCTCCACAGACTTCTCAGACTGTGTATAAGTGTTGGCTTTCAGTAATAAAGCTACTTGTGATACAGAGCTTTAATGTTATATGCCTCTTTTATGGGAGAATTGTATGAAGTAATACTTAAAGGGATTAGATGCCAAGGATTTATAAAAGGTTAATATGTCTGTCTGTCGTAGCTGTCATACCTTTTCTTACACTGAGATCTATGAAGTGGAAAGGGGGGTTGCAGTTTTTTTGTGGGGGGAATTCCAGGTACTGATTTATTTCAACACCACACATTATCAAATGCTGCTGAATTTATAACCTTGCAGGTTAAGACTTTCAAATAAATTAGCAGGTGCATAAATACTATACAGAAATCACTGGGTAAACATAGCATATTTACCAGTCAGGATGCTGGTGTGTTTATATGTGATTTGTGCTAGTACTGACAGACTTGCTTTAAGATTTGAATATATTCTGCAGGGTCAAAGGTTCCTCACAATAGACCATGCTGAAGTGTTGTGTGTGTTTTTTTTCTTTAGGGATTATTTTTAATTTGGCTAGGTAGATCTTTGGCAGCAGAGTCATAATGCACCAGAAAGATTGTCAGCTTGGAGGCAATTTGGAGGTATAATATGCACACATACAGTGTAAAACCTTGTAGAAAAGCTCTGCCTAAAGCATAAAGTGTCCCAAAAGGATGAAAACCAGTGTTTAAATTCAGAACAATTTAGGTGGATTTTTGTTCTGAGGCTCAGCTTATGTCACCAGCCTTTTCTGAAGTGCTGGAACTCATAACCCATGTTTTGTGTTTGCCCATAGTAGAAATTCTTATTACTTCATTGACTGTACTAAGCACTAATAGTCTAGTGCATTAAGTCAGCCCTCAGTCACTGGAGCACTGGGTACTGATCCTCCCAAGGGCCTGAACAGCCCTGGGAGTGCCGGTACATTCTATGCTGGTGTCACTGAAAGATAAGTTTGGGAGGGAGGGGTTGCCAGGCAAATTGTGGACAATCAGCTGGCCCTCTCTTGAGCCAGGGACTGCCTTCACTTCAAAGGATTTTCCCTGACAGAAAGTAACCTAAGGCTTGTTGTAACAACTGCTATGTGTTCATGCACGATCACGAACCTTGATACAGACACATTAAGAGTTGTTCAATATTTTGAGAATAAAGAATCAGAAAAAAACTAAGAATTTGATTTAGAATAGGTGGTTTAAGTGTCAACAGATCACTATCACCCCAGAAGTAGTGGCAAATGGTTGTTCCCACTAAAATTATGTTCTCTATGCAAGACTGCTGAGTTTTGGTGCTTCATGGCCCTCATTCAGTCACCATTCTGCCTAGTTCTGTGCCTTAGAAAGACTTCCTTTTTGCTATATTCCACAGATGCATTGAGATAACCATAATATAAGTCACCCACTGTTTTCCTAGGCCCAATTCATAAATGTCTGAGGAGGCATGGTAGGTAGCTAACCTCCCTTATGGTCCATTCCCCATAATATAAGCTTCAGTCAAGTGAAGTTATGTTGATCACATAATTCCTTTCCACATAAGAATCAGTATCCAGATTTGGGGGCAGGCAAGGGGGCAGGGCCGGCCCCAGGTGTCTGGGCGTCCTAGGCAGGACAGCCCGGGGTGCCCACCCCACCGGGGATGCCAACCTCCTGGTGGGGTCTGGAGACTGGGGGGGCCGTGGAGCGCTGGCTTTCCTGGGCACTCCACAGCTGCGGGGCCCCCAGGAAAGCCAGGGAAGGGGCGGGGGTTCTAGCCCCCACCCCCTCCCTCCCAGCGCTGGCTTTCCTGGAGGCTCTGCAGCTGCAGGGGCCCCAGGAAAGCCAGGGAAAAGGCAGGGTTTAAACCTCTGCCCCTTCCCTCAGAGCGCCGGCTTGCCTCGGCACTCCACAGCCACAGGGGCGCCAAGGCAGGCCAGGGAAGGGGTGGTGGTTCAAACACCCGCCTCTTCCCTCCCTCCCAGCCCAGCGAGGCAAGCCAGGGGAGGGGGGCAGGGGGAGGGGGAGCGCTGGCGGGTGGAGGGCAGGCAAGCTCTGCTGCCGTTGCCGCCTCCTCCTGAGCCCCACCAGGGCACTTTGCTGGTGGTGGCAGTGGGGGGGCGGTGGCGGGGGAGCAGGGGGCCGTTTGGCACCCCTGTGGGCCGGCTCCCTAGGCGAGTGCCTAGCTCGCCTAGTGGGTAAGCCGCCCCTGCAAGGGGGCTAACGGACATAATACTTAGCCTTACTGAGCCCTGGCTCCTATTCCTAAAGGGCCATTAGACACATTAATGCCACCAACCAAGCCTTAGTCAATGAATTCATTGCCTACTTGTCTTCCTGCTTATAGTATCCATTTCCCAATCACTTTTATGATCACTATGCTACCAGACCACCATGACTGTCATATTTATTTTACTACAATGCTTCTCCAACTTTGTTCCAAGAAGCACAGGCTTCTTTACATGGTCTTTCCTCTTTTATTCACACAACAGCTGTGTGAGGAGGGTATATATGGTGATTTGTCCAAGGCTTTATGGTTAAACCTCTCCCAAATACAAAACTCCATCTACTCTTTGGAGTTCAATATTGGGCTTAATATACTATATCTCCTACTCATTTAATTTATTACTGCTTGTTTAACTGTGATGAAATAAACTTTTTGCATGCTCAGTTATAATTTCTTCAATCAGTACAACATATCCACCACATTCAAGTGTATTTGGAAGCAAATTAGCTTGTTCCATGGAAGTCAATGAGAGAAGCGGCCCATGATGGGTTTTGTTGTGTTCTTACTTAATGCTAGGTATCAAAATAAGGAGGCAGCATGGTTTTAAATAGGAGCACAGTTTTGCCTTAGCTGCAGTGGTAGATACAGAGGCTTGTTCTATGGTAGCTCAATTGGTCTCATTTCCAGAGTAAATGATACCCAACTGCTACCTAATTTTACTTTCACCATCTTGAATCACCAAGGACTGAATTAATCCAGTAGCTCTTTAGATCTCTTGTGGGGAGAGTTGCCAAGCTCTTCGGCAAAGAAAATGTTTTCAGTTTTCCAAGGCACTTAGTTATGGTGCCCTCTTCTCCCCACCCCCCGCGCTTTCTTACAATTTTTCATCTTTCCCGCCAGTTTGTAGTGGTTAAGTGCGTGGACTCTAATCTGGGAGAACTGGGTTTGATTTCCCACTCCTCCACTTGCAGCTGCTGGATGACCCTGGGCAAGCCATAGTTCTGTCAAAGTTGTTCTCTCAAGGACAGTTCTGGAAAGAGCTCTCTCAACCCTGCCTATCCCACAGGGTGTCTGTTGTGGGGAGGGGAAGGGAAAGGAATTTGTAAGCCACTCTGAGACTCCTAGTGAAGGGTGGAGTATAAAATCAATCTCTTCTTCATCTAAATAAAACTAAGAGCCTTGCTGGCTACATTAGGCAATAGAGGAGGAACTGTGAGAAAACTCTTTGAGGGACAGGTGGGAAATGCACAGGCTGCAGCTTTCCATGGTGCCACAGAACATTTAAAGGAATGGCTCCATAGAGATTATTATGCTGGCATTGATCCAGGTGTCCATCTCAGCCTTAAAACTCTTATGTGTCTGCTTTGGGACTATGCCTGTGTGTGTTGTTGTTGTTGTTGTTGTTGTTGTTGTTTTGCCGTCAAGGCACATGTTGCCCTATTATAAGTTAAAATTATTGTTGTTACATGAAAACTTAATAAAAAAAATTAAAGTCACAGCTGTCTTATGGCAATTCCATTGGATTTTCAAGGCAAGGGATGTTTAGAGGTGGTTTGCCATTGCCTGCCTCTGTATAGTGACCATGGATTTCCTTGGTGGTCTCCCAACCAAATACTAATTAGGGATGGGCACAAACTGAACCACAAAGCAAATTCATCATGAATTTTCCCTGTTCATGAATCATGAACAGAAGTGGAATTTTGTGACAGTAGACCAAAGTTTGTGATGAGTCTACTGTCACAAAATTCCACAAACTTTCAAAGCTGTTATAGGTAATTAGTGGCAGTTTGTAGATAAAACAGAAAGTAGGCATTTAAAGGGACTCTGAGTCCCTTTAAACCCCTGCTTTCTGTTCCCCACGAAAGCCATAAAACAGCTGAGCAGTGGGGAGCAGCTTGGTATCTGCCACTCAGCTGTTTCAGCCTATCTTGTGAAGTCCCTTTAAAGTTTAAATGGAGTGCACGAAAAAGCCCCAAAAGAGCTGAGTGGCGGGGAGAACCTGCTTCCCACCACGCAGCTGTTTCAAGCTGTTTTGTGCAGTCTCTTTAAACTGGGATTGCACAAGACAGCCTGAAACAACTTGAGTGATGAGAACGAACTGCTCCCTGCCACTCAGCTTTTGGGGGGCTTTCTGCAAACTCCATTTAAAGGGAGATCTGATGATTTTGGCCTACCCTACCTGTAACTGATATTAACTTTGTGTGTATGTGCATGTGTGTGTGTGTGTGTGTGTGTTTTGTGCATTGATCTGTTCAACTAGAGCCACTGGAACTAAATTCTACACGCTTCTGGACAAACTAATCAGCTTACACTGGTGGGCAGTGAAATAATGTTCAGGGCTTGACATCAAGAATTATTTTTAGACCAGTTTTAAACCAATACAATTCTTATTTTAACTTTTACCTGCCATTACATTAATGGGTAGCCATTAGTCTAATGTACAAACAGCTGGAAAGCAAGAATTTAGTGCTGTCATTGGAAGGAACAATCATGTCTCTGGGATTGTGCTCTCTTATCTCCATCTCTGAGTCCAATGCAGGTTATTACTAGTCAAGTTTAAAACCAGTCTTGATATAGAATGTACTACATCTGTAATATTCTAATAGTTCCCCTTGAACTTGCCACCTTGTTAATCAGTTCTCTTTCTGCATTGACACCTTCTGTTCCTTTAATTCTATAACATTTTGGTCCCTTATGCACAATGCAATGCATCTTTCCTGAGAACTGGCTAGTTTCCAGTTGTCAAGTTGCTTTCCTCCAGCTTTCTAAGATGTCCATCTGGGCAATCAGAGGTAGGGAGGCAGGCTAATTTCTTAGTAACATACTGCCAGATAGCATTTGGAAGGAATAAGATAATGGAGGAAAATACAACGCTGGCAAGAACCAGAGCTGTCAAATTGCCTGTAAAAGAGCAAACAGGATTGGCATCATTTTCTTCACATTTGAAGATCAGGAGGGTTTTTAGCCATTAATTGATGAAAACAGATTCTGACAACAAAATAACTAAGAATTGTGTCAACGGAGTCTCCTTTGTTGAAAAGTACAATAAAAAAACCACTGGAAGCAATTCCTTTAAAATCAACCAGGAACTGAACAGAAAAATCTATGCCCTCGCTAGGGCTGGATTGACTGCCATGCTAAGTATGTTACAAGGCAAGGTTCCAACTAGATTAGGGATTATTCTCCACTACAACTGTTTAACAGGGTTGTTTCTTGGAATTGTCCCTCCCAATAAAAATGTTGCCTTGGCACATAATAAGAAACTGATCTTCAGACTCTCAGTTTGGGGGTTAGTTGTTGTTGTTGTTTTTTTAAAAAAAGACAATTGAAGCAGTTTGATAATCACAGTGACCAAGTGCAATATGTTTCAGGGTGTCAGAGTAGTACCTTATTTCTTTGAATATACATGGGTGTATGATAGGTTCTAATATTGCTTCAGATAGATAAGTTCCTCATTTTTTATTTTTTATTTTTTTGCACTAAGTAATAGAACATCAGAGTCCACAACAGTATTTGGCAGATCATGCATGGATATTATTCATACATATATATTTCATGTATGCAGTGGGCACATTGCAGTTCGTGGAACATCGGAAACTGGACACAATAAATCATTGTGCATGGGCATCTGTCCAACTTTGCATTGCAACATGATGTTTTATTATAACTATTTTTACTCACTTATGGCATGCAATATTATAGGACAGTAACAGAGTGATGCAGCTACATTTTAACTTATTAAGAGAATATAGAATTGCATAGAATCACTGAATATTTCCTGGACAATCAGGATATGTTGCATGTTAACAAAAAATTGCACTGACAATTTTGGTATAGAAATGCTTTTGTATTCATTGTTTTTTGTGTAAATGTTGTCAGTTCTCCAAAGGTAGCTCTAGGTTTTGTAGATTTATTTGTATTGTTTATTCATACAATATATATAAAGTTAATTTATTGACGAACAATTAATCTTGAACAATGCATGCATTTTAAGGAAACAAACAGGGCAAAAGTAAAGAATCACAAGTTTATTTATCATAAGGGAGGAGCAAAACAAATAGAATTATTATTATTTTACTGAAATCCCTGTAATGTGACATTCAACTTCTTCCCTAGATTTTGGTAAGGCTGTCAGATAGGAGGAACAGAATCAGTGGGTTGGAATTTGTCCTGTGGAGTGCCACAGTATTCTAGTCTCTCAGCTGTGCGCTTTATCATTTATATGAGGCTGCTGAATAAGATCATCCAGAACTTCAGGATCAGATGTCATCAGTATGTGACTCTGAAGCTCCTTAATGCAAGGCTCATAGCACTGTGTATGAGATAAACTTCATAGAATTGTAAGTGCACTGTATGTGTTGAAATACCATGATTTAATTTCATTATTCCATTAAAAATTAAAATTAAAAAAATTGACCCAACATTCTTGTCCAAGCACAAACACTTCTTTCAGTTCAGTGGATGTACATCCTGATACCACAAACTGCAACTGCAATGCTTCTAATAACATGACTATTATTATTATTATTATTATTATTATTATTATTATTTATTTATTTATTTATTCTACTTTTACCCCACCCTCCCCACGAATGGGCTCAGGACAGCTTACAATGGGGCAACAAGTGCCAGAATCAAACAACATAAAACAGATAAAACAGATAAAACATTCTACATTAAAGTGCTCAACCATTAAACAAACTCAACCAGATGGCGTCAGTTTCACAGAAGGCCACCGCTCAATGTTATTCTGCCCCATCCGGTGATATTGGTCACAGCAGGGCAAGATTGATCTTCCTCGGCTGTCCCCTACGTCTGCCACAGATGGCAAGAATAGCGGCAGAGGTAGTGGCGGCTCCTACTCAAAAGCCTGGTGGAAGAGCTCCATCTTACAGGCCCTGCAGAACTGTGAAAGGCCCTACAGGGCCCTGATCTCCTCCAGGAGCTCATTCCACCAGGTAGGAGCTGCCACTGAAAAGGACCTGGCCCTGATTGCCGCAAGCCTGGCCTCCCTGGGGCCTGGATGACCAAGCGATGTTGTGTCCCCAACTGAAGTGCTCTTTGGGGCATATGTGGGGAAAGGTGGTCCCTCAGGTATATCAGACCCTGGCCATATAGGGCTTTAAAGGTAAGCACCAGCACTTTGAAGCGAATCCGGTATGCTATAGGCAGCCAGTGCAGCGCTTTCAGCACAGGCCGGATGTGCTCCCACCTAGGGATGCCCATCAGCAACCTGGCTGCCGTGTTCTGCACTAGCTGCAGCCTCCAGATTTGCACCAAAGGCAGCCCTATGTAGAGAGTGTTACAGTGGTCTAGCCTTGAGGTGACCATTGCATGGATCACTGTGGCCAGATCATCGCGGTCGAGGAATGGGACCAACTGCCAAATCAGCCGAAGATGGTAAAAGGCTGATTTGGCAGTGGCTACCACCTGGGCCCCCATAGTTAATGCAGGGTCCAGGAGTACTCCCAAACTCCTAACCTCTGGTGCTGTTACCAAAGGCACCCCATCGAAGGCCGGGAGTGGGAGCCCCAACCCCAAACCAATCCAACCCAGGCACAAGACCTCCATCTTCACCAGGTTTCATTTCAGCTGGCTTATCCTGAGCCACCCAACCACAGTTAGCAATGCCCAGTGGAGATCTTCTGGGTCAGAGCCTGACTGGCCACCCAACATCAGATAGAGCTGGATGTCATCTGCATATTGATGACACCCCAGCCCTTACCTCCAGGCAATCTGGGCGAGGGGGCACATGTAGATGTTAAACAACATCGGGGAGAGCACTGCCCCCTGAGGCACCCCGCATTCAATCGGGTGCCTCCAGGACTGCTGCCCCCTAGCACCACCCTCTGTCCCCGACCTTGAAGGAAAGAGGTAAGCCATTGAAGGACGAGCCCCTGAATCCCCACGTTGGCGAGGCAGTGGGTCAGCAACTGGTGGTCGATCATATCAAACACGGCCGACAGGTCTAACAAAAACAGTGCCACCTCACCACCTCGATCCAGATGCCTCTGGAGGTCATCAGTTAGGGTGACCAGCACTGTCTCCATCCCATGCCCTGGGTGGAAGCTGGACTGAAATGGATCAAGGATGGAAATGTCATCCAGAAAGCCCTGTAGCTGAGTCGCCACTGCCCTCTCGATCAATTTGCCCAAATAGGGTAAATTGGACACTGGCTGATAGCTGGCCAATTTCAAGAGAGGGCAGACCATCACTTCCTTGAGTGCCTCAGGGAACCGCCCCTCCAAGAGGGACTTGTTGATAATCTTCCTCAAGGCACCTTGAAACCCCTTGTGGCCCGCTTTGATGAGCCAGGAGGGCCACGGGTCAAGGCGGCATGTGGTTGGGCACACAGATACTAGCAATCTGTTGACTCCCTCCAGACTGAGCCAGTCAAAACATTCTAAACTTAAAATCGAAGACGTGCATGGGGCCTCAAGTTCACTCACTGTTTCAAGCGTGGTGGGGAGGTCACGGCAGAGTGCCGAGATTTTATCTGTGAAATAGCTTGCAAATGCCTCACAGACGATATCCAATTCCCTACTATTTTGTTTGCCCTGTGGTAGAGCCGTCAAGGACTGAATCATTCTAAACAATTGGGCTGGGCATGAGCTCGCAGCTGCAATCGTAGCTGCATAGAATTCCCTCTTCGCAGCCTTGACTGCCATCTCATAGGATCTCATAAACGTCCTATAAGATACTCTTGTTGCCTCATCACAAGCACGGCACCAAGGTCTCTCTAGCCATCTAAACTCTGCTTCATAAGCCACAGCCCCCGGGAATACCAGGGGGCTAGCCTAGAGCAAGTGCGCAGAGGGCACCTGGGAGTGATATCGTCGATGGCCATGGAAAGTTGGCTATGCCAGTCTTCCACAAGTTCATCCAACAAGCCACCAGGGGGCATCGGATCCCACAGGGCCATTTGAAGCCGTATCAGGTCCATTTAGCTTCGTGGGTGAGCCAAAATCTGCTCGCTGCCTATACTGGGTCGGGGTGGGACATTCACATGGGCCTTCAGGGCATAGAGGTCCGACCATGGTACTGCTACTGCAGTAATCCAGTCCACTGTAATACCCATCACAAAGATCAAGTCGAGCATGTGCCAGGGACAGCAGGCTACTGGCTGGTGCGTTAGGCAGTCGGTACACCAGCCCGATTGCCAAACTCTCCTCTGCCTCCAGCACCAGACTGACACATTCCATGCCAGCGATCTCCCGTGAGGGGAGCGCCCTGAAGGAGTAAGCCTCCCGCACGAATATCACCACTCCTCCCCCCCGCCCCCTTTTCTGTGATTGATGAAGGACCGAGAATCCAGATGGGGCAAGCTGGGTGAGAGCTACAGTCTCCCCATCCCGCACCCATATTTCGGTCACGCACGCCAGGTCTACCTGTTGTTCCATAACAAAGTCCCAAAGGACTATGGTCTTATTGTTAATAGACCTGGCGTTGCACAATGCCAATGACGGAGGGGGGTTACTCATCCTAGCCCCACTGCTGACATCCTTTGGGATGGGTTGCAGACTGGAAGGGCACCAAGCCCTTTTGTTTCTCAACATCCTTCCTTTGATGCATTGCCTGGACCCAGAGCTATACCTTCCCCTCCCAAAGAGCACTGGAATCTGCTGCCATGGCATTGCCATACTGGCCAGTCCATGCCGTGGCTCCAGACCATCAGGGGGCTAACTACACCAGCAGTCCTCCTTCCTGAAGCTACCGCCCTATACGCTCCTGGTGCTACCGACCCGGTCTCAACTACCCCATACTATACCACTCTAGCTCTGACTTCTCTGCTGTGCAAAAATATACAATTTCAGGGCACAATTAATTGGTCATACAAAAGTACAAAATTGTTACATTACAAAAATATAAAAATTACAACCTCACAAAATCCAATTAATTGGTCCTACCAGCTAAATCTACCTCAACCCATCTCCTAGCCCTTCAGTGAATGGTTATCTCCTAGCTAACTTTTGACTAACTCCTAACTAACTCCTATCCATCCTATAATCTACCTGGCAATCCAAACTTTAAGCATCCAGCATACATCAGCATGATCCTCATTCACTCCACCCATTGGGCTGCTGCTGGTCCAGTTCAGTCCCAGTGTCCAGGTCTGCAGCTGCCAGGAAGCACCAGATGCAACAGTACACCTCCCTGCTGGCTGATCTTCTGTGCTGATCTTCTGCAGGCCCACCACTAGGGACACTCCACTCTCTCTTGTGCTGATCTTCTGATCTTCTGCGGGCCCACCACTGGGGGCACTCCTCTCTCTCCATTCTCTGGCTCTTCATCCTCTCCTCGATCACTCGCCGTCCTCCTCAGGCACCTAAAGAGCCCAATGGCCGCTGTTTCCCTGCAGGTTGGGGGCGAGGGCCCCTGACTCGCTGGTGATCCCCGCACCACTCCTTCTGCCCAACTCATGGCACCCAACAGCTCACTGCCGCAGTCATCCGAATCCCTGTGCTGTCCCCGGGACCGGAGCAGGCCATCTCACGGCCACATCGGCCCACTGCCCAGCCAGCTGGTGCGTTCTGCCCAGGGGGAAAGCTGTACACACGGGGAGAGCCCTCCTCAGTTCTTCCTTCTATTCACCGCGGGCCCACTCCTCCCACCATCACCACCACCATCACTAAGTGCCCGGGCACCAGGGAATGATCGCACCAGACAGCTGCTCCCACCAGCCGCCGCTGACCCTCCACTGCTGCCTCTGCCAGGCACCCAACCACCAGCAAGCCGCCGCCGCTCCAGGCCCACGCTGTGCCGCCGTTGCCCATCTTGCTTACCCCACTCACCCCACCAGCCACAGCTGCATGCCAAGCCAGAGCCACAGACAGCGGGAGCCCCACCTGGTAGGCCGTGCTGGTGCACTGTATCCGGCCAGGGACAGGTCAGGGAAAGAAAGGCAGGCTGGGGCGTATTCGCACCCCAAGTTCTGTGTAGCTATTTTGTTCTGACCAGCCTGCATCTCCTGGCTCCAGCATTTATTGTTGATAGTTGTTAGTATGTGCCAGCTCCTATCGGCTCAGCTCAGTTACAGGAGCATGAGCACAACGCTACCTGCAACGTTGCCATATTGGTTTATTAGTATTACATTAGTAGACGTGAATCTCATATGACACATCTATGACTGACCAAAGGTATGAGCTTCACAGTGAGTGGGGATTTGAAACTAAGTCTTCCCAAGCTTTATCTTACCCTCTAACCTCTCCAAAATACCGATCATATAACAATAATAATTTCATATTGAAAACTAATGAGACAGTAGAGAAGGAAGCTTTGTAAGGTAGGTATACCTCTGCTCTGCTTGAGTCAATGGTCACTTTGTCCTTGACATCAATATGAAGTTGCACCCTAGGTTCCTTGGAGGGTTTCCTTCCTTTTAATTTTCCCCGAGCCAGTAATCCCTTGAGTTAAATAGTGGTGTAGAGGCTAACAAAAGGATGAGAAAGGGAACAGTTGTAGTTGTATCAAGGTGAAATATGTGGCACTGATGCAGGAAGGGAAAAATTGAGCATCAAATTACTGTGGCAATGACTGAGAAATGAAATAGCTATCAAAAGAGAGTCAGCGGCACTGCAAATTGGCACATGAGTTCTCTGTATGACTTTACTGGGAGAAAGCCAAATTCAGAGTGCCCTCCATCATCCCCCTGTAGCATTTTATAGTCACTAATGACATTTTATTGCTCAAAGAGTCATTCAGCCATATATAGGTGGGAATTTTCCTTGACTTATTTTACTGTATCTCTGTTCTGATCTGGTGTGGTGCCAGTCTTTTAGCTCCTGCAAGTTCTGAAGAAGGTGTTATGAGCTGTAAAGGAAGTGGAGTGGCCAAAAGACTTTGATTTTTGATGGTTAAATAATAATAATACATAGCACTTTTCTTCTTCCGAGCTCATGCCTTTTATAGCCTTGTGTTTACCTAAGAAATCATGAACAGTCAGTTTAAGGGACTGTGCAAAACATGCCATCTGAGCAGATTTCCCCATTCTTGATGGTACAGTGGCCACAACCTTTGGACCATTATTAGAAGCAATAATAGCAAGGTTGAAAGAACAAGTGAACTCGTTGCTTGACAATCTGGCATGCATTTCCTCCAGGGTATGCCGTGCTCATATTTTAACTTAGATAAAGTGGGCTGGGGTTTTACAGTACAATCTAAACAAAGTTATTATCCTTATAAACCCATTAGCTCCAATGGACTTAGGAGGGCATACGTCTGCTTAGGATGGCATGGTTAGACTGCTGTGCAAAAAAAAAAAAAAAGTAAAACAAAATTACTTTCTGCAACCAGAAAATGAGAATTTTGACAGTTTGATTATGTAATCACACAATCTGTAGAAATGTAATTTGTTTGCTTAATGTGTTACAGAGGCAAATATGTGGGGTCCCCCCCCAGGATTAAATATCTTGTTACTCAAAGACTAATATGAGGAGGAACAGGGATAGCTGGAGCACATTAGGACAATACATATGGAGCAGCTAAGGAGATTAAAGAGCCTAAGAGCCATTGGGAAAGACTGGAGGGTGTGGAGAGTTCAGAAGCCCTGCCTCCTGATGATTAGAAGCCAGGGACCATTTTCACAATTAGAGTATGGTTAACAAAAATGAATCATGGGAGCCAATAATTACTCCCTGAGGGTTTTCAGAACACACATTGCAATCCAGATAATGCAATCCATGTGTACAAACAGACTACCATGAGTGTATCTGCAGTACTGCATGCAGAAAATTGTTCTTATGTTGCATAGCAAGAGGCTGAAGACTGCTTTTATACTAAGCATAAGGTGTGGTACATCAACATGAAGAATTGTATGTATTTAAGACATCTCCTATGCTGAATCTTGGCCATGAAACTTAGAAATATCCAAAATCTACAGTAAGATCTACTTATTTACCTGTAATGTAGGGAACGCTCAAACGCTGATAGGTATTGCACAGCTACTTAAGGGCTTGTTTTAAAATGGGGATGCACAAGACCCCAGAAAACTAGTTTGAAACAAATGAAACCCATGCTTCCATCTTGGGTAACCACGGAGACACAGAATGGAACTGGGAACTTGGACCATCTGGATACTTACTGGTGTGTACTTGCTAAACTGGTTAAATGTTAAGTCTGGCGTGGCTATAAACAACTAAGTCCTCTAGTTTTTTAAGGCTTTAGGGGAAAACCAGCTCACTTCCTATAATGAACTAGACTAGAAAGTAGTATGGGAGCAGGGTGTTTGGCATCTACTTATTTTATCCTTGAAATACTGAGTGACACATAGAGCCAATTACCTACCAGCCCACCTTGTGATGAAAAGGTTCATGGTTCACTCTGAAAAATCTGAGGCTTTTAAGCTGTCTTTTTTTATGACTATTTTTGTGCATATGTGTGCATGCCTATTGGGGCTTGGATGTTTTAGAGGGGTGACTTGCTATTGTCCCAGCCCTGGTATTCCTTGGTGGTGGTCTCCCATCCAAGTGCTTGCTAGAGTTTGCCCTGCTTGGCTTCCGAGATCTGACAAGATCAGGCTTGCCTGGGCTATCCAGGTCCAGGGCCTTTTTAGCTGTCTTGAAAGGCTATATTGAATTGTTGTCAGTATTCCACATGGTTCCATAGGGAAGGGGAGAGGCAGGCAAATCCTGGCAAATGGCAGTGTATGTCAGAGTCCTCCTCTGCCCAAGACAACGCTCCACCGTAGGCATTTTCATCCCAAGCATCAAGAAGTCTCAATTTACTTGCCACAGGGAGCAATGTAGAAAAAAAATCAAGCCTGAGACTGCAACAATACTGATGGTAGCTTTAATTTTGCCTCACAAAACAAAACTTATTTGTTGAAAAAGAAAATTCCAAACTCTGCATGGAAAAACAATAAAACTGGTGTGTCCCCCCACCCCCATGTTTTAGTCTGAGCATGTGAGCCTCTGGCAAACACTGGTATATCAAAGCACCACATCAATTTTCATTTTGTTGTTGTTGCTGGTTATTTTTTAATTTTATTTTTTTTTCTAAAAAAGTATGTTTTGCTTCAGGAGGTTATCAGTGAAGAATGTATCATCCAAGCAGGGTTGTTGCCGCCTGTGCTAAACCATGAACATAACTGCAACCATAGTTACCTCTTCTGTTTATTTTGTTCCATCAATTTCATTAATTGTAAACCTGTTCGCTGTTTGCCAGTCAGCTATCACTCTGTGTTGTTTACTAATAGGTTTAGCTCTGAGGATTTCTGGATACACACGAAGGGTCTTTGGATAGAAAAGGAGGGGCAGGAAATCTTGCTAGGGGGAAAAAAGCATGTAATTTTTCAATATGTGGCACATTTACTATAAATAGCAGGAATCCGTCAACTCAACTAAGCATTTCATGGGAGCCTCCATATCAAAGGAGACCATTTGGAAAACAGTCTTTGTCTTAAATGTGTCTACAGACACTGTATTTGTTGGTTTTTGAGTAAATCCAAGCCTATTTATAAGCTCATCTGTTACATGAAGGGGATATGGAAATAGCTCCCTGTTGCATGAAAATTATCTATACTCTACTAGAGACAATACACTTAGCCTACTGAAAGTAATAGAGTGAAGTCAGCTTCATAGTTTATTTTAATGGGCAAAGCCTCTGCACATCATAATATCAAATAAACTCCCCGGAAAACATCGTCCTCGTATAATTGTATTATACAAGAGGAGTGTCACTTTCTTTGGAAGAGCACCATTACACTTTTATGATATACGTTAAGGGGAAACTAGATGGTACCATTGATTCCTGCACTAGCGTTTTTACATCAAAAGACCTATGTCTGCCGCCCAGGTCACTGATATCACAAATGAAGGGAATTTAATGGTCTAAGTTTGGTCTCCGGAGAACAACAGAATAGTTAGTACCATCATAAAGCCTGACAATGTAGCCCCTTTGGCAGGTTTTTGTTGATAATAGGCTTGAACTGCAATCTTTTTGCCTTGGTATAAGGGGATCTTTTACAGGAGGCTTGAGATACATTAGGAGAACGAAGCAGGGAAAGGAAAAGCTGCTGAGTCCAAAGCTGTGTTTCACCTGCATCATACCTAGGGTAAGGTTAATGCAGCAGCCTCTGTGCAGAAATTGCCTCACCCTCGCATTAAAAGGAGCTTATCATTAGGGATTACCTAGCTGCTGCACCAGCTGCAAGTCTTTACTTAAAGACTTAAAGGTAAAGCTCTTTCCATTCCCTATCCAATGACATTTGCAGCTCACTATAATTTATTGAATATCTTCCAAAGAGCAAACACAGGATTTCTCCTGGTACTGTTTTAGTTGGGTTGTAAACGTTTGCCATTTACCAAGAAAAGGGTGTGGGGGGGCACATTTACACTTTTGCAAAACACTGGGTAATATTTCGAACCCATCTCTCCCCCTACCAAACGTCAGGGATGTCCCCCCCCCCATTCAATTTCCATCAAATATTTTAAAATCGTACAGCCACTATGATGCAGCAATTGCTGCATATCCTCTCCATTCTTCCATAAAAGAGACTGTTGTTCTGATTTCATTAAGTGCCTAAATAGACAAAACCATAATTTTTAAACCTTCTCGTGGCCAATACACTGAATTTTTCTTTCATCCATCTGTGTTTCAGAGTCCCTTGTCTCAGAATCCTTGATGAAAATCCAAAGCGAAGTTAGCGAGGTTATCTTCATTTATTAAGGCTGCCAATTTATTGATGAAGATTATAAAAAGGGAAATAGTTAAAGAAAGCAAATTACATGCTGGGTGATGAAACATTTTCTACGCCTTCCGGGTAACATGCATGCAAATTATATTAATAGGCTATAATTATGTAAACTTTATTATGTGTGTTAAAGATAACACTAAAATTATAAGACAAATGACACTTAATCACCAAAAAAGGGTAATGACAAAAAAGGCAGCAAAATGAATGGGCATCATAAAGATTGTCGTGCTTCCTTGCACAATGACCTGCACCCTTCAGAATATAATAACAATAGTCATAATAACAATAATGTTTGCATATTATATGTCACCTTCAAATGGTTCTACAAACATGGTATGACTATTATATAAGCATTTGAGGCCATGCTTTTAATGCAAAACATCATTCTGTGCAAATTCATGCAGTGTGTATTGCAAAGATCTTTTTTTCAGTTCAGCAAACATTGGGTGTTCATTCTGGTCCTCCCCACCCCACAATATCTTGTATAATTCTGTATTTAACATGGCCTTGGAGGAATAAACTGCATCTCTCTGAAACACAATTCACAGAAATTCCATTAGTATTGTCTTACTTAACAACTAATATTTGCAATGGTGTTTTATGGAGTTTCCCGCCATGGTCAAGGTAGTTAATCACAATGATTCCCTGGCCAAAGGTGTCCTTTTCTAGTGGAACCCAGCGCCACCCCAAGCAGCAGTAATTGGGAGGGTTCGGGGCACAGCATCATGGGAGATTTTTTTTTTTTTTAAAAAATACTTCCTCATGTACTTAATGGAACTTGATACAGGAAGTGATAAGGACAGTTCTAGGAATCACTAGTAAAATTACAGAGTTATTGGCAATTCCTAGAACTACCCTTGTCACTTCCTCTATCAAGTTATGGTGAGTACACAGGGCTACTTTTCTTCTCTTTATTTCCCCCCTGCTCCCACTTGGACTGCAGGCAGGCAATGTAACCTGGAGCTTAGCTGCCTTCATTTGTTTTCTCTGGAGATTTCTTCAGATGTGTGTGCTGCTGTTGAAGGGAAGGGCGTTCTCTTCTTTTTTATTACTACTTTTTTAGACCTGAACACCAGCCCTAAGCTCTGGCTCAGATCAAGTCCTTTTCATATGCATATATAATATCCATCGACCTATCATTTCTTTTACTTTTTAATCACTTAAGTCCTTTGGATGATGGTGACATCTGCAGAGTTGTTGCTATGTATGCACAGAGATGAAAAAGGACTGTAATCAGCAACCTAGATGCATTGTTTCTTTATGCATTTTTTTCAGCAGGAACACTCTACTACAAAATGCTGTTTCCTGCCCTAAAATGAAGCAGCCAAATGAAAGGAAGACACCAAAATAAAAGGCAGAGCAAGTGGCTGCTTTGTCAGACCATTTAAAGATCTACAGAGCAGGGGTGGCTATTTAATGCTAATCTGCCCCATAAAGTTAAGAGTTTGTCTGAGGAATTCCCCACCCTAACCATAGGGTCCCAGGCTTCCCACTACAATGGGAAGTCTTCCGCCAGTTGTTTCCATTGCCTGCCTCCACTCATAGCAGTGGCAGGAGATTTTTTTTAAAAAATATATCCAACCACTGCTGGCCTCTGGGCTGGTTATATCCAGAAGTGACACAATGACATTACCGTCACATGTCCCCATATCCATGCCTCCAACTGTTCCTGGCAACTCCATGGCACAATGTGGGATTAGCCAGTAGCTTCAGATATTTGGGTTTCTCCTTAAATTGGATGTGAGGAGATCCCTTTGTCACCTATTTCATATTGTTCTAACCAGATATGAAAGTCTGAAGAGCCTTGGTCCTTTGGGGATGGGTAGGCCCTGCTAGGGCTGACAGGATTAGTGTGGGATAGCATCCTGGATTTAAGATGGGTTGGTGAGCACCCTGAGGCATCTGAAGAAGGGGGAAGCACCCAAACCACCTGCTCATGGCTGACCAGACTTGAGGGACTGAGGATGGCCTCCTTTGTGCTGGACATCATTGCTTCAGTCATTACACTGATTGCTGTGGGGTAATGGGGTTGGTGGACAGCAACCTACCCAACCACTCATCTTCTGAGTCCCTGCTCTGGGTGATCCCAACTTTTGAGGTTTGGAAGGATGATTGTGAGTGATTCCAAATTTATAAACTCCTTTTGCAAGGATATTTGTCTGTCTCCTTCTACTTTGTCTTCTGCCAGCAGATGGAGATTCTTTTGCTTCATCTTGTCAGAGCTTTTTTTTGTAGAAAAAGCCCAGCAGCAGTGTTCCCTCTAAGCTGAGTTAGTGTGAGGTAATTCACAGTTTTTTAGCCTCCAGCTCACACATTTTTGTCTTAACTCAGGAAAGATGGCTCCAGAGCAAGGTAATTTATGCTGTTGCCAAATCACCTGCTCACAACTTTAATGCCAGTAGCTCAGAAAGTAGAATTTTTGCTCACAGGGCTCCACAGCTTAAGAGGGAGCATTGCCCAGCAGGAACTCATTAGCATAACAGGCCACACCCAACAGCATAAACTCATTACCATATTAGGCCACACCCCCATGCCTTCCCTTGGCTTGCCCGGGTGCCCCATGGCTGCAGGGAGCCTGAGCAAGCTGGCCCTTATAGCGGAGGGGAGGCAGTTTAAACTCTAAAAAGTTTAAACGCCTCCCCAATCCTTCCCGCTTGGAGTTGCCGGGGGGGTTGCTCACCAGGTCTTCCTTCTGTAG
This sequence comes from Gekko gecko, assembly GCA_029375565.1. Classification (NCBI taxonomy): domain Eukaryota; kingdom Metazoa; phylum Chordata; class Lepidosauria; order Squamata; family Gekkonidae; genus Gekko; species Gekko gecko. The sequence continues at coordinate 51,900,169 of JAPDNY010000008.1, forward strand.
CCAGCATGCAGAGGTTTTGGCTGTAGTGGGTGTGGCCAATTCTGAAGCCAGCCAGAACTCCATTCCTGTGTGTTCCTGCCCAAAAATAGCCCCTCATCTCACATTCCCTCAATAATCTTCCCTCCTTGCCCTATATATTAAATTGATGTCTACGTCTGAAAGTTGGTGCCTACCTGTTTATAAGTATGTGTGTGTATGTATTCTAGTTGTGGTTTTTAATTGGTTTTATGACGTTTTTACAGTAATCTGTTTTTAGTTGTTAGCCACCATGGTGGCCCTGATTGGGTTGAAAGGTGGGATAGGGCAGAGCAATCCTGTGTTGTGCCTATGCTATGGTGGCTGGCCACAGCACGGCTGTGGCACTGCTAGTCACCTTTCTAAGGGGATAGTTACACGGTGGCTGAATGAGAAAAAGGTGCCCTAACAATGTTGCCAGGTACTGCCACGATGGAGTTCATGGCAATCCCTCTGCAGCATTCCATTCCAGCATTGTTGGTGATGCAAGGGTGGCATGATAGATAGGGCAGGCAGGACTAATGGGAGTCATGTGTCAAAGACACTGAGCAAAGCATCCATCACTGGAAGGAGACAGAGAGAGATGGGCCACAGGAATGATACTCCACTTCTGCCACATCCCCTCTTAAAGAAACCATCTAACATTACAAGCCCTGGACACCTGTCAGTGGGGAGGGGGCATTATCCATCAGCCCTGTAGGCATCACGTGGTGCTCAGCATACAGAGGTCATGGCCCCAGAGGTTGATAAGAGACAAGAATGTGGATGTGAGGGTGCCCCCACTCACCACTACCCACAGCATACAGCAGGGCGCCCATGTCATTGAGGGCATCCCATGCTAACCTGCATACCACTCTCACTGTAGGCACAGCAGGATGAGGGACAGGGGGGTGCATAGGGTGCCAGGGGAGCCTGGAAAGACTTCCCCAGCAGCCTCTCAATGAACCCTATTCCTCACCCACATCCCTCACTATAGCAAAAGCCTCTTGAGGTAACCTGCAGGCATGATTACATATGCTGCCAGCCCCTCTGTCCATTGTTGCCCCCAGGAAAAGGTGTCCCATCACTCACAACAGGTTTCCAGCCACTCCTGCTCAATTTCTGCCCACATGGAGGAAGGGGTGGGTGTGATGGGCTGTGCTGGATGTTGGCCCCATGCCCAGGGACCCAGCAAGCAGCAGCAGTGACACTTGGCCCAAGGGCTGCTGCCATGCCACTGCCGCCTGCCCCCCATCTGCCAAGGCAGGGCTACTGCCAAACAAAGATGCCAGATCCTCCCTGTGCATTGCCTCCTCCTCAGGCGTCAGGCCAGTGACTCCATGATGCCAAGTGACTACAGGACCACAAAGGTTTCCATTGCTGTGTGCGTAGTTTGTCCATGACATCAGCAGCAAACATCAGGGAATAGGGACCTGGGCACAGTGGGAAAACACAACAGTGATTCCATGGGAGCTTTCAGATGGGCAAGAAGACCTTGACCCCCCCCCCGAGATGCTTCACCTCCCTCAGCCCCCAGCCTGGGACCCTGGCTGCCTTGGTCCTCCTCTCTGTTGGTCAGCACCATCCAACTCCTCCTTGCTAAACACGTGGGGGTGAGGTCCTTGATGAGAGATCCCAGGGACCCCCAGTGGTGAAGATTGGGGCATGATGATGGTGGAGTTGCCCTCCACGATGGGGGGTGGTAGTTCCTGGCTGCTCTGGCTGCTACTGACTCCTGGGCCCTACTCGCAGACCTCGGAGGATGAGCCTACAGCAGCATTTCCACCCTGCAAGTCACCCATAGGATGGAGGAACATTGGACAGAACGGGGGGGGGGTGGCAGGATATGGCCCCCACAGCTGGTGCCAAGTGGGAGCAGTAACCATGACATTCACCACACAGGACCTCAACAGCATGGTCAACCACCACTACGGGGGGGGGGTATCAACACCTACATGATGATCTCTGCTCCTGACAGACTTTCTCCATCACCTGCTTGTAAGGAACAGCTTTGGCCATGAGGGTTCAGACACACTTGTGAGTGGGACACAAACAATCATTTCAGCACTTCAGACTGGACATCTCTGTCCAGGCAGGATGTCCTGGGGCAGACACCCATTCTGCTGCCATGTGCCAGAAGGCACAATGGTGGGAGGTGGTGAAGCTGCTCCTGGCAGTAACAAGGGCAATGGTCACATGCTTGACCACTAACCTGTCCTTGGTCCAGATTGGCTCATGATTGCCATCTCCACCACCAGATGTTGTAGCAGCCATGACACCCGCATACAGGGAATGTTGATGTGGACTTTCCCACTGTGGGAAGATGCTGATCCCTTTGCCCTGCCCCACCCTGTGCTCCCACCATGGCCATCACCTGCCAGGAGGTGGCTGTGGGTAGTGGGCAATGAGTTGCTTACAAAGGTGGTAGGTTGTATCGAGGGGGGGGGAGGACACCAGCCACATGGATGATGGTGGCTCTGGCTGCCTGCCAACTTCATGAATGCTGTCCCCTTTTTCTGCAGTGCCAGGCCAGCCACAAATGGAATGGCACCCCCTCTTGCCCTTAGCTCCCATGCTTGGGGTATGCCATATTCACTTGCTACCAGTGATCTACATCCGGGTGGCACAGCAAAGATGGAGGAAGTGGCACAGCAAAGGTGGAGACAGTGCCATGCCTGCCAGTACCAGGCTCACATCAGCACTTTCTGTCTTTTGGACAGTACCTGCCTTGATTGGTTTTGCCTGAACTGAGCCGTCATCCAGACCCTGTGTGAGAAGCTCGGGCCAGCCCTCCAGGGCCAAGCTCCCACTCCCTGTGTCATCCCAGTCTTGCAGAAAATCCTGCTCTCCCTGAGGTTCCTGCCCACTGGATCCTTTCAGGGGGTCATCACAGAAGTGCTCAAGGTGTCGCAGTCCTTGGCTAGCCACTGTCTACACAGCTTTCTGGATACCATGCTGGTACAGCTCCAGGAGCATATATGCTTCCCCATAGAAATTGACCTTGTGTCCATCAGGGTAGGGTTTGCATCATTTGGAGGTCTCCCCAATGTGGTGGGTCCATTGACTGCACCCACATAGCCCTCATCACCCCCTCAAGAGGAGTCTCAGGTATAGCATAATTGCCACCATTTCTACAGCCTGAATGCTCAGGCCTCCTGTGACCACTAGAGCATCTTTCCAGACCTTGTGGCCAAGTTCCCAGGCAGCATGCATGATACCCAGACTGTCACTTGTTGGCTGGCTGGGTTAGTATTGTGGACATGGCTGGGTAGGCATACAGCAGAGGACACCACCCATGGTGCCTCACATGCCATTCCCCTCAGATGACCAATGTTATCCCCTACTACCATATTTGCTGATGCTGTATTCCAAAGATGGCCTGCCACACCTCCCAGCCTACAACCAAACCTGCCCACAAACAAGTGGGCATTCAGCCAGCTGAAGATGCTATTCTGATGCCTCTACCACACAGGGTGTGTGGTGCAGCCTCTGTCAGTAGTGAAGCTTTTCACAGTTAGCACCATACTTCACAATATCACCATGCAGCAGCGCCTCATATCTCCCCTTGGTGGGGCCAATGTGGAGGGTCCATGGGCCAGGTAACAGGACCCTATGCTGTCACCAGGGGCTTCTGAGAGGTGGGACTTTAGGGGTCATCTTGAGTGGGAGCATGAGTGGGAGCATGATGATTGCGCAGCCAGTTCAGGGGCCTCTTCTCTCCTCAGCCTGGGTGGGGAATGACAGCCCTACTCATGGCCTGCCCCTGGCACCTGAATCCCACCATATGAGGCCAGTGGCACCCCCTTGCACCAAGGTGGGGAGATGCCATGTCCAGTGCAGCTCAATGTCATCATGGTAGGCCTGGGGAAGGTATGGGGGTTGGAGACTGGAAGCTTTGCTTACCTACTCATACAGAGCTATCCCTTGGGATCTTTGTAGAGGGCTTGGTGTGCCTGTGTGGGCCAAAATCTGAGAGGGGTCAGCCATGCTCTCTCTGTGGTGTATTCCCCCCAGATAGTTACTTAACTGTGCTAGGTGCCCTGTCTGTGTTGTACCCACCAGAATTCCGTGGTGAATGGCCTACCTTCTGAATTCTGTGCTGATCTCCTGGAACCATTTATAGGGTGGGAGGCCACGATTAGGTCCTGAAGAGGGGCATGGCTGGAGCGGGGGATTGTACTGACTGGGTGTGCACTTAGTCGGTATCCTGAGCTGCTTGGGGTTCCATCGGCATGGCTGCAGCTGGGGGGGGAATGAATTTGAAGTTACCATGACTGTCAATGGGCTACACCACCATTTTTGCCAGCACATCTTTGTGCTTGCTCGGGGGGCATTCTCATGCTGAGAATACTTTGGAAGCTACCTAACTGCTGCCACACACCCTGGAAAGGCCACATCTACATCTACACCAGCAGTAAGATTTGTGCCGTCGCTCCATTGGTGTGCGGTTTCCGCACTCCTGTGCTGGTGGGACTCAGTGCTGCAGCACTGCTAGTGCCCTTTGCCAGTGTATACTGCCCTTTCGCTGGGGTCCGTCGGGTCCTATTCTGATTCAGCCCCTCCCCCCCTTAGGCTTACTCTGTAAATCTTCTAAATAAATAAATAAATCTTCTAAATAATAAATACATTTCAATACAGGTTTAATGATTTGATTGCTGCCTTGGAGATCCTGAGTTGGTTGGGGGCAAATGTAGGAAATGTAATATACAACACTTAGAAACAACAATTAAAGAAAGCACATACACAGTTAAAATATATTAATCACAATAATCACATCACATTTCATTACATTACATTGAAATATAAAATTAAATGTATCAAACTGTAGAGAACCCACCATTTTGAGGTATGGTGGTAATGCTTAATACAAGCACTACTGAATTCAAGTTTTACTGCATTTTTGCAGCACTTTAATTTACAAGTATATACACTATTTTCAGGTGGTAGTGATGCTGCTGCATCATCACCTCAGTTAGCAACAAATACCTAGTTAATCTCAGATGACTATCTCCAGTTCCTACAATAATGTGGAAGGCAAAAATGTATTACCCTTTCACAAGAAACAGAAGAAGAGGCCATGATTAGCAACCACCTTTTGCTTTCCCCCATATGGTAGGTAGGAAGCATTTACTGTGTAGGGCCAAAGGCCATTACAGTTAGGATGCATGCTTTTTCGCATATGTTTTTCCCCATCAATCCTGGCCCCGTACTGCTTGGCTTTATTCCCTGATTTCCTTTTGAGCCTTTGGCTGCTGCTTCTTTTTTCTTTGTTGTTGTTGTTCATTTTCTTTTTTGTCCCTGAGTATTTTTGCAGTTCTTTTAAGATCACTTTTAGCCCAATATATATTTTTTTCTGGAAGCTGATTTTGACTCACCTTTTTCCTTGTACATATTTCTGTTAGTTTTCTTTGTCCCACCTATTCCCACCCTCCTCCAGCTCACTTTTTTTCTTTTTTAAAACTTTATTTAACTTGATTAAGATTACATCATAATATAATAGAAATATTTGAGATAACTTTCCACTGAAATCTTTGTCCTCCACTTATTACATCAGTTGATCAACTCTTGAAGAGAAAGTTTGCCAAACTATAAACAATTGAGATATATCGTTTTCTCTTTTTAAGAATGTCAATTTGATTACCAAAAGGGTTTCTTTACATTTCATAATCCATTATTCCACTGGCTGAATATTATCTGATTTCCAATATCTAACAAAGGTAATTCTAGCTGCTGTTACTATATGGAAGATTATATTTTGAAATTCTTTCAGAAACACAGGTATACAGCTTAGCATGTATTATCCACATTTTATTCAGTCTACAACCAAATAGCCAGTATTTTCTTCCTTCTGCACACCCACCACATCTCTCCTGTATTATAAAACTGATTTGGGGTGGCAAGATTTGATTCATACCAAAATCAACTGGCCCACAGCTGTGTCAGTCACAGGGCATCTGTCTCCACTTGCTGCATTGCTGCCTCTGTGGCCATGGTCCCGCCCACAGAGGCAGCCTGCAGCATCTTGCCCTCACTCTCCTTTGAGCGGATGGATGGGTCAAATGCTCCAGCAGCCAGGGGCCTCAGCCTGATCATGCTGCCGCTGCGCACATCCTCTCCTGAGTGCATGTAGCCAGCTGGGCTGCGTGCAACCCAATGATGGACAGGCTGCCCACTCCAGTGGGGGGTGGCCTGATCCTGCTGCTACCACCGCCACCCTTGCCCGGACGCATGTTGCCACCCGGGCTGCATGTGCCCCAACAACAGACGGGCCAGCCACTCCAGTGGGGGGGCCTTGGCTGGGTCCTGCCACCGTTGCCGTCTGAGCCCAAACCCAAGCCCAGCTACAGGTCACTGGCTGGGCTGTGACCAGACAACAGGTGCACCAGCCACTCCAGCATGGGGGGGGGTGTCTCAGGCCAAGCCTGATCCTACTGCTGCTGCCAGTGGCTGGTTGGGCTCTCACTGGATGGGAGCTGGCGCGCTGCCAAGCCTGAGGCTGCTGGAGGTCACCTGGACCCCACCAGCCACACCCAGCTGGGAAGCCACTCACAAGCCACTCCCTTGGGGGTCGCGCAGGGGGGGAAGAGCGGAAGACCTGGGGCACCTCAGTCACACTGTGCTAGGGTCCATTGTCTTCCTCCACAATGGGCTTTGCTCCTAGTATGCAAATAATCTGCATTTGGTAGTTCACAATACCAACATATCCTATACAGGGTTTTTTTTACAACTTTTTGCTATTTTGTATGGTGCCATGGATATAGTATGTTTATTAATTTTTCTTTAAATGTAAAAGAGATAGAAAAGGATAAACTACGCATAGAGATAAATTTCCATTTTTCCTCCAGAATTTCAAATCTTTTTCAGTTTAGATTGAAATGGTTGCTTTGAGTTGCCAACAACTTTACATAGAATTTCAAAGATTTTAGAGTAGTCACATTTCTGGCATATAGTTTCTTCAATCTTTTTTTTTTAATTTCTAAGCCTCTGCATATATTTTTATTCAAGATGCTCTTAAGTTGTAAGAAATCAAATCATTTTATATTGTCATTACTTAACTGGCTAATTTCCTGAAAGTCAAAAGTAGTTCTCCCTTTGATTAATGCCATATACATATCATCCCCAGTTTTCAGTGACTGGATTGTCATCATTGTCAAACCGCTCCTTCTCCTCCCCCCACCTGGAAACTGAGTGGTTTTGTTTTCAATTCGTCTTTTAAAAGGCACTAAAGTATCAATGCATCAATATAGCATTGCAATGATACATTTAGAAGGTTATTTGAAAATGTGACTTTCTAACACCTTCCCTTGTGGAGATATGATTTCCCCCCCTTACATCTCATTTATTTATTTATTTATTTATTGGATTTATATCCCACCCTTCCACATGGGCTCAGGGCTGCGAACAAGGGCAGAATGCCATACAACCAGATTAAAACAATAAAGGCCAAACCAAGAATAAATACAGCCCTAAAACTCCATTTCAACTAACAATAAAACAGCAATAACAGCAAAGAATCACTATAGGGTCCACACCACACAATGCACCAATACACGCAGTTGGCATTACTCCAATGGTGCCCATATAAAGCTAAGAACCCCATGCCAGGGCCAGAGTGCCTCGAGTGGCTATACGCTGATGGTATCATAGCGGTGGCAGCCCCTACTCAAAAGCCTGGCAGAAGAGCTCTGTTTTGCAGACCCTGCGGAACTGCATAAGGTCCCGCAGGGCCCTGATCTCCTCCAGGAGCTCATTCCACCAGGTAGGGGCTGCCACCGAAAAAGCCCTGGCCCTGGTCGCAGCATATTTAACAACCTTGGGGGCTGGAATGACCAGCAGATGTTGTCCCCCTGACCGTAGTGCTCTTGAGGGAACATATGGGGAAAGGCGGTCCCTCAGGTAGGCCAGACCCTGGCCATGTAGGGCTTTAAAGGTAAGAACCAGCACTTTGAAGCGGATCCAGTATGCTATTGGCAGTCAGTGCAGCTCCTTCAGTGCTGGCTGGATGTGGTCCTATCTACTGAGACCCATCAGCAGTCTAGCCGCTGCATTCTGCACCAGCTGCAGCCTCCGGATCTGCGACAAAGGCAGCCCCATGTAGAGAGCGTTGCAGTAGTCTAGCCTCGAGGTGACCGTCATGTGGATCACCGTGGCCAGGTCGTCGCGATCAAGGTAGGGAACCAACTGCCATGCCAGCCGCAGATGGTAAAATGCTGACTTGACAGTGGCTGCCACCTGGGCCTCCATTGTTAAGGAGGCATCCAGGAGCACCCCCAAACTCCTAACCCCCGACAATGGCACCAGTGGTGCCCCACCAAAGGACGGGAGTGGGAGCCCCAACCCCAGACCGGTCCAGCTCAGGCCCAGGACCTCTGTCTTCGCCGGGTTTAGCTTCAGCCGGCTCAGCCTGAGCCAACCAGCCACGGCCTGTGATGCCCTATGAAGGTCATCGGGACCAGAGTCTGACCGGCCACCCAGCATCAGATAGAGCTGGATGTCATCTGCATATTGATGACACCCAAGCCCACAGCTTCGGGCAATCTGGGCGAGGGGGCGCATATAGACGTTAAACAGCATCGGGGACAGCACTGCCCCCTGAGGCATCTTCATCAAGGAAGGGGCTACAAACTTACTTTTTCCCCCCTTTAAATGAAAACTAGGAATTCAGAGAACCTACTAAACCTATCATTACAATGCTGTATCACTATATCAACGTTTTAGTGCCTTTTATATTTTGCCCCCATCTCTTCTTCATCAATCTCCCCCTCTCCTTTTCTATCAACGTACCCCCTCTCTATTTCTTGCCCTCTTTCTACCCTCTTTCTACCCTATACCCTTTTCTCTCTCACTCTCCCCCCCACTATCTCTTTCTCTCCCCTCCTTACTTTAATGGTTGCAGCAGCTGCAGTGTCAGGAAGCCACTCCAGCACTAGAGTGGCTTCCCTATTCCGGAGCCAGGCACAGCTTCAGACCTCCATCTGGTTGTAGAGTCTAGGAGCTGCTCTGCACCTGAACAGCCTCCAGGACACTGGTGCCACAAAGCCCAGAGAGCCTCCCTGATGCTGAATGGGGTTGAGAGCCTCCAGAGAGCTACTGCAGCAAAGCTTGGAGAGGTTCTCTGTATCCTCCATTGCTGCAGCCAGACCCAGTGTCCTCTGCTGCTGAGGCTGGGACTGAAGACTCTCCTACAGGAGCACAGTCGGAAAATTTTGGGTGGTGGGATGGGGGGGGGCAGGGAGAAGAGAGATCTGCAGCCAAAGTTGGCTGTGGAAGCAGGAAGACCCACCGAGCCTGTACCTCTGACAGTCAGAGAGGCATGGAAGAACATGTGGGCTACAGAGGGATAGGGAGGCTGGGAGGGATGGGAAGTGAAGGAGCATGGTTAATTTAGTGGGGGGCATCAGCCTGAAATGCCCCACCATGGCCATGGGCCTGCTCACCTAGTGTCTGCCACCATTGCGGCTGGGCCCAGGGAGTCTCTTTGAAGCAGCTGCTTCCAGCTTTACAGGTATTTTTTTAATGGGGGGGATTTAACCCCCCTCTTTTTAACATTTCAGATTTTTCTGCAAACCTGGAGGAGGGTCCCCTGAATTTGCAGGAAGATCTGTTTAGTGTCAGTGTGACCTGGATCTGCGAATTTAGATATCTGCAGATGGGGGCCAGACTTTGCTATTAGATATATAGATGAAATTCTTGTAACAGAAACAATGTCCATGTTTGTTCCAGCTACAGTACTCCAGCTACTGAATTAGATTGCTTAGATCTATAAACACCACATATGTGGACTTGGTGGGACCCTTAATGCTCTGTTTAGCCTCCTGATAAAAAATCAAGCAATGATCAATAGTACCTACTCCCTTCCTGAACCCTGCATGTGCAGGAAGGATAACATGACTCACAGCACACCAATCTGTGCAGTAAAAATGTGTTGTACAGTGTGGAGGCTATGCCCTGCCAACTAATTGGATAATAATCCTGGGGAACCAATTTGCAAACCTTTTTAAATACTGGCACAACAACATTATGTTTGCAACTGGTAAGAAAAATGCCAGTAGACTTTCATTTGGTCAAGCTTGGCCAGAACAGGCAACCACCAATCAGAAAAATGCCTACACATCTCTGGGAGAATCAGATCTTCACTTGGAGATTTATCAAAAGTAAGAGAAGTAATAATAACACCAGTCTCAGACTCTAAAAGGGAGGCCACAGGTAAAGAAGGCATATTAGGGAACCTAGGCCAAAGGCACTAGGTCCAGGACAGGACAGGGTATGCAATATCTAGCTATAGCGTGTATGCCAGTCTCTTGTGGAAGTCTGTGCAGCCCAGTCGGGCAAAGATCTACTAAGTTGAATGACACAAGTTCCCAAAACCAGGACTTTTTCTTATCTTGAATGGCTAAACCTAATTCCTCCCATTACATTTTTCCATAATTAAAATTTTCATTTTGAGGTTTTTATAAACTGAACTTAGCTGCGTGAATTAGATGATATTCCAGAATTTTGTGAGCAAACCCACCAAAATACTAACTCTTTCCTAGTAACCCTGCATTTTGTGTCAAACCACCCTGGATTTGGGATTAAGGTAATGTTAATAAAGAGGGGTCTGAGAAGTTGAATACATTTTCTGGTGAGTGGCTACTAAGTGGGAACCCCCCCAAGTGGTATAATGTGTCTCTGCAATCCCCATCTTTGACATATTCATGCCATTTCTTTGTGCTACATATCATAACATATAGATGTGTTTTCCCTTTCTGGATCACATTACTGAAATGTACAGGAGGTGATGGAAGCCCAGAAACTGTTGGGATGTTCTGTGCGTACTGAATTAGCTGATCATGACTGCAAGTACATAGCAGGCTAGGAAAATATTCTCACATTTGAGCAACATTTTGCTTGGAAATGCCCTACAGAGTTGTACTGACTTTCCGTTGTTCTCCTAGTCTCCTCTGGAAGAAGTTTGTATCCAACACAACCAACCATGATATGCTCCATGCTAAGTGTATCTTGGTAGCCCCCTGCCAGTTCACTGGGTAGCAAGCATGTCTTTTCCTTTCTCCAGCCAAATGTGCTCTAGACCAAAGATGAGTGATATTGCCTGCAGCCAACTTACATTCCAATCTTAGCTAGCTGGAGAGACCATTAGCTGTTCCATTTGGTTGGCCTGAAGTAACATTTTGAGCCAAGGACAGTTGGGTGGTGAAACAAGACAGCAGTGACTCGGTGGGCCACAGCTTCTCTCTCTTATAGCATCTCAAGGAGAGCATGGATGCAACAACTGAGGTATATTGATGAATAGGAATATCACTGGGCCTGAGTATCCAACTGTAGGAGACAGTAGGAGAGAAGGGTAAAAGATGTAGGGCTAGATGCTTCTTCCTCTTCTATCCGAGCCAGCAATCAACATTATTAACTGTGTAGGCTTTCAGCAATCTTAGAATATAACATTGTAGAAATGATCCAGGCTTTCATTATTCAGACATTTGATGCAAATACACTAGGTCATGAGAGAGAAAGAAACCTATTCTGGACGTCATGTTTAACATCACAAACCTGTATAGAAGCACTGCAGAATTGATGCAAAATATTTCTTCTCCCCATTAACACATTTGGCTTGTGGGAGAGGGATTCTTGCCGACCTTAATCCCACCTGAATCATAGTTAATAATGGTACATGAAGGTCATTTTACTGTCATATGTAAAACAGCTTGGCTCTTTGCCATGAAGAAAGTGATCTGACTTGCACTTACATGTTTAGAGGCATTAATACTCTTTAATGGGACAACATTTAGTTAGGCAGGATGAAAGCAAGAGTCACTCAAAGTAAAGGACAGCACTGAATCTTCACTGTTAGTCAGCAGACCTTCTTTCCTTTTATTAGAGCAGGCTAGTTTGCAGACCTGATGAGCACCTCATTTGCCCTCCCTTGATATTAATCTCTATTAATCAGATTCCCAAAGCAGAAAACATATTGCTGTCTATTTTCCGTATGCAAAACATAAATTGTTAATGGGCTTACTGTCCAAAGCTCGGCTCTGGCTCTATTATGTATGTATGCATGGAAGCCTTGAGAGTGATTTGCTAATCTGTGAGGCTGTGGTAAATATTTCTTTGTGGCAGTCTTTCATCTATATTTTCTAAACTTCATAAAAAAAACTTCAAGGAAGAAAAAAAAAAGAAACTATTAGCTGCGAATTAGACATTCTCAGAGAAGCCTAGACTTATTTTTCAGGACAGAGGGCTCAATTTCTCAATCTCAGGTGTATGATTAAAATCAATTAAATCACTCTTCCAATGTCAGCGTCAAGATTCTCCTGACAAATGAAATTATGCGAGAAAAGTGTTCTCTTCACTCTTCAACCCTTTCTCAGTATCACTCACATCCACAAATGAGATCAAAATTTTCAGCTCAGGGATTTCAGAGATATTTTCCATAAGAACATGAAAAATCCCAGGAACCCTATGTAAGTAGACTTTATAGTCTCTAGTGGCAAGATTTTGATGGCCTCTGTATGGCTTGGTATATTCATGACTAACAAAAATTGAGAAAAAAAATTACTGAGTAGAATTTAACCATTTGGATACCATGCTAGATTCCCCCCCATTCCCACTAAATTAAAGTTTCAAACATTGTAGTGTGCACTGTGTTGCAAGCATACATGTGGTAACCTTTGCACTTCTCTTTTTATTCACAGAGATGTCCCTGATGACATTCTCTTATTGAAAAACTGATTTTTTTTTTCAGTCTCCCCCAGTAGCTTCCCAGGTATATGAAGTAGACAGACTAGGCTTCAAATGATCACACCATTTACTAAAGCCCTGAAGAGTTAATAGTAATTTACAGTAGCATCCCTCTAAACAAAATTATATATTATCTCCTTTTTTACAGGGAGCAACTATTGAAAATACAGATATATCTCATTTCCAGTTATTGTTAGGCTGGCAAGTTTTTTTACCTCTTAATTTGTTAAGACATATGGACACATGTCAAGATTTTGCAGTGAGTCTTATGTCTGACATATTTGTTTGTTTCTTTTGACTTTCTCTCTTAGAGACACAAACAAATGCTTTCTGCATCTCAGATGTTCTCCTCCTCCTCGTGCTTATTCTTTGGCATATTTTAGAAAAACAATGTTACTTATCGAATTGTGACTCTACAGAAAACATCCTGATTCATGCAATAACAAGAAAGGGAGCTGTATTCCAGCAATGGGATAATTACACTGAGAATTCCAGAAGCATGTACAGGTTCTTTTTATAATCTGAGAGCAAATAAGAGAGAGAGTTAGTTTCCAGTTGAGTTTCCAATAGGTGCTTGATTGATCCCAAGGGTTCCGTCAGGGGTCATTTTTCAACCTCATGGAAGGAAACTCCCAGCACCTAACAGAGCATTGCATGAAGAATATTTGTAAATTGTTTGTGAGATGTTGTCGAAGGCTTTCAAGGCTGGAGTTCATTAGTTGTTGTAGATTTGCTGGGCTCTATAGCTGTGGTCTTGGCATTGTAGGACCTGACATTTCACCAGCAGCTGTGACTGGCATCCTCAGAAGTAACACAGAAAGATGGAGTACTCTCTGTTTCAAAGTGAGAAGAAAAATGGTAGGCAGGTAATTTATAACTACTCAGGAAGGTGGGGTAGGACTGAGTCATTATCTTGTGAAGGGCAGGGTATAAATCCAATCTCTTCCTCTTCCTCTTCCTCCTCCTCCTCCTCCTTCTTCTTGTTCCCCAAGCTGTGACATGCTAATGGAAGAACTTTCCTGAGGAGGTTCTTTTGCATATGGATTGGCTGTTGAAATTCTAATCTTATCTGTACTGCTATTGTAAGATGTAGAGCATTTTATGATTTTCAGGACAGGAAACCATGCCCTGTTTATTTTTAAACCTTCTTCTTTCCTGTTGAAATTGTGTTTGTGTTTATGTTTATGAATTCCAACGGCTTCCCTGTGTAATCTGACATGGTAATTGGATGTGTTGTCCAGCCTTTCAGTGTCTTGGAATAAAATATTCTGTCCTGTTTGAGTTAGGCTATGTTCAGCCACTGCTGATTTTTCAGGTTGGCCCAGTCTGCAGTGTCTTTCATGTTCTTTTATTCTTGTCTGAATGCTATGCTGTGTGGTCCTGATGTAAACCTGTCAACAGGAAACAAGAGAGTCTAAAAATATTTTCTCCAGGGGAACTGATTTCTGTCATCTGGAGATCAACTGTAACAGCGGGAGATCTCCAGGTCCCATCTGGAAATTGGCAACCCTAGGGGAAAGTCAGCCACTGGCCCAGCTCAGTAACCAGCCACCATGGAAGAACCAAGCAGGAGAAAGCTGTCTTCACAGTTTATTTTGACAGGAAAGTGGCCAAGCTGGCAGTGGGTAGGAGTTACACTGAAAGTCTGTGACTGATCTGAAATCTCAGGTTCCACAGCAAGAACCTGGGTGCTTGCAAACTCTGAAGCAATAACTGCTAAGCCTAGGTGGAGCCTGAAGATTACCAAGTATCACAACTGAACTCCAGACAACAGATCTCTTTCCCCTTGGAGAAAATAACTGCTTTGGAGGGTGGGCGCTGTGGCATTCTGTTCAGCTGAGGCCTCTCCCCTCCCCAAACTCTGGCTTCCTTAGACTGGCTTCCTTAGACACAGAATATCCAGGAATTTCCCAACCTGGAGCTGGCAACCCTAGTCAGGACTGGCCCCAATGAGTTCCTCACAAAGGCCTGGAAAGAGTTTCCTTCCTTTGTCTTTGTACTGATAGAACCAAGCTTGGTTGCCTTCCAACAGCCACTGAGGGGCTCCAATCACACGCAGAAGTTGCCGCGGGATACTCAAGGATGCTGGGCAGAGTTTATGGGTGCGATCAAACGGGCACATCTGGCAAGCATCATGCACCCATTGCCAACCTGTCGCACCCGGCCGAAGATCTAGAGTTAAAAGGTACTAGAGAAAGTCCACTATCTAATGCTTGTGATGGGCCACAGACGGGCTTCCTCCATCTGATCGCTCCGGCGCTCTCCCCTCGCTGTGTTGCAGGCTGATAAACTGAAACCCCAATTCCCCACCGTCGTGTCTGATCATGTTGGGCAGGTCAAAGTGTGCTGGCGCAAACAGCCACACACACACCCGCATTATCTGGCCCTTGTGACTGGGGCCAGGGAAATGTTAGTCCCACAGAGGAGCCAAGCAGGAGAAGTGTCTTCATCAGGAGAGACATCCATTTGCCAGTTATTCTGACAGGGAACAGTGGGTGAAGTGGGAGTGGGCAGGGAAGAGGAGTAGATCCAGCACCCAGACAATGGCACCTGAGTACTCTTGAGTGGCGGCTGATGGGCCAATGGCTGATGAAGCACATTGCACAGCCAATGGGTGAGCTGGAAATGGCCAGTACGCTAAAATGATTATTATATAGAGATTCTTTGTCTTTGCCTTAAGATGGCTCATTGGGTCAATTGGTTTAATGAGCATTAATTTTCATTGGTTACTATGTTATTGTGGTATCTTTGTAATGCTTTGTACTGATGCTTTGTATGTTGGGGTATGTTTGTTTTTAAATATTTTCTTATTTAAAATATTTACATTCCATCTTTCCACATTCCTTAAGGTGGCCTACAAAATATAAACTTACCTGGTTAAAAACATAGTTGAAACACATATACAGAGTTAAAACTGTCTCAAATACATCAAGCTAAAACAGCAACCCCTGCAATGAATATCACCACCAGCTGCCAACCAGAGATATTCATTAGTTACTTCCATCAAAAAAAAAATCTACTTTCTGGTTTTTATGGGAGGAGGGAGAGGATTTATACCCCACCCTTCACTCAGAGTCTCAGAGCAGCTGATGTTATTTCAGAGCCTCTGGCTCTAATCTTTGAGATGTCCTGAAGTACTGGTGTTGTGCCGGAAGACTGGAGAAGAGCAAATGTTGTCCCGATCTACAAGAAGGGAAAAAAGACAGACCCAGGAAATCACAGGCCTGTCAGTTTGACATCAGTACCTGGAAAAATTGTAAAGCAGATTATTAAATGCTCTGTCTGTGAGCACCTTGAACGGAATGAGTTAATTGGTAGTAGCCAGCATGGGTTTATCAAGAATAAGTCATGCTAGACCAGCTTTATCTCCTTTTTTGACAGAGTTACTAAAATGGTTGACTCTGGCAATGCTGTGGATATAGTGTATCTAGATTTTAGTAAAGCATTTGACAAGGTGGGGGTATAAATTGAATTAATAAAATCAATAAAAATAAATGATATCCTTGAGGAGAAGCTGCTTAAGTGTGGGACTGCTAATTCTGAAGAAGAGAGTCAGGATTCAAAATGATCTAGATAAGCTGGAACAGTGGACTGAGACAAATAAAATGAATTTCAATATAGATAAGTGCAAAGTCCTACACCTAGGTACAAAAAATCAAAGGCACAGATATAGAATGGGAGGGACTTGGCTTGACAGCAGCACATGTGAATGGGATCTGAGTGTTCTAGTTGATCACAAGCTAAACATGAGCCTGCAATGCGATGTGGCTGTGAAGAAAGCTAATGCAATCTTAGGATGCATTAACAGAAGCATTGTGTCCAGATCACGGGAGGTGGTAGTTCCACTCTATTCTGCTATGGTCAGGTCTCACCTGGAGTACTGTGCCCAGTTTTGGGCACCACATTTTAGGAAGGATGTTGACAAGCTTGAGCGTGTCCAGAAGAGAGCTACCAGAATAGTGAGAGGGTTGGAATCCAAGTCTTACGAGGAAAGGCTGAAAGAGTTGGGTATGTTTAGCCTGGGATAGAGAAGGCTTAATGGGGACATGATTGCAGTCTTCAAATATTTGAAGGGCTGTCATGTAGAAGATGGAGCAGATCTATTATCTCTTGCTCTGGGTTGCAAGACTAGGGCCCAGGACAGACTGGCAATTTGCCCCGGTATCGAGTCGCGGCAAAAAAAACCCGGAGTAAACGATACCGGGTTTTCCCGTCCACACGGCGGGGGCCTCTGCCGGAAGAAACGGGACGGAGGCGCGCGGGACCGTTCGGACTGCCGCGCCGGAGGCGCGCTATATTCGCTGTTCCCCCATTATTTCGGCTGTGGGCATATGTGCGCATGAGCGCATGAGCGCTCATGCGGTCATGCGCATAAGCGCATTTCGGCGATTTTTTTTTTTTTGCCCTGCAACGCCGGCACCGCATTGGGCAGTGGAGCGGAGCTCAGCCAATCACGCCACTGCTGCCTCATGCCCAATGCGGGTTGCTCCCGGCTTTTCGGCTGCGCGTTCAGACTCCCCGGAAGTGGGGAAACGCGCGACGAACGCAGGCTTTCACGATTTGCAACGGCTTTTATCAGGTGTTTTTTTAAACCGGCTCTGAAGCGCGAGGGCTCTGGTAAGCTCCGGGTGGGGGACGCCAGGCAGATGTGCCTGTGTGAACGTTCCATTTACTCCGATATTGAGTCGCTGTCAGCCCGGGTCCCATCCCGCGGCAAATTGCCAGTCTGTCCTCGGCCTAGATCTAATGGGAGAAAATTACAAGGGAGTTGTTACCGGCTAACAGAAACTTCCTAACAGTAAGAGTGGTTGAGCAGTGGAACAGGCTGCCTCGGGAGGTAGTGGATGCTCCTTCGCTGGATGTTTTTAAGTGGAGGCTGGATGACCATCTTTTGTGTATGTTGTAGGGCTATCTTTTGGCTACGCCCCTGCAGAGTGCAGGGGGGTGGACTGAATGACCTGCAAGGTCCCTTTCAACTCAAACATTTTATGATTCTATGATTCTATGAATTTTCTTCCCTTCTTCTCCCCACAACAGACACCCTGTAAGGCACATAGGGCTGAGAGAGCTCTGAGAGAACTGCTTTGAGAGAACTGTGACTGACCCAAGGTCGCCCAGCTGGATGCATGTGAAGGAGTGGGGAATCAAACCCGGTTCTCCAGATTAGAATCCACAACTCTTAACCACTACACCAAACTGGCGCTTAACCACTGCACCAAACTGGAAGACAGAGAGAGTAGGAGACTTTCCATACCATACCTGGCAAGTTGTTCCAAAGCGTGGGCACGGCAACTGAAAATGAGTGCCCCTGAATAGGGGAGACTGCTGGAAGTGTTGCTTCCACCCACCAAACCACTGCAGCTCAAAATGCCTTGGGACCAGGATTTGGGGAACATTTCGAGCTGGGAGTGGAAAGTGAGAAATTCACATTCATTCCAGTGGATTCAAGCCAGAGACACTCTACAGGGAGAAATAATTGTTGAAGAGGTGGTGGACATGGTTCAAACATAACTGTTAAGTAGTTCCTGTTAGTGGAGGTGATGGTATCCCAACTGAGTTATTCAAAGTCTTAAAAGAAGATGCTGTTAAAGTGCTGCACTCAATTTGCCAACAAATTTGGAAAACACAACAGTGGCCACAGGATTGGAAAAGGTCAGTTTACACTCCAATCCCAAAGAAGGGCAACGTCAAGGAATGTTCAAACTATCGCACAATTGCACTTATTTCACACGCTAGCAAGGTCATGTTCAAAATCCTACAAGCTAGGCTCCAACAGTACGTGGATAGAGAACTGCCAGAAGTACAAGCTGGGTTTCGAAGAGGTAGAGGAACTAGAGATCAAATTGCCAACATTCGCTGGATTATGGAGAAAGCAAGAGAGTACCAGAAAAACATCTACTTCTGCTTCATTGACTATGCTAAAGCCTTTGATTGTGTGGATCACAATAAATTATGGCAGGTTCTTAAAGAGATGGGAGTACCAGACCACCTCATATGTCTCCTGAGAAACCTGTATAAGGGTCAAGAAGCAACAGTTAGAACCGGATATGGAACAACTGATTGGTTTAGCATAGGAAAAGGAGTACGACAAGGATGTATATTGTCCCCTTGCTTATTTAATTTATATGCAGAGTACATCATGCGAAATGCTGACCTGGATGAATCACAAGCTGGAGTTAAGATTGCTGGGGAAAAGATCAATAACCTCAGATATGCAGACGATACCACTCTGATGGCAGAAAGTGAAGAGGACCTAAAGAGCCTCTTGCTAAGAGTGAAAGAGGAGAGTGCAAAAGTGGGCTTGAAGCTCAACATCAAAAAAACTAAGATCATGACATCTGGCCCCATCACTCCTTGGCAAATAGAAGGGGAAGTCGTAGAAGTAGTGACAGACTTCACGTTCCTAGGATCTCAGATCACTGCAGATGGTGACTGCAGCCATGAAATTAAAAGACGCCTGCTCCTTGGGAGGAAAGCGATGGCAAACCTAAACAGCATGATAAAAAGCAGAGACATCACCTTGCCAACAAAAGTCCGCATGGTCAAAGCAATGGTATTCCCCGTAGTAATGTATGGCTGTGAGAGTTGGACTATAAGGAAGGCCGAGCGCCGAAGAATAGATTCTTTTGAACTATGGTGCTGGAGAAGACTCTTGAGAGTCCCTTGAACTGCAAGGAGATCAAATCAGTCAATCCTAAAAGAAATCAACCCTGACTGTTCCCTGGAAGGCCAGATCCTGAAGCTGAAGCTCAAATACTTTGGCCACCAAATGAGAAGGGAGCATTCACTGGAGAAGACCCTGATGCTGGGAAAGATTGAAGGTCAAAGAAGAAGGGGACGGGAAAGGATGAGATGGTTAGAAAGTGTCATCGATGCAACGAACATGAAATTGAGCAAACTTCAGCGGACAGCGGAAGACAGGCGGGCCTGGCGTAATCTGGTCCATGGGGTCACGAAGAGTCGGACTCGACTGTGCGACTGAACAACAACAACAGTTCCTGTTAATTTACCTTTATTATCATTCTTTGTTTTAGTGAACACTTTTAAAAACCTACTGCAGTTCTTCTAGTAGCATTACTCTGTATATCACCTCCTGCTCCATTTTTTAAAGTTAAAAATACTAGAACAATAAACAGCTGGATACAGTTGTGCTTCTGAATGGGGGTTGCCGAAAACCAACACACAATCAGCATTGGAATGTACATGTAATCCACATTTGAGAGCAACTGAGCCACAGCAAGTTTCTGGGTCTATAATGGAATTATTTAGAGCTCTGTATGTTCACTGCTCATGATACGTCTAAAGCGGTGACGATAAAAGTTTTTAAAAAAACGAAGAAGGCATTTTTGCAGCCCCCATCTGAGCTCCAGCAATGAAGATGGTAGAGTTCTGATAAGATCAATTACTTTTTAATTTTATTGCGTCTCTGGTCAAGTTTCTCTAGTCTCAGGGTTCTCAAGCCCTAATCAGCATTCACAGTGTTTATAGCCCACCAGAAAGATCTCACCAGCCAAAGCTAATTCAGGATGGGATTTACACAACTTTGCTTAGTTCACGTATCTTCTTTTATTATGGTATTATTATGGTATTGAGGAACTGCAATGAAATTTTATTTCTTTGGAATTGACACACAATGATTGAAATCCCCGGGAGGGAAGCCATGGAAGAAATTCACCAGAGGCAGTTATGCCTGAGAAGTTATTTTCTTTCTCATGTGCTTCTGTCCCCTCCTCCCACTTTTATTCTACTCCCCCCTCAAAATCAACACCTCAAAGTGCTTTTTGGCTTTCATTTTGTTTATTCCAGCCATAAATATTTTATTACTTAAAAAGGAAAGCAGTGCTTGCTGCTAATTGTTTTTGATTAAATATGCTAATTACATTTTGGAATATTAATGACACATACGGTACTAAATGTTTTAATAATGCAATGAAATAAACCAGCAAATATAACAACAAATTAACCTGAAACTGCTACATGATTTTCAGAATTTTATATAGTAATACAAATAAGAGGATAAAAATAAATCAGTCCTTCAATCTGGCCTTGACACCTCAACTTCAACTATTATAAAAAATCTGGTGGGAGATTGGAACATTACTGGCCATCTTTTCCTCAGCATTTTAGACCTCAGAGTAAGATTTTGGTTTCTCTGAATGTCTGGCCTGTAGCTGTGCATGAAGCTTGAATTCTGGTCTGACTATATGGAATTTAGCCAGAGGTTCACTTATGTGTATAAAGGAACTGTCCCCCCTTTACTCCCATCTACTGCTCAACACCACTAACTGTTTTAACAACTAACTCTTTTTGTCCCCTTTTTGCCATTCTTCCAGTTTCTGATATTATCCTACCATTCCCATTGCACCTGTAATATTTTCGTATGTGCTTTTCATGGATAATTATCAAAATTGCCCTTTTACCTAGTTAAAATAGTGGTATTTTTATTTTTTATTTTTAAAATTTAATTTCTGTCCTGCCCTTCCCACATGTGGGCTCAGGGCGGGTTACAACATATAAAACTCACAACAATAAAAACCAACTCTAATACTATAAAATCACTAACCCTTTAAACAAGATGACATTCTGAAAAACCATTTCCCAGTGTCCCGGCATGGTATAACAATAGGGAAAAGAGAGGCCAGAGCCTATAATTTCCCCCCCCCCGATGGTACAGTTCATTGCTCTCAGCAAATTATGGAAGGAGGGGTCAGATGGTATTTGACGTCTGCTGCCTCACCCAAAAGCCTGGTGGAACACCTCCATTTCACAGGCCCTGCTGAACTGTAAAAGACAAATAGAGCAGTGGTACTAAAGTGGTGGAAGCTGTAGGCATGGAAAAATTTAGTAATGGGGACAGCAGCTGAGATTAGCTTTATCAGATTGCCTAACAGATTGCTGGCTGACAATCCTACCTGGATGGAAAATCCAAACCTCTGTATCAGTGGTTTTTTGTTTTTTTTTTTTTTGGGGGGGGGGTTACATTTTAATTTTTATTAACAGCAAACAACACAGAGAGTAGAACAGTAAAACAAAGGGAATATAGCAATACAATACAAATACAAGTATGTGCCAAATCGAAGTTTGTAAGCAGATGAAACAGGATATACAAAACAGCAACCTCTGTATCAGTTTTGTGAGGGCTTGGGTATTACCAAATGGTGAGTACAGATGTAAATATGAGAGGGATTTGACCTTTCATCTAGGGAGTCAGGGAATTATTAATAGAGTTTTCCTTCCTCACAGTGTTGGAGCCAACCATAAAGAAAATTTAGTTTTCCATTGTCCTGGGCCTGTGAACATCCTTCACACAGAAAAAGGGTCAAAGGTCAGCTGCAGCTCTAGTAGGGGATTTATGCAGTTCCCATAAATTCCATCAGGGTTTGTGCAGAAGTTCTTCTTCATGTATTGTGGTCCATTTTAATGAAGGAAGAAAGACTATTTGGGTTTTTCTGCTTCAGTTTATAAAAACGGGTTTGGCCACCTCTGCCATTATTGATAAGTGGACAGCTAATATGCTTCACTAGTTGCAGTCTTCAAGTTTACTCAAAAATGCTCCAAGTGTTTCAGCACCACCACAGCAAAATATTTTAATATATGTAACCTTGCTTTCCCCCATTGAAAACTGACAGGGTGGAATTATCCTGCCTAGATAAAGTAAGATGAATAAAGCCAGGAGCAGGACTGCAAACTAGCCTGACTGTCCTCCAGCACAAAAGTTTCTGACTTTCCCCAAGCATGAGAATGGAATCACCAGTAGGAAAAACAATGTTGATGAGACAAACAACATAAGTGAATTATCTACACAGTGAGCACAAAAGAAAAAAATGTCTTTCTAACAAAGGAGAAGAGGCAGAATTAGAAGTAAAGTATCGTATTTATATGTTGTCGAAGGCTTTCACAGCCGGAGTTCATTAGTTGCTGTAGATTTTCTGGGTTGTGTGGCCGTGATCTTGGCATTGTAGGACCTGATGTTTCACCAGTTGCTGTGACTGGCATCCTCAGAGGTATAACACAGAAAGATGGAGGTGACATAGAGAGTACTCCATCTTTCTGTGTTATACCTCTGAGGATGCCAGTCACAGCTACTGGTGAAACGCCAGGTCCTACAATGCCAAGACCACAGCCACGCAACCCGGAAAATCTACAGCAACTATCATATTTATCATGAAATATTATATAATGTAGGTCTAATCACCAATATCAAGTAATAACAAGAATCGTCCCCCCTGAATAGACATTGGGGCAACTGGCGCTGCTGGTTCTTTGAGACCTTCTGGAGACACCTTAGCTTACTGCAGCTGCAGGCCTGCAGTTGGTCAGTCTGGAGAACTGCTTCTAGTTGTAGGCTGAAGGATGGAAATCATAGTTGTGTTCTTTCAGTCTCCTCACAGCTCACTTCTAGATAACACTTTCTCCCCCCCATTCCCTGTTTCTCCAAAATCACCAGTCCTAGGGACAAAACTTCTTTTCTTTTCTTAGTTCTGCTGAATTGTAGGGTTCTGCTGAATTGTGTGTGTGGCTACGCACAGGGTTAGATTCATAAAGTTTCAATGCCTTATGGAAATCAATCATAAAAGCTGGTGTCCAACAAAAACTGCTTTGAGGATCGTGACTGAAATGTCTTATGCAGAATTATTCCAGTCTAAGCCTGTTGATTTTAGTTCGTTTAGACTAGGATAAGCCTGCACAGGACTGTACTGTAAGTGTAAGCTCAGTGGAAGGAGGTGAGAGAAGTAGGAATTCAACTAAATACAATAAGATATGGTCCAGATGTTGGAAATTCTCTTTTGCCAAGATTTCTTCCTCAGTTGTGCCCTAGAAGCAACCTAAAATTACAGGGTAAGCAAAGAATGCTTGCTTTGAGAAATGTCTTTCAGTCTATGTGGTAATAGATCTATTTCCAGTGGGAAAGTTCAAAAGATGCAATGTTGAAACCATTGAAGCCACTGGGAGGTTACCCACTAACCTCAAGAGAGTCGGGATTTGATCCTTTCACTAATCTAGATGATGAGAATAAATGCTTTTTACCCATGTTTCTACAAAATTAAATCATTCCTCTTTTGTGGTAGAACAAAATTGCATGTATAACTTAAACTTAACATGTGATTTGCTCCATGTTCCTGCTGCAAAAACAGTGAAAGCTACTTTTTCTTTGGATAACTGATAACCTTTATGCATATTTTTATAGCTGTTGACCCTAGATGAGCTACAAAAATTATGCCTGCTTGCTTTTGCATTGGAATTGTGTGTGGAAAACTTGTTTACAGTGTTTTAATATCTGCATGGAAAAGTTCATAAAGTAAACAGAAATCAAATGTAGGGTGGAATGAATCCACAAATGAATACCAAGGCCTATCAAACTAATATAAATTGCAAGAAGCAAGCCAGTTTACTCCATTGTAGATGTAAGACAGGATAAGAACTTCATAGATCCAGAAAAGAGGAATTCAGTTCTTTCTGAACTCCAGGTCAATTCCCAGTTTTCTTTCCTTTCTGTATCTAAGAGTGCTGTCACACTGAAGGTCATTGGATGTTCATTTACAGTACCTATACCAGGTGACACAGTAACACACTTTGAGTAACAATAAACTGGAACATAATACAAGTGGCGTGATAATGTAGAAACACTTTACATACGACAGATCACCAAGTCTAAGTTGTACAACCCCAGTCCCACTCTTTCTACCCAAGCAACTGCTTTTCCTAAGCTGTGCCTCTCTTGGAATTTCTACCCTATACGAGCTATAATCATGGCCAAATGTCAGTAAAACAGTGAAGACTGAGATTTTTTGGAACTGACTTTTTGACCTTTCTTTCTACGTCAACTCAGTGAACTAAGACTCTCTCACCACCCTATATTCAACGTTGAGGGCTAATTTAGTCACCCCTTACTTTAAAATAATGGAATTGCTAAATGTGTGAGACCAAGGTGTCATGGCTTCTATCAGATACAAATGATCGTGTCACCCTCTCAGTGGCAAAATTCATAGGCACAATAATCAAATATGAGAGAAATAATACTGAGTAAGGTCTTTTAAAATATTTTTTTGGTTCTAATTTCTGCTTAAGGTGATAGTCGTATGAGCAGTACTAGATAGAAAGACTCTCTCACCATGGACTAGGGCTATGAAGTTCCTGGAATACCAGGACCATATCTTCTGGACTGCCCTGTTCAGACATACCAAAAATGTTTGTATATATCAATCCTATACCTTCTGGAGTCCCTGAAAACTGACATGAGATGCCTGGATATTCTACTACTTCACAACATGTGGCGATGCTGCCATAATGGTATCCAAGCAAGATAGGAGACATGGAGAATGAAGTTTAAAAGATTCCAACTGTCTCTAAATCCTGATGCACATGTTTGAAACAACAGCCTGGCTTGATGCCTGATGTTCTAGGATTATTATGTCTTCCTTGTTGTCTTCTTACCTTGCTTACTTGAAGAAAGGGATATGTTGGAATGGATAAGAAACAGTAAGATGTATGTGTTTATATGTTTAGCTAAAATATTTATATTTTACTTCCTGCACTTCAGAGAGTTTACAGAAAAAACATAAAAACAATGGTTCAGTGCATCCAAATGAGTCCATTTTAATTAGCCCCTTCCCCAATTAAACAAATTGTTCCATTCATTACTGCTAATAATTAATAATAGTTAATAATTCTGTCTATAATTGTTCTGTAGACTGGCTCAGTCCCATTTTCTGCACTTGCATCTTCTTGTTTAAGCAGAATTTGGAAATGGTGCACATTTCTCATAGTTTTCAGTTCATCCCTTTTTCCTAATAGGAAATAGTTTTTAATGGCTTGCTTTTATATTGATATTATATTGATAAAACATTATAATGTTTTAATGATTTTATGCTATTGGTTTTACTTGTAAGCTGTCTCAAACAGGACTCTGGAGATGAGGCATATAAATCCCTCAAATGAATTAACTAAGTACTGTTATTCTTCAACACATATGAACACATGAAGCTGTCTACACTAGTTTTGAACAGACAACAGTGGCACAAGCAGGCTGACCCTGCCCCTTGCCTCCACACTGAGTGGTCTGCATGGTGAGAATATGTAGACGAAGTGTGTCTACATGTACACTCTCTCCCTGTCATCAGCAACACTTGTTATCACTGGTCTGTATAAAGATTGGAAATCTAAAACAGAAGAATGGTGGATTTCTAACATAGCTATGCCTTTGAGGAAATAAGAAAAGATCTTCCAGAATCCAAAATCCAGAGGAAAATAATTACTTAGCAGCTTACCAATAATCATTAGAGATTGGATTGGACCCTCAGCACTAGCAGTGATGTGTCAGCCATAGGATCATTAAGTGATCTTAGACAAGCCCCTTGCCTCTCATTTGCCAACCAGCCTAGCTGTCATGGTTGCTGTGAGTATACATAAGACAGATATGGTAATGCACCAAGCACATTAGAAGTAGGAATGGACACAAACCAAACCACGAAGGAAATTTCATGATAAATATTGCCGTATTTGTGGTTCACAAATCAAAGATCATGACAGGTCTACTGTCATGAACTTACAAGAACTTTTGAAGTAGTTCATGGCAGTTTGTGGCAATTAATGGATAGAGCAGAAAGCAGGTGTTTAAAAGGACTCCGAGCAGCCTTCTCCCTGCCACTCAGCCACTTTTCACGCTTTCTGCAAACCCCGTTTAAAGAGACTGTGGTCCCTTTGAATGGGGTTTGCAGGGCCACGAACCAGTTTGGTTCATAAATGAACTTCCTGGTTTGGTCAAACCACAAACCAACAGGAACTGCATTTTTCTGGTTCATGCCCATCCCTAATTAGAAGAGCTTGTATTCATATATTCATGTAGACCTGGCATGAGTGACTGAGATCTGGGTGAGGGAGGGCAAGGCTGTCACCTTGAACCAACTTGTCCCCCACATTTCTCAGTCCTCTACTAGTCTCAGACTTCAGGGTGAGGGGGCATTACTTATCCAGAAGTCTTTCTCCTTCAGGGCGCTCCCTGCACCAAAAATCTCTGGCATTGAATATGTTGGCTTGGAGTGGGATGCCGAGGAGACCACCTAATTCACCAGGAGATATCCTGTCAGGCTTGCTGGAGGCTGTATCAGGCTGGGTGCTGGAGTACCCCAGGTTATTGATTCTGGGGGACTTCAATGTTCATGTTGATGATGAGGCCTCCTATCAGGCTAGGGACCTAGTGTCATCCACAGCATCACTGGGACTCTCCCAATTTGTTTCAGCTTGTACATACCAAGCAGGCCACACACTGGATCTCATTTTTGGCATAGCGATACATGTGGATTTGGAGACTGCTGATGCAGTGCCATGGTCAGACCAATTTGTCCTGAAGGCCTGGCTGAGTGTGCCTAACCTTCCTTGTTTAGGTGACAAGTGGATTTATGCTTGCCCATGGAGACTAATGGAACCCAGTAGGTTCCAGAATGCTCTGGGGGATCCGATGAAGCGAGAGCTGAGACAACTGAAGCAAGGGTGGCCATGTGCCCTTGATGAAGCCACAAGAACTTTTAGGATGTTTATGAAAGCCAATGGGATGGCAGTGAAGGCTGATAAGAAGCAATTCTATGTGGACTACATTGTATTTGTGAGCTCATGCCCAGCCCAATTATTTAGGACAATTCAGTCTTTAACTTCTTTGCCTCATAGTAAAGAAAACGAAATTGAATCCTGGATCCCTTCCAGTCTGGTTATTGGCTGTGAGGTATTTGTGGGCTTTATCTCAGATAAAAGCTTATCACTCTGACAGGACCTCCCTGCCACACTTGATACAGTAAGAGAACCACCTTGTCCATTTTCTGGTCCAGTCTTGGACCATTTCAGCTGGCTCTCTCAGGAGAAGTTTGACAAGGTCCTGGAAATTCTGAAGCCCACCACTTGCCTCCTGGATCCATGCCCATTTTGGCTAGTCAAAGCCTGCAGAGATGGTATGCAGATCCCTCTGGGAAATGTCATCAATCTAGCCCTGTCCTCAGGGATCTTCCCAGAGGGTTTGAAGGAGTCAGTGGTGCATCCGCTCTTGAAAAAAAAAATCACTGGACCCCGCGGTCCTTACCAACTATTGGCCAGTACTGAACCTTTCATTCCTGGGTAAGGTGGTTGAGAGAGTGGTGGTCAAACAGCTCCAGACTTTCTTGGATGACACCTTAATCCTGGATCCCTTTCAGTCTAGTTTCTGCCCTGGACACGGGATGGAAACTGAGTTGGCTGCCCTCATAGATGCTCTCCAGAGACATCTGGATCAAGGTGAGTTGGTACTGTTGTTGCTCCTTGATCTATCAGCAGTGCTCAACATGGTTCATTGTGACCTTCTAACCCACTGCCTTGCCAATGTAGTGGTATGGCAGAATCACCTTACAATGGTTTTCCTCCTTTCTCCATGGTCAGAGACAGAGGGTGGCACTCAGGGAGAGGACTTTGCTGTGATACCTGCTAGAGTGCAGTGTTTTGCAAGGGGTGGTCCTCTTGCTGATGTTATTTAACATCTATATGTA
Source organism: Gekko gecko (assembly GCA_029375565.1). Lineage (NCBI taxonomy): Eukaryota > Metazoa > Chordata > Lepidosauria > Squamata > Gekkonidae > Gekko > Gekko gecko. The sequence goes on from JAPDNY010000008.1 coordinate 51,928,407, forward strand.
CCCCCTTGCCCAGCTGGTCCAGGGATTTGGGCTGGTCCAGGGATTTTGTTGTTGGACAGCCAGCCAGACTCTGCCCTGGATATTTTGGAGGTCGTGGCTGGCTGGTTATGGCAGAGCCAGCTGAAACTAAATCCAATGAAGACAGAGGTCCTGTACCTGAGCCACAGGGGTCTGGGATTGGGAATCCTTCTCCCAACCTTTGGTGGGGCACCATTAAAACCAGTCCCAAGGGTGAAGTGCTTAGGGGTGATCCTGGATGCCTCACTTTCTATGGAGGCCCAGGTCACCACTGTAGCCAGATCAGCCTTTTATCATCTGTGGCTGGACAGGCAACTGGTTCCCTATCTCACCTCCCGGGACTTGGCTACAGTGATCCATGCCAGGGTCACTTCCAGGCTAAATTAACCTGCTGTACACAGGGCCTCCCAGTGCCCATTTCAACCTGCCCTGCTTGAGAGAACAACAAAGCATCGTCAGGCAACAGGTCACTTTGTATGACCATCTGATTAGCTTCCTTCAGGAGGCACCTGAACCCCTGAAATGGCTGCCATCTTTAGATCTGATTGGAATTTTATTATTGTTGTTCATGGATTGTATTGTTTTTAAATGCTTTTATTTATTCTATGTATTGAATTAATATGTTGTGACCCGCCCTGAGCCCACTTGTGGGGGAGGGTGGGATATAAATAAAATAAGAAAGCCTGATCCAGTTTTAAAAAATCAAATATTTTACTTCACAAGTACCCAATGTAAATGAATTTCAAAAACTATTTGTTAGGTGAAAAGTGATTTCATTTCAGTAATGTGTTATTTGCCAGCTTTTAATTTCTCTGGTTGTCCATTCATTAAGTATTTACTCCCTTTTAATTTCATTAGACATCCATTTGTCTTACCTTAAATCACTCCTCCAAACTAAACATACAAAACTTTGGAAGGCCTTGTGCCTTCTTATTAAAATATCATCTTCCTGTGCGCTCATTCAGAGCTTCTAATATTGTGATAGGGATGCTGCTCATACAAACATGCCCTACCTTTTCAAAATGAGTCACATAAAACCCATAGACAATAATTTATTAGAGTGATTTTCCTCTGGGTTTAATTGCTTATTGATTTTAGGATCTTGGATGGTCAAATACCACTATATAGTTAGCTCACAATTGCTATGCAGGTACAATAAAATCTCCAAGTTACAAATACCATGGGAAATGTTCATAAACATGAACATTTTGCCCCTTTTTCTGAAACCTTTTGTGACCACTCTCCTGTCTTTCCTAAGATACTTAACACAGACACACATCTTCCCATAGTCCTGCAAGCTGAATGTCTGAAGAACAATCCCCTTACTTATTTGGGGTTGACCTGGCAAGATACCAAAAATGTCAGTTCAGCTGTTTGACATTTTCAGCCATGACAGTTTGTTGCATGTTTTAGTCAGAGCAAACAACATGCATAGTGGGATTCCAAAAAAATAATATCTCCCAAAACTCATTTACAAATTACATAGATTTTATTTTAAGTCACTGGATGTACTTTAGAATTTTTTTTTCTCTCCATCTTTTGGGGGCCAATTCTTTTTTTCCTGGAATGGAGCCATGTGGTTTGCAAACTAGGTTACTGCCAACAGAACCTAGCAGACAGGCCTGCATACTTGGGCTTTCGAATACTCCATCAGAGCTATTTATTCCCTACAAGTTTACACCTTGACAAATGATTGTTGTAAACAGTTACTGGCAATATCTGCTTTCAATGCAAGCTCGTTATCAGTGATTCAAACCAGTAAAGTTTCATTATAAATGTATTAATGTAAAGAGGGCAAAACCTCTTTCATTACATTGACAAGATATATAACAAGAAGTTTTAATAGCTGAAAATGGGCAGTTTTCACAGTTATTAAAGTGACTTAAATAGCAGCATAGGCTCACTGGCAAATAGGAATGAGAGACGAGGAGACACAGGTTTTATCCTACTGCTCTTTTAGTGGCTTTTGATTCCCACCCAAGGGACAACCCACCTCTTGGGCTCCATCAATCCACTCTCTTTCTATGAACCCTCTGCCACCTCTCAAACCTGAGAGTGATGAATTAGTAGAGACAGTGTGTTGCTGTGTACATGTCTGCCCAGGGATGAACTGAGAATATTCATCTCATTTCACTTGTGACCTTTTTCTGTTCTGCAAACCCAAAAGGTCTGGGCTGCATAATAGCATCTCGGAACAAAAGATAAGCGAACCAACTTATAAATATTTGAACGTTTGCTTGACCTTATGATTTTAACAGGCCATGTTAATTTTTAATTGCACAGTCAATATCAATTATACAAATTAAGCAGTAATAGGCATTTGTATTTTTTTAATGAATTAAGCTGATTACACAAATCTTTAGCCAAGCAATGGCTAATCTGAGACACAAACATTCCTTTGATAAGATACATACAAGCAAACATTTTTGTGGCAAAATGTTATCAGATACTCACAAATAATTAGATTAGGATGCTCAGTTTAGACCATTAAGCGGTGGCATTGGGAGAATTCCAGGGCAGAGTACTGTTCAGTACATCCTTTGGTGGTCCTTTGTGGCTTTTGGTTATATTGCTGAAGTCATTGATATTTCTTTAAGAAGCAACAATTACAATTTGTGATGCAAAGGAAATCAACATTACACAGAATTAGGGCACAGCATATAGACTTCATGATTATCTACCATCTGCATATCATTGCAATAATGAAGGTGTAGCTGTTAAGGAAAAGGACAGTATTCCAAATTCTCTAAGAATTTTCAGGTTCCCATTATGAGAAAGCATAGAACTAGAAGTGGTATAATTTTTACCACCATGGCATAGAAAGATATCTGCAGGATGGTTCCAAACTGTGACAATGCTTCTGCAACAAAACACTATTGGAGGTTTCTCAAGACATAATAAACCGGGAGTATTTTCTGTTGCTGACCTCATCTGGCCTATGTTCCCACAAACAGCTACTTTGTGGTCTTTAGATTTCTTTAACTTGACTTCCGTTTTCATGGCCAGCCAAAGTAAATCACAAAACTATTTATGATATGCACTTCTGTAGGACATATGCTCCTTTTGATTGTCCATGTGTATTTGTTTCAGTAGATGTAATAGTCTGATAGAGAGACATAATGGAGTGTTATGTTTTTTAGAAGAATTAATGCTAGGGTTGAACATGCTTACATTTAAAATTGCCACCAACTCAATACCTTCTCAGCATGACATGACAAAACATTATATAGCAAAGAGAGCCACTTTGGTGTAGTGGTTAAGTGCGTGGACTCTAATCTGGAAGAACTCATTTGATTCCCCACTCCTTTACTTGCAGCTGCTGGATGACCTTGGGCAAGCCATAGTTCTGTCAGAGCTGTTCTCTCAAGCACAATTCTGAAAAGAGCTCTCTCAGCCCCACCTACCTCACAGGATGTTTGCTGTGGGGGGGGGAAGGGAAAGCCATTTGTAAGCTGCTCTGAGACACCGAGTGAAGGGCAGGGAATAAATCCAATATCCTGCTCCTCCTCCTCCTCTTCTAATTCTTCTTCTTCTTCTTTGAACAGTTATGGTAGTTTGCAAATCTGCTTGGCCCAGGAACCCTTCAAATGAAGACACAACAGCTTGGGCTTTTCTAGTTTGTTTAATAATTAAGATGATCTACTAACATATTTAAATAGGTGGGCTGTGCTAGGCAGCCTGACTGTGGCTGCCTTTGTTGGGCAGACCCACTCTGACTCCAAACTTGGCCAGCATCTTCTGCCAGCCTTGTTTATCATCACCTGCACACAGTGTACCAAGAGGCACCCAGGCCTAGCCCCCTTCCTCTGATGCATCACACGACCACTACGAGGTTTGGAAAAGCATGAGGGACAGTCTTTCTGAGCCCCATCCTGTTGCACAGCCACTGATGGGCTGTTCTGGACACACCCTTCCATCCCTGCCAATGTCTCAGGGTGCTTGCCAATCATCCCTACCCTGCTGAACTAGTTATATCAGTCCAATGACCAGGACTATTTAATCAATCTCCCCCATGACATCAAAAAGCAGGCAAAAAAAAAAAAGAGTCTTCCCCTACAGCTAAGAGAAACCCAAAAATTCCTGTTTGGTCTTAAAAGGTGACTGGTTCATCACCTGATGGGAGTGGGGAGCCACTAAGCAGCAAAAGTCTTTTGGGGGGAGGCACAGCTAGAATATAAGCTAGGAAGTCATGCCTCTCTACTGTCTGCTACCCAGAGAAATTGCCCAGTAGTGCCTCATGCCTTCTTTGAATCCCCGTGGGTCAAGGCAAACTGATCCCCGACTTTAATGCCAGGAATCGAATCCCACATCCAGCTGTATCATGATAGTGCCACAATTGCACACATTCTAGAACTAGAATTAGTTCTTGAGGTCTTGTTTAATATAAGTGCCATTTCAGAGTGGAATCCTAAACATACTAACACTTTTTAAGCCCACAGACTTCAGCAGATTTAGATTGGGCAAACCACCTCTGACTATCTCTTGCCTTGAAAACCCGCATGGTCACCATAAGTCATCTGTGACTTGACAGTAAAACAAAAACAAAATTCTGTTTAGAATTGCACTGTTCAATACCTTATGCATGAGAGCTCAAAGGGAATCTACATTCTGTCTTTGTTTTTTACACAGTATATTCTATCTTGTATTTTCCTTGGGGGCATTTTCCAGATTTAATGTGTTTAAACTAGCTTTCAAGAAAGCATTCAGTGTCTGGGTGTCTGTTGGTTGTCAAGGGTTAAGTAACCACATTTCTCAGTATGATAAGTGTCATTTGGAAAGTTCTCATGAGTGAACCAATTGTTTGGCTTTCCACTTTTCGGTATTTGGTTTCTTGTTACATGAAGCATGGAGAGTTTAACTAAGCTGTTTTTGTCTGTTTAAAGAAAAGTAAATTGTGAAACCCCCAGAGATGCTCTTCAGTTCTATTCCTAGTTTCCACATAGAAGCTCCCAGATCAAAATATCCGAAATTAGGGATCTCATTGAGCTCTACTGTTTTGTAATACATAGCATTCCATAGAAATATCATATTGGTGAATAAAGGCAACACGTCTCCTTTTAACGATGGGAGTTCCAACCCTCCAGCATGGGCACATACTTTTTTTAAGAGTTCATTTTTCCATCATCAAATTTTCTGGAGGCCTGAGCAACTAGTAGCATACTTATAGTATAAAAGAACTTGGAGGAAAAAAGATTTACCAATACAAGTAGTAGACATCATTCAAATAGCATTATTGTGCCTGCCAATTGGCAACTGAGGCGTTTGACTATATATAATAAAAATACATTAAAATATTTTAAAAGCACTTAAAAAAATCAAAACTGGAAAAAGTTGGGGTCAACTGAGAGTTGATCTTTGAAAAACAGCTTGACATTTTCAAAAGATGGAACCGAGACAGAAAGCACCCAGATGAGGGCAAATGGCTAGGGTTGCCTGGTCCTTCCTAGACAGCGGTGGGGAATGGGGGTAGGACTGCTCAATCCAGGCTGGGAAGCTCGTGGAGATTTGGGAATGGAGCCTGGGGAGGACAGGGATCTCAGTGGGGTACAATGCCAGAGTCCACCCTCCAAAGCATCCATTTTCTCAAGGAGAACTGATCTCTGCAGTCTAGAGATGAGCTGCAATTCTGGGGGATCCCCAGGACCCAGCTGGAGGCTGGCCTCCCTACCAATAGCCATTGACTTTATGTCATTGCCTTACCACTCCCCATGAACACCCTTCTTTCTTTCCTCATTACTATCTTCCTACACCACTGAATAATACATGAAGCTGTGGATTCCATGAGTCCTGGACTCTTCAAAAACTTTTCACTTCACAGTAAGTGACAGAGAGAGGATGGCCTCTCATTTTAGTATTCATTTTTCGTCCTTCTCAGTGCTGCCTGGAAAATGCAGGGAAGTCATCTTCAGAAGCAGATGGATAGGGAACGGATGTTTGCCAGAATCTGAGGAAAGGGAATAACTTTGCTCAGCAGTTAGTAGCACAAAGCATTGCAACTTCAGGAGAAATGGGGCGGTGGGGGGGGAGAGACAATATATTATCATGCCAGTGCTTATCAAGCTTATAGCTAAGGCAGCAATTGATGGAACTGTTGAACCAAATGCAGCTTTCCCTGGAAATCAGCCATTGAGCACACTATGCACCATTCCCTTAGTAAATTCTCCCTGAACAAAGACTTTGAAATAAAGCAATTGTCTCCTATTTTTTTCCTCTTATTTAAGAAAAACTTTCCTGTTCTCCTCTTGTTTAAGGCCTTGTTTTCTGCTCCCCTCCCTGTCCCCCTGTAACTTATATATTTGTAAGCAAAGTGGGGAAGCAGTTACTATATGGTTTAAAAAGCAATTTGAAAGAAAGAAAAAAAATAAACAATAGTCCTTATTGTGGTAAGCGGCTGTGTTGGGAGGTGTCATGTGTGCACCTGTGTATATGCAAGGGTTGTTTTTTTTTTTTTTTTTTTAGCATTGCTATTTAATCGAGCAACTGCCAGTCAATGGAAAAGTTGCCCTCCTGAACTGTCCTCTTTTTAAGAGAAAAGGTTGGGGAGCTATCCAGAAAGGAGCGATACTTTATTATCTAGGGGAGGCTGCATGGCTGGACAGCACATCCGGGGCAGGACCACTATCAGTTGAAGGGAAAACATAGAGTTTTCCTTTGAATGATGGAACGTCCTCCCCCCCACAACATGCCTGTCACAATGACTTCACCTCCAGGTGATGTCATCACACCAGGCACGTCACCATGATCCTGGCACTTTGGGGGTGGGGTTCCCCCTGGTGGCCCAATCCAGGCCAGTAAGTAAGGGGACCATCAAGCGGGCAAACCACCGCCCCACAGGGGACCTGGCAATCCTAGTACAGCATGGTGACAGAGTCACAGGGGCAGATCAATTTGGATGAATGAAACAGCCAGGGACGGTTTAAAAAAAAAAAAAACTGGCAATCTGACTAGCAGATTCTCTACCAACAGCCTAACCTTATCACTGTCCTTAACCACTGCAAGGCAAACCTTTGGCATTCCATTCAGGCAAATGGAACAAAAACTCTCCAGGGCCTAAGCATGAAAGGATATATTTACTAGGAATGCGCATTCGGTTTGTCCACATTTTGGGCAGCCACAGGTTGAATCAGATTCTCTAATCTGATTCAGCCTGTGGCTGAAAGCTGCTGCAGTTCAGCCATGGCCCAAAAGGTGGCCCAGGCCCCCCAGGGAAAGCAAGCCTCCCTGCTCTCTCCCTGGCCCTTCCTGGCTTGCCTGCTGAGGCAGGCGAACCAGGAGAAGTGCGGGGGCTCTAGAAGCCTTCCTCAGCTCTCCCACTTGGGTGGGCAAGCCAAGAAAAGCACAGGGAGGCATTTAAATGCCTCCCTGCTCTCTCCCCGGCCCTTCCTGGCTCGCCTGCCTCAGCCAGGAGAGGTGGGGGGGGGGCTCTAGAAGCCTTCCTCGGCTTGCCCACTTGGGCAAGCAAGCTGAGGAAGGCACGGGGAGGCATTTAAATGCCTCCTCACTCTCTCCCTAGCATTTCCTGGCTCACCCACCAAGGCAGGTGAGCCAGAAGAGGTGTGGGGGCTCTAGAAGGGAGCATGCTGCCTCTGCAGCATGACTGGGGGGGATTTAATCTTTAAATCTCCAGTTGCACCACAGAGGCAGCACGCTCTCTTCATTGCAGGGAGCCCAGGCAAGCCTTCCCTTGGCTTGCTCAGGCCCCCCGTGGCTGCAGGGCACCTGGACAAATCAACCCTTGGAGGGAAGGCAGTTTAGCTGCCTTCCCTTAGCTTGCCTGGAAATCCCTGGCCCGAATCTGATTTGGCTTGCTGAATGAGCCCTGAATCGGCTTAAATAGCTGAAAGTGGCACTGGGGGTCATTCAGCCAGCCAAATCAGATTCAGCCTGAATCGGGCAGAATTTTTTTTTTTTTTTTGCACACCCCTAATATTTACAAGGCCTGGGGTCCAGGCAGGGTTGCCATAGAGTTTTGACATTGCTAGAGAGTACTGGCAGTGTGTGATATCACTTCTGGTTACATGACCAAAAATCCCAGGCAATTTCACCCACTGTTACACCAAGCTGTGATGGTCAACGGAGGCAGGACGTCTCCCACTATAGCAGGAGAACTGGTCCCCCAGATCCAGGGAAAGGCAGTCCAGGCTGCAAGCACATTAACATGATATTGTGATTTTACTCATGAGACTGTGTATATGGACAGGATCATTTGTGGAGATCCATTTGTACCAAGCCCAAAGAGATTCTGCTTTGACCCAGTGGAACAAAACTTTCCCATCTTCCCCCCTCCCACACTACAGTCCCCTCATAAACCTGGAATGCTACTTCAGGGTGTATTGGGTGGGGGTTGTGGGTATCCAGCAGGATGGGGAATCAATAGAAATTCCCCCCTTCCATTAGCTGAAAATTTAGACTGGATCCAATGCTTCATTTATTTATGGTATTTATAGGCTGCGATCATACGGAAGGGAGAAGAGGCGGGCGGGAAGCGAGGCTGTTTGCCCCGGCTGCTATGACGCGTGTTTGCGCGATCAAACTTCCAGCCACATGCCCCGCAGTTCCCGATAGTACTGGGTTTTAGCCAGTAGCTTTTCTCCACGCTCTTACGGCGTGCACTGATGCCCCGCTGACAACTCAGGGACGCCAGACAGATGTGTCTGTCTGATCGCGTCCCTTTAATCCGCGGGGGAATCGCATGGCTGCCGTGGCTTCTGGTAAGTATGATCGCACCCCTAGTCTGCCTTTCTCACTGAGACTCAAGGCTGCTTACATAATGCAAGTCAGTACAACTGGTAGGATGAGGAGACATGTAATAAACAATGCAATAGGAATGAGTTTGAAACAAAGCATAGCTATTAAACATGGCAGGTTAACAATGCTAGTAATGGTATTACATAAGTAGAAATACCATGCAGTGAAAGAAAGAGAAAACATAAAGCAACAGATAATATATAGTATATTCCAAAGTCCCATTCTCTCTATTAAAATGTCTTTCTGAATGTCTAAAATGCTCTCCTGCCAATATCAGGGTCTGTGGCCATGAAGGCCTTTATATGTGGAAGCCTGTACCTTGAATTGAACCTGGTACCTAATGGGCAGTCAGTGGAGTGACTTCAGAATGGGTATAATATGTATGCACTGCCTAGTTACTGATAACTACTGAGCTGCAGCATTCTGCACTAACTGGAGTTTCCAAATTGACTTTGAGAGGAGTGCATTATTGTAGTCTAGTTTCATTGCTACTGAGGTGGCCAGATCAGCTGAGTTAAGGTAGGGCTATCTTCTGACCTAAATGAAGTTGGAAGAGTTTTTTTGTGGCTTCCACAGCAGTAATGCTGAATAACCCCTAGGCCCTTGACCAAGACAGCAAGGGTCAGACGGACTCCATCAAAAGTGGAGAGCATAATGTCCTTATTTATTTATTAATTATTATTTTCCATTTATATCCCGCCTTGCCGAAATTTCAAGACCAATCTGTATTACCAGCATTATCTTCATCTTTTCAGGTTTTAGTTTCAATTTATTCACCTTTGGCCATTTAATCACAGCAGTCAGGCAGTGGCTTAAGACTTCTACTGCATTCCCAGGAGACTTGGACAGAGAGATACAGACCTGGGTAGCACCCAGGTACTGATGGCACCCAATTCCAAAACTGGAAATGATTTCCCCTGAGGGCTTTACATGAGAGATAAGAATGTACCTGCCATGGGTCTGCCTGCTGACACCTCCTCAGATGAGGAAGAGATGGAGGAAGCCAGCCCCAGCCCTTGGATGCTGTAGGAACCCCGCCCCTGACAAGGTAGAGACTCTGTCAGGTGCAGAGGAGGCATTCAGGCCCAAATCAGCCTGCCACACCCACAGTCCTGCAGTCCAGGATCTGAAGCTGAAGCAGATGTGTGGGAGTCACCAAACTGATCCCTGGGATTTCCAGAGCCCTTGGAATGCCAGAGAAAGTGGGCCCAGAGGGAGGCACAGGACCAGTGCCGCAGCACATAGTTGGCAACTCAGCACTGCAAGTTCTGACTGTGTGCTTGGGTCACCACATGATCAGGGCTGACAGCCATGTGGGCTGCTCAACCATTGATGAGTTGCCCCTGTCCCTGATGATCCAGCAGGTTGATAACTCAGCAGGGTTCTCCTGATTAAAAAAAAAAAAAAAACCACCAGGAAAAGGCAAACCAGCATGACAGCAATTTGTCCTCAGACCTTGTGCATCTGCTGTTTTTTCTGTGACTTGTTCTAGATCTCACTGTGGCGGTGATCATATACACACTAAATAATGCATTTTCAATCCACTTTCAATGCACTTTTTCAACAGGATTTTACTGAGTGAACAGGAAAAATCCAGTTGGAAAGTGCCTTGAAAGTGGACTGAAAGTGGATTATTTAGTGTGTGTGTTCGCAGCCTGTCTTTGACCTTCTGGACCATGACCTGGCCTGTGCTCTTTGGATTTGCCCTTCCAGTTTGGTGCTTGGACTTCTGAATGCCTTTACTTTGACCCTGGACTGGGTCTGGACTACACTTGTTGCCTTCTGCCCCAGGTCCATAGCCTGTCCATAGCCTGGTTTGAAGCCAAACGGAAAAGAGTCTAGAATGCATGAGTTCTCCAAGAAGCCTTGGAGTTGGTCTGCCACTGCTCGCTCAGTTACCTTGCCCAGAAAGCACACATTAGAGACAGTGTGATTATTGGCCACATCTCTTTCCTTCACTTAAAGGAGGTTAAGTCTGGACTGATCACTGACTTTGTGAGTTGGGGCAATCAACCGCCAAGCACTAGTTCCACTCAGTCTCTTTGTCTGAGGATGAGACATGATTTCATTCACCAGTAACAAAAAACTGCAAAAACACAGACCTATTTTGGCAGGGCTGCATATTGAGTCATCACCATAATTGATAAGTTACACCATCTGCTCAAAAGGGTTGGCTACTACAAAGCAGCTTCTTTTTCACCGACAATATTACTATCCCACAACGAACTATATTAGTAACTGAAAGTATAAAATTGTCTGTTCTTTTTTGCCCATGCTCATCACCTCACTTTCCCCACCCCGTCCATAAAGCTGTCTGTGACATTCACCATATCGGGGTGGCCAAACTGCAGCTCGGGGGCCACATGTAGCTCTTTCACACATATTGTGTGGCTCCCAGCAGGGCAGCTGGGGAAGCAAAGGGGAGGCATGCCTCCCCAATCAGTCTTACCTTCCCCAGCCAGTGTTCCTCTCCCTGGGTAGACTTGAGGTTGGGGGGGGCAGAGAAAGAAAGCAACTTTAATTTTAAATGCCTTCTTCAAGCCCCCCTGCCTACAAATATTGGATAAATAAATATCACTATCAATATCTGTTTTTATCCCTTTTGTTTTTATTTTTGACAGTCTCATTTAATGTTAATAAAAAGCAAATTTGCCTGTTTTTCAATAAAAACATGTATGTGATATTTGTCCATGTCTTGCGGCTTTCAAACATCTGATGTCTATTCTCTGTGGCTCTTACGTTAAGCAAGTTTGGCCACCCCTGCTCTATATGGATTGTGCTGGTGACACTTCTCCTACTGCCCTCACTGTACACTGTAAGGGGAACTTGGTTTTGCCACTGAAAAATCAAAACTATTTCCTAAAACCTGATACCATGGCATTGTTCCTCATTCTCTCCCTTTGCATCCACTCACTCTGCATGGGTTCTCTGAAAAGTACTGGAACTGATTGAATTCCTTGGTTAACTGAGAAACTGTTTGGTCACAAGTAATTTTAAGCTGGCATCATTTTAAGTTATTGTCACAGAACAATATGCCACCTGGCAAAATAAAAAAAAAAAGCAGCAACGGTGACTTAGAAACTAAATCCTATTCTTCAGTTGCCAAATTCCAGCAGCCAGTTCCTATTCCTGTTTTCTAGCACTGCAGAACAAATCAGTCAGAGGTCCCTATTGAACTGTCCATGTCCTCCACCTGGATCAGGAAATATATATACTGGTCCCATTTCATTATCCTTATAAATTTTGTGGCATAGGTACTTATGTGTCATGGACCTGCATTATGTGTCATGGAGCTCATGGGTCTTCATCTTCATGGCCCCTGGGCTCAGCCTAGGGTTGGGTTGCCCCTGCTTCAGGGCTATTAGAAAGCCAGGGTGATGACCACTGGGCACTCCATTATACACTATGGAGACAGGTTCCCATAGGGTATAATGGAGAATTGATCTGTGTATATCTAAGGCTCGGGGTGTGTGTATGTGTTTTGAGATAGCGGCACCAAATTTTCAGCATAGCTGCTGGTGCCTCTCCTCAACCCCTCTCCCCAAGTTTCAAAAAGATTGTACTGGTGTTCAGTTCTATGAGCCCCAAAAGGAGGTGCACCTATTCGATTTCTAATGTACAGAAGGCATTTAAAAGGAATGTGGTCCCTTTAAATGTGATGGCCAGCTCACCTGGAGCTCGCTTCAGAGTTCAATCGCATTTCTTTCCTCCCCTCTCTTCTGGTAAGTCCCCTGCCTGCTTGTTGGCCTCACCTGGCAACCCTAGCTCAGCCGATTGCTCAGTGCCTTCCTGAAGAGAACTTGCACTGCCCCCAAGCCAGCAGGGACCTCAAGCCAGGAGGCCCCAGCATGGACCCACCCACTGCCAGACCTGCCAGGATTTTCTCCAATCTCCTGCCAGGATTTTCTCTAGCAGAGAAGCTGAAAAACTGTATAAAGTACTGAGACTGAAGCATAGCATGTTGATTTCAGCTCATACTTTACTTTGGAATTAGGAAAAACTTGAGATACAGTAGCCGGCCAGAGACTGCTTTAAATACAAGTACAAACCACACCCACACACACACACACACACACACCCGTGATAGGATTATATACAAAGTTACTGCAGCCATAGGTTCCCTTAAGGATCCAGGTGAGCCGATAGGCTGGTTCTAGGATCCTCTCCTTCTACTGTCTAGGGATACAAAGCTAGGTTAGTCTGCCTGGCCACATGGAAAAGTGACCATATGTGCAGTCGCCATTAGTACACAACACCCCTCCCCCCATGGTTCAGATCCCCACTAGCAAACATAGTCATTCTCGTGTTGAGCAGTGTACTTCGGGGGCCTGGGCAGTCCTGTCCTGTGTCACTCCTGTGGTCTCTGGGAAGGTGCCGGGGCTGCTGCCGGGGCAGATGCACTGCATGGATCCAGGCCACAAGCCGGCTCTGGGTTGCTGCCGCTGTCCCCTCTCGTCAAAGTGCTTGACTCTAGCTGGGGTTGAGCAGATGCTGCTGGCTCTTCCAGGCTTTGCTACCTTCTGGTACCTCTGGAGCAGCTGGGAGGATGCGGTGATGCAGCTGGTCTATATATCATCGCAACAGCTCGCCGACACCTCATACAAATGTGGGCCCATCACCCAGATTACCTTGGCTGGGCCCATGCGGGGCCTTGGGCATAGTTCCGGGCATACACTGGGTCTTCTGGAAAGAACCCTCAGGAAGCTTCCTGATCCTCTGTGACTGCACTGTGCTCCGGGGCCTTATCTGGATGGAGGTGGTCTAGCGGTGTGATTGGGCATCTTCCCATGAGTAGCTCTGCTGGGCAGTGGCCCATGGTGGAATGGGGTGTCATTCACTGGCTGAATAGGAAGGCCGCCAGCTTGTAGTCCCAGTCACCTTGGTTCATGAGACGCAGGGAGTCTTTCATCGTTCGGACCATGCACTTCACTTGCCATTAGTGGCTGGATGAAAAGGAGCCAAGTGGATGTGCCTGGTCCCATAATACTGCACGAACTCCTGGAACTCCATGGAGGTGAAGGCCATGCCATTGTCTGTTACTAGGGAGTCCAGTATCCCATGAGTATTAAAGATCCACCACATTGTGCGGATGGCTGAGTGAGATGACGTAGAGAGCACAGGGACCACCTCCAACCACTTTGTGTATGCATCAACCAAGATAAAGAATATTTGTCCTTGGAAGGACCCCGCAAAGTCCAGGTGGAGCCTAGCCCATGGTTTGTGGGAAGACTCCCATGGCCACACCAGTGCCTTGGGGGGGGGGGTCCGACTGCGACTCCTGGCACTTCTGGCACCACTTCACCTTCTGGCACCACTTCACCACACATAACTCTGGGCCAGGGCTTTCATCCTTACAATTCCCAGGTGATTTTCGTGCAGAGCTGCGATTACTCTATTTCTCAAAGGTGTGGGCACCACTACCCTGCTGCCCCAGATCAGGCACCCTTTGTGCTAAGATAGTTCATCTCTCCAAGAAGAGAATGCTATAAACTCTGGTCCCACTGGACCAGTGGGCCACCCCCCACACCCAGTCCAAGACCCGGGAGAGGATGCGATCTTGATCAGTGAGCCTCATGACCTCAGTGGACAGTCAGGCAGGTCCCCCAACAGGGCGATGTGGTGTGCAGGGGCCAGATTGGGGTCACAAGATGACAGGGGGAGATGGCTCAGTGCATCAGCATGGCCCATCGCTTTCTTGGGCCGATGAATGGGCGTATACTGGTAGCCAGCCAGAAATATGGACCAGCATAGTACCTGGGGAGACAGCATCTGCAGGGTCTGGCAGTCAGGGGCCAAGAGAACCAGCAGTGGCTTGTGATCTGTGACCACAGTGAAGGCCCGGCCGTACAGGTAGTCATGGAACTTTTTTACACCAGCCACGATTGTCAAGGTCCCTTTGTCAATTTGTGCATAGTTGTGCTCAGCCACTGAGAGGGTGTGGGACTAGTACGTGATTGGTACCTCATGGCTGTTGGCCAATTTGTGCCCCAGGACCACCCCCACCCTGTACAGGGAAGCATTGCAAGCCAGAATCACTGGGAGGGTCTCATCGAAATGGGAGAGGACTGCATTTGAGGACAACAGGTCCTTTATAGCCTGGAAGGCAGCAGCATGCTTGGGACCCCAGGACCATGGAGTGGACTTGTCCAGGAGCTGGTGGAGGGGTTCCATGACCATGGTTCTGTGGGGCAGGAAAGAATGATAGAAATTTAAAAGCCCCAGGAAGGCCTGCAGTTCGGCTTTGGAGGAGGGAGCAGGGGCATTCATGATGGCGTAGACCTTGTCTGGTGTTGGGTGGATGCCCTGAGCGTCAACCACAAACCCCAGAAATTCCACCCACAGCACTCCCAGGAGACACTTTTCACATTTCACCTTCAGTCCTGCCTCACTGAAGCGCTGGAGTACCATCCGGAGCAATGTCGCGAAGGTCGTGGAGTCGGTGCCACAATTAAAACATCATCAAAAAATGGTTGGACTCTGGGGACACCTTTGAGGAGACAGTCCATCAGATTTTTTAAAATCCCCGGAGCCACACTCACCCCAAATTGCAGCCTGCGAACTCGGAAAGCACCCCAGTGGGTGACTATGGTCTGGGCCTCAGTGGTGGCCTCATCCACTGGTAGCTGCTGATATGCTTGTGCCAGGTCCACTTTCCCAAAGACCTAGGCGCCCGCTAGTGAGGCCACCACATGGCTGATGACCAGCACCAAGTAGGCATTCAGTGTGCAAATCCGGACGTCACTATTCGGCTTAACTGGGGTGACTATGGGTGTTTCCCATTGGGCATGCAGAATGGGCTCTAGCCTTCCCTGTGCTACCAGGTGATCTAATTCTGCCTCGATCTTGGGCTGCAGCACAAACGGGGGTCACCTGGCTTTCATTCTGATGGGCCTTACGTTGGGGTTTAAATCAAGCATGACTGGGGGACCGGTGTAGTGGCCAAGCATGCCATCAAAGACCCCCAGAAATTCATTGCAGACCGTGTTAAGGTCCTGCAGCCACACCTGGCTGTCCCCTGTGACTCCAAACCCCAGGGGCCCAAACCAAGAAAGTCCCAGTAGGCTCGTGAGCTGCCCATCCACCACCAGCAGTTCCAACACCCCCTCGAAGTCCTTGTATTGGACCTTGAATTTACCCCAACCCCTGATGGTCACCGGGTTTTTTTGGAAGTTCTGTAGAGACAGGCCCAGCTGTTTCTTTAGGAGGGGTCCCCCCCTTGGGCAGAGCCTCTGCAGGGTCTCTGCCAAAATGATAGAGAACAAAGACCCAATGTCCAATTACATTTTACAGGGGGACCCCTCTATCATCACATGCATTTTGGTGGGGGTATCGGGGGCAAATTCAATACCTGATGCTGGTGGTGGTTGATGGTCAGGGTGTGAAGGTCCTTTGCTTCCTGGTGCATGGTTGACCTCTGGAGAGTCCCCTGGGAGTGGCAGACATGTGCAAGATAGCAGGCTTTACCGCAGGTCCAGCAGATGGCATTGCAGAACTGGCAGGATTGGCACTCGTGGTCTTCCCTGCAGCTTGCACGGGGCGTAGGAGCACTGGACTTGGCAGGTGCTTGAGCCAAGGGCTGGGTGACTGGAGGGGTTGACTTGCGCGCATCAGGCTGTACCGGACGCTGTACCTGGTGAGCTTCCTCATTGTCCAAGACATCGGAGTCTTGAGCATTGATGGCCTGGTATGCGGTGGGGGCTTGGCAATCCTGTTGGGATTTCTCAAAAACGGTAGCTGTCCAGAGTGCTTTGTCAATCTTGGGCTCCTCCAGACCAACGAGCTTCCTTCTCAGTTTCGGTTCCCAGACTCCCCAAATGAACTGGTTCAGGAGAGTATCTTTGATGGCCAGGAACTCACAATTGATTGCTAGCTGACAGATATCAGCTAGGAAATTGGTGGCCGATCTGCCAGACCTCTGGGTGCGAGCCATGAAGTCCATCTGCATCGCCAATTTGGAGGGCTTTAGCGTGAAGTGGCCCATCAGGGCTTTTACCAACTCATTATGGGTGGCTGCTTCCAAGGTTTTCAGGGTCATAAGGCCCTAGACCAAGCGGATCATGGTGACCCCACATGTGCTTAGCAGCCAGGATTTCTTCAAATCGGCATCTTCTGTTTCTGGATCTTGAAAAAGTGTTTCAGCTGTTCGACCCAGGCTTCCCAGAGTTCGGGATGTGCTCGATCGTAGGTGCATATTTGTCCCGCAGTGGCAGCCATGACTCTAGGAGCTGGAGCGGTGCGGGGCATGGTGTCCTGGAGATCGGTGCATGGTGCATTGCTCTCAGCTGCAGAGTTGGAATCAGGCTCTCTCATCAGGATCCCATCCTTGTCACCAGTATAAAGTACTGAGACTGAAGCATAGTGTAGTGATTTCAGCTCATACTTTACTTCAGAATTAGGAAAAACTTGATATACAGTAGCTGGCCAGAGGCCGCTTTAAATACAAGTACAAACTACACCCAACATACACACACACACCCGTGATAGGATTATATACAAAGTTACTGCAGCCATAGGTTCGCTTGAGGATCCAGGCAAGCTGACAGGCTGGTTCTAGGATCCTCTCCTTCTATTGTCTAGGGATGCAAAGCTAGGCTAGTCCATCTGGCCACATGGAAAGGTGACCACACATGCAGTCACCATTAGTTCACAACAAGCTGGGAGGCCTGGGCCAGGGCAGAGGAATGTGTGCCTGGCAACCCAAAGCCTCCCTTCAGCTAAGGAAGCACAAAAAGAAACAGTAAGTCTGTGCGGGATCTGGGGCCTGCTTCACCTTTAGCAGAGGAACTGATTCAGCTTTCAAGATGACCCTAATGCTGGACCCAGCATCTCCTGCAGGGAAACTCTATATATAAACCTGCAGCAAGGTTGGATCCAGGGTGGGATCAACTCATTCATAAACTTGCCAGTTGGTTTAGTCTTTGACTGCTGAACCTTGCCTACTAGGCTGCCCAGGGCTTTACCTCCAGCCTTAAACTTGTGCAGATGCCAAATCCAGGAATAAGTCGGACTGCTGGTTCTTAATGTCCAGCCTTCTGAAAATTCAGTCTATATTTCTGTAACAAGTATGAAATGTACAAATGCTCTAAATACCATGTTTGTATGCTCACGTGTTGCACTGCTGATACTGAGCTGAGCTTTGAAGTGCACTCCCTCCTCTAAAGCAACTATTAGAACTTTGGTTTTTAAAAACATCCAGAAGTCTTCAGAGGCATAATATCTGAAAGCAGTACAGTTATTTTCAGTTTTCAGTTCCTCTAGAAGAGTAATAAGCAAACTCCCCCTACAGGATTTTCTGGCAAATGCAGCATAAATATATGTGTGCAGGCTCTGCTAAATATTTGGTAATCCATAAAGATTGTTCAGAATATGCTTTACAAAAGGCAGAGGTATCTTCATCAGAGTACTGTACAGTTCATTTCCTTTATGAGATGAATAATACAGTAAGAATACGCACTCCCTTTTCCCTGGTCCCTCAGGCCAAAATAGACGAGTTCAACTACAAATGCTAAAGGGGAATTTTTGCAAACTGCTATCAATTATCCCACTTTTTATTAGCTAGGTTCCAGTGGGCAAAAATGTTTTGAAGAGGGATCTGGTGTTTTGTTGGTTTGGGGTTTTTAAACCTGGTTTAAGAGAAGAAAGAAAATGTGATCAAACTAAAACAAAAAATCATTATCTTCTTTTGTACTGCAAAAGCTTGGCGCTGCTTTATTTAGCAAATGCCTTTTGTCTTAAGCCATTCACCAGGAACTAACACTGCAGGTTTAATGCCAACAAATTTAAAAGCCGCTAATATAAATGTAGCACCAATTTTCAAGTACAGCAACAGTTTTCTTGTTCAAAAAATTACCCCCTCCAAAAGGCAAGGAACCATGCCTATGTCATCTGGAAGTGGCACGTCAGTGACATCGGGGAAGGGTGATGCTCTGGTTTTGGACAAAACTCTATGGTTTGAAGCCAATCCTACCATAGAGTTTTGCCCACAGCCAGAGTTTCGCCCCTGACATGCCTCTGTCACCCAGAAGTGATGTAGGCATGTCGTGTTTATTTCCTGCTTCTTCTTCCTTCCCTCCCAGTAAATGCACCCCCCATCCCCCACCCACTCAGCCAAGGGACCTAGCAACACTGCTTCATATACATTATTTTGCAGTTCTGAAATAACCTAGGCATGAGGGTTACATCCTATATATAACACTAAAATCAGAAGCAAAACTGGTGTGAAAGCACTGCAGTTCAGTGGAAGAACAAGTTTTGTATCTTGCAGGTTTGAGGTAAGGCCTGCACAATCTGTGAGCCACCAAGCCTACCAAAGCATGGAAGAGAGCTAGGGTTGCCAGTTCTGCACTGGAAAATTCCTGGAGATTTGGAGATGGCGCCTGGGGAGGGATCTGAGCAGAGTATAATGCCATACCCACCTTCCAAAGCAGCCATTTTCACCAGGGGAATTGTTTATCAAACTGGGTATGGCCACTGAAGTAGTGGTTAGTCATGTTACCTCTGGGGTTGCCACCCTCAAGGTGGGGCCTGGAGTTCTCCAGAATTACAACTGATCTCCAAATGACAAATCAAGTGAGCTATCTATGACAAGGAAAGTTTGAGCCTCTGCATCTCTTTCCTCCTTTAGTTATGCAGCCCTGCATTCTACCTACCAGGCCAAGCAAAGATTTCATCTGCATAGGAGACAAACATAGCCTCTGAGAATAAGATAACTCATTCAAAAGGGAACATTCTTCTTTAAAATCAGATAACCCCTTCCCAACAGGCTAGCACTCTGAAAGACTGAGCTGATACAGTTAAGTGGCATCAACATCAGTAAATTTTGTTTTGGTAGGACAATGTCCTTGTCACTCACATAAATCTGAGTCAGTATCTTCCCTCATTGCACCTCTCACATAACCCACTTCGTATGAAACTGTGGACCTCCATGATAATAGCTGTCAGTCAGATGACTTACAACAATTCATGAATGCTGGAAATAATTCTGTTCTGGTTCAAAGAATTAATGGTATTAAAGAATAGGGATGGTTAGGTTACATCTCAGTTAATAAAGTTCTGATTGCATATGTCTAATGATCAACCCCACTGTAAAACAATACTAAAGCACATGGAAGCTACAACTCAAGAAGTAAGACATTATGAAAGTGGTGTACAAAGAGTGCCTCTCAGTTGCCTCCAGAACACAAATGAACCACAATTCACAGCAATGTGAGAATGTGTACTGGAGGGAGGGGATAAAACGCTGAACAAAAAGCAACAATGTTTTTGTACTGTGTGCAATAGCTGTTACAATTATAATCTGAGCAAAGAAAAGTTTGTCTGTCACCAGTTATGGAATCATTTCATATGCAGGTTATGCATAATTCAATTTGTCCTAAAATTAAGACTTTCAGGATGATTACTTCCTTAGAAATATTATCCTACTATGATTAACTATCTATTTTTCCCCAAACTTCTTTTAGTGTATGATTGGAGACATCAAATTTTAAGCACATTACATAAGGCATGGGGTAACAAATCCTATACATTACACTGAGGTTTTGCATAAACCAAAATATCTTTTCAAATGCTAGTATTATATATAGTGTATGTATATGTATAATTTAAACCAGAGTTTGTACTTTGTCTCAATGGCAGTAAAGAGATCTTTCCTTCCCAGCATGCTCTTTGTTATAAGTGGTAATCTTCAGTTGATCTATTCATTGAATTACCTGAAGGGCAGAAGCCTCCAAATTTCTTTCCGTGTATTGGAGGTCTGAATTACCCATTCTGTTTCCTTCCTTGTTCTGTTATTATTTCCCAAGTTTGTACAGCCCCTGTGGATATACAGTTTCTTGCAACTTTCAATTCTTTCACTTAATTAGCATCCTTTTCCCTCCCCCATACACATGCACAATTCTAAATCTTATAAATTCTTGCAGCTAATAAAGCAGAATTACAAAACTGTATAATGCAGACTGTTTCATCTACAATCATGTAGCAAATCTGTCCCTCCAACCAAAGTTTGGTCATCATTCCCTCCTGTAAGCTTGTTGGAACAGCCACTGCCCATTCTTGGGCTTTCTTTATGGAGGTCTCCACACCATCAGGAAGGCTGATGTAAAGTACTGGGTTTCGGGCCTCATGACTCGGACGACGACATAAGAGAAGACGCGTTTATTCGTACTTCACATAAGACAGGAACAAACAGTAACGGCCGGAGGCCAACTATATACAGTTAGGGGGGGACGGCCCCATCTTCCTATTGGCGGGTTTGAATCGCCCGCCAAGGCTGCCATTGGTTCTCTACTGGCAAGCTCAGGAACCTAGTCCCTATTGTTCTCAGAGAGCGAAGCTTGGCTGTATTTCGCCAGCTCTGCCTTCTGATCCCAGGACACAACACCCCTCCCCCCATAGTTCGTCTCCTCTCAGGTGACGTAGTCCTTTAAGTATGCTGGTGGCCTCCGTTCCCTTAGTGAACGTCGGGGGGCCGGTACCGGACTGGCGGGGCCCCCATCGGGTGGTCCTCCCGCACAAGGAGCTTGGATCTCCGGTAGTAGCTGTGGTGGTGACGGTGGCGGCGGCAACAGCGGCGGCAGCGGCGGCGGCGGTTCAGCTGTCTCTGGGACCTCGTCCGGGCTCCGTGGTCTTTCAGGCGCTGGCTCCGCTGGCGGTGCCTGCAGCCGATCGGATGCTGGAGCGGCTGCGGCGTTTCTCGGTAACGGGGCCTGGATCCCTGTGTCGGGGTCTTGCCGCCTCCGGAGCTGGTCCACGTGTTTCCGGAGGACCCTGTCCCCATCTGCTAGGACCTCGTATGACACTGGCCCAGTGGGTTTTAGGATGCGCCCGGCCAACCACTGAGGCCCCGCCCCGTAATTCCGGAAGTAGACAGGTTCCCCCGGGAGGAAGCTTCGGGGCGCCTCCCGGGTTTCGACCAGCTTTCCCTCTGGGGCTCGGTCCGGGTGGAGCCTGTCTAACAAAGTCGTGGGGCGGCGGCCCATCAATAGTTCTGCGGGGCAATGCCCGGAGATGGGGTTTGGGGTGGTGCGGTGTGTTAGGAGGAAGCGGGCTAGCTGGAACTCCCAATCCCCCTCCGTTATGCGGCTCAGGGCTTCTTTGGCGGTGCGTACCATTCTCTCCGCCTGTCCATTTGTTGCCGGGTGGAAGGGCGCTGATCGTATGTGCCTGATTAGGTTCCTTGCGAGGAACGCTTGAAACTCAGCAGATGTGAACGCTGCCCCATTGTCCGACACGAGTGTGTCTGGCAACCCGTGCGTCGCGAATATTTTCCGCAGGGCCCTTATTGCCGCTTTGGCAGAGGTAGTAGACACTGGGCTTATTTCCACCCACTTCGAGTAGGAGTCTACCGTCACCATGAACTGGAGCCCCTGAAACGGCCCGGCAAAATCCACGTGTAAGCGTGACCACGGCTTGTGGGTAGACTCCCAGCTTTGGGTTGGCGCTCTCGGGGGACTGGGGCGGACTTCCTGACACCGTGTGCACCCTCGGACCCAGGTTTCAATTTCTGCGTCCATCCCGGGCCACCACACGTAGCTCCTTGCCAGAGCTTTCATTCGTACAATGCCAGGGTGGGCCTCGTGCAGTGTTTCTAGTACCCCTTGTCTCATGGGCCCCAGGATGACCACCCTGTCCCCCCATAGTAAGCACCCTTTCAAGGCGGATAACTCTTCCCGCCTGGCTTTGTATGCCGTGAACTCTGGCCCTGTCTGTTCCGCTGGCCATCCCCTCACCACCCAGTTTAGGACCCGGGAGAGAATGGGATCTCGGGACGTGCGGGCGGCCACGTCTGCAGCCTGAAGGGGGGGGGTTGGCAGCTCCTCCATTAACAATACTGCGGGAGCTGGGGCCGGATCTTCCCCTGTATGCGGCAGCGGCAGGCGGCTCAAGGCGTCGGCATGACCCAGCGCCTTGCCCGGCCGATGCTCCAACCGGTACTGGTAGCCCGCTAAAAACAAGGACCAGCGCAACACCCGGGGCGACAATACCTGCGGCGTTTGTTTGTCCGCCGCGAACAGTCCCAGGAGCGGCTTATGATCGGTTACGAGCGTGAAGGGCCGCCCGTACACAAAGTTGTGAAACTTTTTAACCCCCGCCACCAGTGCCAAGCCCTCCCGGTCGATTTGCGCATAGTTCCGCTCCGCGGAGGACAGCGTGCGGGAGTAGTAAGCCACCGGGACTTCCCTCCCATCCGGTAGCTTGTGGGCCAAGACCGCCCCGACCCCATACGGTGATGCGTCGCAAGCCAGGATTACCGGGAGCTTTTCATCAAAGTGGGCGAGTACCGCGTTAGAAATCAAGAGTACTTTAACCCCCCGAAACGCCGCCTCCTCCCTTGCTCCCCATGCCCAAGGTGTCGCCTTATCCAGCAGCCTGTGCAGGGGTTCGGCAATGGTGGCTTTGTGGGGGAGAAAGGCGTGGTAAAAGTTCAGGAGGCCTAAGAACGCCTGAAGCTCTGCCTTGGACTTTGGGGCGGGGGCCTCCACGATGGCCTTCACCTTGTCCCTCGCCGGATGCAGGCCTGTTGCGTCTACCCGGTACCCCAAGAACTCCATCTCCGGCACCCCGAGGAGGCACTTTTCCCGCTTCACTTTCAGCCCCGCGGCTTGGAAGCGTCCCAGTACAGTTCGGAGGCGGGCGGCGAAGCTTTCAGGGGTGGTCGCGGCGATGAGGATGTCGTCGAAAAACGGCGTCACTCCAGGGATCCCTTTTAACAAATCGTCCATTAGATTTTGGAAGATCCCTGGGGCCACACTGACCCCGAACTGCAGCCGCTTCACCCGGAAGGCCCCCCAGTGGGTCACTATGGTTTGCGCCTCTGCAGTGGCCTCATCTACCGGGAGTTGCTGGTACGCCTGTGCGAGATCCAGCTTTCCAAATATGCGCGCCCCCGCCAGTGTGGCTAAGACATGGCTGACCACGGGTACGGGGTATGCGTGCGCCTGAAGTGCCTGGTTAATGGTGCACTTATAATCCGCGCAGATGCGGATTTCCCCGTTTGGCTTGACGGGTGTCACAATCGGGGTCTCCCATCGGGCGTTCGGGACAGGCTCTAGGACTCCCTGGGCCACTAACCGGTCCAGTTCGGCCTCTATTTTAGGGGCGGAGGGCCAGGGGCACGGTGCGGAAGCGCCGTCGGACGGGCGTCACTGTGGGGTCTAATTGGAGCGACACCGAGGGCCCTTTATAACACCCCAGCTTCCCGTCAAAGACCTCAGGGAATTCCTTGCACACCGCCCCCCAGTCCCGCACCCCGCACTTATTCACTCCCCCAATCGTTATGCCTAGGGCCTCGAACCACGCCCGCCCCAGGAGACTCACGAGATTTCCCTCTACCACCACCAAGTCCAAGTTCCCCTCAAAGTCTCGGTACTGCACTCGGAAAGTGCCGACTCCCCGGATGGGGACAGGGTTCTTTTGAAAGTCCACCAAGCTTAGTGGCGATGGACGTAGAGGGGATCCCCTAATGGGCAAAGTCTTTTTAAAGTGTCCATGGAAATGATGGACGCCGCCGATCCCGAGTCCACTTCCATGCAACAGGGGGACCCCTCGATCCGCACGGTTACTTGGATCTTCGGGGTAGAGGAGAGGTTGGGGTTGGGGAGGCGAAGTACCTGCAGCGGTTGGTCGGTGAGATGGTACAACTCGGCAACCTCTTCCGTCGTCTCGTAGGCGGTGGACGATGCGCGGTGCGGTGGGACCGACGATCTTGAATTCCGGGGGCCCTTGGACCGGCAGACCCATGCGAGGTGTCCCTGCTTCCCGCACCCGTGACAGACAGCATCCCGGAACTTGCAGGATTTCCTTCCGTGGCCTTCCCCACAGCTGGCACAGACGGTCCGGTTGCCAGAAGGCTTGGCTGGCTCCCTGTTGGCCTGCTGGAACGGCGCCGGCCGGCGGTGTTGGGGTCTGAGGGCGAAGACCTCTTCGGCATCTGAGTTCCCGGGGCTGGGACTCCTCCCGACCACATGGGCAGCCGCGGCCGGGCGTTCCCCTTCCGCGGCCTCGTGGGCTGTTGCGGCGTCGATGGCCTCGTCCAAGGAGAGCCTCCGGTAGCCAACCAACTTGCGCCGCAGCTTGGAGTCCGCCAGGCCCCACACGAACTGCGTTATCAAGTTGTCCTCCACCTTCGGGAACCCGCAGTCCACCGCGAGCGCCCTCAGCGCGGCCAGGAAGGTGGCAACGGATTCCCCTTGGGCCTGGACTCGCCTCTGGAAATCCATCCTCTTGGCCAGGAAGGTCGGCCGGGGGCTGAAGTATGCGTTGAGGACATCCAGGATCTCCCCAAACGAGCTTTCCAAGGCCGTGCGGGGCACCAAGAGGCTCTTGGCGAGGCGGACGGTTTGGGTGCTGCACGCGTTCAGCAGGAGCGATCGTTTCTTGTCGGGGTGGCGGATCTCGTTGAGCTCCAAATAGCTGATGAGCTGGTCGACCCTTGCATCCCAGGTTTCTGGCTGCGACGGATCGAAGCGCTCGAGAGTTACATGAGAGGCGGCCATGGTTCTGTCTGGGAAGGCGTGCGCTGGGGCGAGCGGTGCGGTGCTGCTCTCAGGGTCAGCGATGCGGTGCTCGGCGGTGTCCTTTTTGTCGCTCATGGAGTCACGGAAGGCGTTGAGATCCCATCCTCGTCGCCACTGTAAAGTACTGGGTTTCGGGCCTCATGACTCGGACGATGACATAAGAGAAGACGCGTTTATTCGTACTTCACATAAGACAGGAACAAACAGTAACGGCCGGAGGCCAACTATATACAGTTAGGGGGGGACGGCCCCATCTTCCTATTGGCGGGTTTGAATCGCCCGCCAAGGCTGCCATTGGTTCTCTACTGGCGAGCTCAGGAACCTAGTCCCTATTGTTCTCAGAGAGCGAAGCTTGGCTGTATTTCGCCAGCTCTGCCTTCTGATCCCAGGACACAACAGCTGACTATTAACTGCGAAAGGCTAAGTAGTTCAGGAGAGCTTTCCCATTAGCTACAATTCCCATTAGCTACATTGAGATATTTGATTGTGTGATATATTTATTTGCAGTGCTGCTATTGTTGTCTTACTGGTATCTAAAGAAGTGGTTACAGTGGCTCAAGTGGTTAAGATGCTGAACTGCAGACTGGAAGGTCAGTAGTTCAGCAGTTCGAGACCCAAGTGCCGCATGATAGAGTGAGCTCCTGTTTCAGGTCCCAGCTCCTGCTAACCTAGCAGTTCGAAAGCAAGAAATTGCAAGTAGATAAATAGGTACAGCTTCAGTGGAAAGGTAACAGTGTTCTGTGTACCTCAGTGTCTAGTCATGCCAGCCACATGACCAAGGAAACATCTTTGGACAGCACTGGCTCTTCGGCTTGGAAACAGAGATGAGCACCATATCCCTAGAGTCAGATTCAACTGGCTTTCGAGCAAGGGAAATCTTTACCTTTGCCTATCTAAAGAAGTAAGCAGTGACTCACAAAAACTCACACTCTGTCACAAATTTTGTTAGTCTTTAAGGTGCTACTGGACTCTTGATCTTTTCTACTGCTACAGGCAGATTGACATGGTTACACATCTCAGTTTTAATAATGTTAAATTTTTGAATTTCATTGTAAATTACCTTTAATCCATTATGGCTGAAAATGTCTTAAACAGCAAAACTCCAAAACAATAAAGGGATGACATTAGGGAAAATCTGCTCAATCCTATTCTGAAGCTTGACAAAGAATGGGGCTAATGCAAACAGCATACTCTCAAACACTGAGTGGTCAACAGGGAGGGTGGATTATGTACTTGCTAAGCCTTTCAGCTGTCCATGATGCATGAGTTCTTGTCCATGCAAACCAACTACTAGCATTGGTCTTAAGTAAAACAGAATATGGAAGCCATTAGTAAAAACTAGTTGGATCTGTGCAAGTGGAAAAAGAACTAGAACTATTATGTTATAGGGTTTTTATTATCACTCAAGGATGTCTCCACTTTGGCCTCAACACTTGGAAACAGCTGGTTTAATCTGATGTGATGTCACTGATGAATCTTGCTCTGATTATTGATAGGATGTACCTAAGCCAAGTCCAGGACTCAGCTGTGAATTGACTTGGACTTTCTTGGAAAATGAGGAGAATAATACTGAGCTTCTTGTTTATTTCTGTCTCTTGTCCAACAGCATTGATCTACCATCTTGAAAAAGCAGAAAAGAAATGACTAAGTATGATTGCACTATAACATTTGCAATACTGGGGGATACTGGCTGGTTTTCATCACAATAAAGTCCAGGAGGCAGTGATTAAATTAATATAGAAAGACAGAACATTTACTGACTCTTATATTAGGATTTAGTAATTTTATTTTAAATAAATGCTTGCTATAAAATCAGCAGGAAGTAATCATTCTCTGTTAGGAACTATATCTGGATGGTAGTCTAGGTGTTTATCTGCATAACCGTTTTTTTCCTCTGTACACATTCCCTTTGCCTGATATCACATGGAACTAACTGGGATTTCTTGACTTTCTATTTCATCCCTAGTCCCTTAAAAAATCAGGCACGGAGAACCAGCATGTTATAGTGGTTAGAGCAGAGGTGTCAAACTGATTTGCTATGAGGGCCGGATCTGACATAAATGTCACTTTGTCGGGCCAGGCAGTGTGTCATAAAATGTAATGCCAGGTACCAGAGATACAAACTGTATAAAGGACAGCAGCTGGTGAGCTCCAAGTTGTTTTATCCTCATTGCAATGCCCTATGGGCTGGGATGGGGATGAAAAGGAAAACCCATATGTGTGGATTGGAGAGCCAACAGTGCAGCACTGGGCAGAGGCTCCCATGCTGCTTGACTGCTGCAGATGAGGTTGTTCCGTCATGCTGAAGCCACAGACTGGCTCTGCCCACTCCCCTCTGAGCAGTCTCCTGTTCCCTCCCTTGTACTAGTTGCTCGTGTGCTGCATAAGAGCCCTGGATGGCCCGGTTCTGGTCCCTGGGCCTTATGTTTGACACCCCTGGGTTAGAGTGTCAGATTAGGATCTGGGAGTCCCAAGTCTGAATCCCCACTCTGCCATGGAAGCTTGCTGGGTGATCTTTGGACCAATCACATACCTTCACCTTAATCTATATCACAAGGTAAGGATAATATGGAGAAGACAGAATGCTGTTCTGTGCTGCTCTGAGTACCTACTGGGGGGGGGGGAAGCAGGGCATAAATATCTGAATACATAAATAAATCCCCAGGATGTCAGTTCCCTCACAAAGGACTCCATGTATGTTGTATGTGAAATAACTAAAAATAGCCCTTAGAAAGAACTGGGGAGGAGGTTGTGTGAATCTACTCAAGGTGTCTTACAACTAAAATATGCCTTTATAGCACATGGAGGAGAGTACGTGGGAACAGGATCAGTTCAAGCATCTAATCAGCGCAGCCAACCTTTTCAACAGTTTCTGTCTCCCTGTACCTTTAATTTCTGAAAACAATGCTGAAATGTTTAGATGACAATCCAAATCACATTGTCTTTGAAATACAATCCAAACTGCAATCATCGATATTAATCACAATGGCAGGGATTGATTCTCACAAACACATACTAAAAGTAGTTTTTCTGACTCCTCAAACTATTTCCTTCTGCATTAAACAGCTGTTACATTATGTATTCTGCAGATGGATGAGCTGCAATGTTCATACAAACTTGTATTTCTCTCTTGTCAGCTTAAAATTTTTGGCCCACCAGCCAACAACTGCATTTTGGGAGACTATCTCAGCTGGAGGAAAACAGATTAATGTCTCCTCATGCTGAAAAAATGTGTGCTCCCCTGGTCCCTGGTCAACCTTATCCTAGAAAGTGTTATTTATAGAGGAAAATAGATAAGCTGAGGAAAGTTTCATAATTACCTTTTCTGAGAAACAAAATACTCACACTGTAATAGTTTTCAATAGAGAGCCCAACACACATTATTCAACTGTTTAACAGTACCTGACGAAGGATCTTTCTTAATAACTGGGAATGTTTCATTGTCATTGAAATATTTAAACTCCAACATGAACGAAACTGAAAGCTTGCCTTTCCTTTACAGCAAAGAAGACAAAAAGTAATATAGTATGACTGTCATTTATGCAAGTAGGGATTTTCAGGGAGGTGTCCCCCAAAATTTGTAGAATCCCATATTTATAAAGATGCTTATGGTTATGTTGTAAAGGTATAAAACCATTACTTGTCAAGAGAGATGCTGGAAAGATGAGCATACGACTTAAAAGACCAGGATAGCACTTGCTCACTGACAGCTATGCTTGCAAATAGCCTGACATTTGAATGGCAAGCTGTGATTCATATTGATGAATAGATCTATTTTTGAGGGTAGGCAGGCCAGCTCAATTAGCAGCATAACCACAAGCACGTGCATTTTATCCCTTCACAGTAATATCATCACAAACTAAGCACCCCTGCCCCATGTGGAAGGGGAACGTGTCAGAGCTGCTTGTGTGTGGGCCCAATACAACATCAGCATAGCAAAGCCACTGGACAGACATTGCACCAAAAGATCTGAGATAGCCCTGTGGCTGAAGAATTCTCAGCCATGGAGCATATAAACTCATCAGCTACCCAGATGGAAATAAACAAAACAACAATGTAATCCATGCATTTATTTATTTGTATCCTGCTTTACTAAGTATCTGTCAACTATTTAAATTTATAGTAAAGAATAATTCCAATTATGATATATATAACACAATATAAAACACATTATGTAAGATCAACAAGAACGGTGGCAGTTCTAGCTAATTTCTGAAACACAGATTGTTTTTAGACACCTTTATAGCTCTTTGAACAAGTTGAGCCATGTGCACAAAAGTTTGCAGATGCTTTGGGGAAAGAAAGAACTATGCTCATCCTATGATTCCTACACCAGTCAAACCTTTGCACACCTCCAGTCTTTTCTCCTTCATCTCTAAATCTATGGCAGTAATTATTAAATGCTTGCTGCACATCTTATTTATGAACATGACTGGCTCTTCTCTCTTTCAGCCATTGCTTGCAAAGATAATTTACGTACAAAGAAGACTATAGGGGGTTGTGTGTAGACTTGGGATTGGAAGCATGGTTTGTGAAGACAGTCCTTATTTTGTCACTAACAGCATGTCAGTCTTTCTATATATTTTCTTTTCATTTTGTATTGCTAGGCTATAGTTCAACACAACGTACATGTTTGTCCTCAATCAAATATAGTGTCATCAGGATCCTGTTCAGATTCACCTACTCTTTTCAGAAAAGTCCCCCCCCCAGTATAGGGAGGGCTACAAAGCAGTAGGAAAATAAATCAACTTCGCATTCTAGGGCCACAATGAATTCCTTTCTTCATCAAATTATTTATGCACATAAAACACTTTAGAACAGTATAGATAGAACTGTGTACTCAGGTACATAACAGGCACTTTCACTTTGCCCTGACTTTTAAATTCTTTTCCATAGTACAACACATTTTGCATGGTGTTCAATAACCATAAATTTTCATAAATGTGAATATTATGATAGTAAATTGGGAGACCAAAACAGACAGGATGCCAACACTGTTGTAAAAAGAAATGCAGTCAGAATATCTTTACAGGAAACAATTATCATGAAGTCTTCTTTGCCCTGTGATTTCCTCTGGCAGGAAGAAGCCAAATTTACATTCTTCCTGGGTAAGACTATTGGCCCCAGAAAAATATTACCCTCTGGATAATTATCTTGGAAGCAAACATGCTTAGTGAAGATTTTGAATCGGGTGTCTGTGATTGAGGTTTGAAATGTCCAGCTCTTATTAGATTTGAAGCTGCCATGGCAAGTTTCCAAAAAAGCACCTTTCTTGTAGCATCTGGCCAAGTCAGGCAACTTCCTCCTGGGTTGCTATTGGGATCCAAACCTTTGTTCACTTGAAACATCTTGGCTATGGTTCCCTACATGACACTGTTGTTGGCTTTACCTCCATGAAGAATGAGGGATACTCAGTCCCAGCCATTTTTAGAACTGAAGAAAATACAGACTTTATTTAACCAAATATTCTGATTCTCAGTATTAACAGCTGAATGTCCACACTAGCCACAGATGGATTCATACATGTTAAAAACCTCTTTTGCCTGCATCATTCTGCTTGTACTGTTAGCTGAATTAACTGGATTTTTAAACATGTTGTGTGTTTTTTTTCACTGCTATATATTTTTACTCTTGAGAATCAGGACATACTGCACAGGAAACAGCTAGACCATTTTTGCAGAAGTGAAATTCTCCACACTGATGTATTTAAAACTGTGTGTTGTGTTATGTTAAATTTTTAGCAGTAGATTTTTCTTCACCATGCACAAACCTGAAGTATTCTCCTTCTTACCTCACATTTCAGAACTCGCTAAAAATGAGGATTCTGAAACGCAGGGTAAATAGGGGAAAATTCGGGTTCACGCCTGGTGGAAAATTTCACATAAGACACAGTTTTAAAAACATCAGTGTGGGGAATTTCATTACTGCGGAAATGGTCCTAGTTTTAAAATGGTTAAGACAATATTTCCCTGTAAAGCTTTTTATAGCCTGTTAGCTACAGGGAGTACCACCATGGCCCAGTGATAGAGCATCTACTTTGCATGCAGAAGATCCCAGGTTCAATCCCTAGCACCCCATTAAAAGGATCAGGCAATAGATGATGTGAAAGACCTCTGTCTGAGACTCTGTCATTCTTAGTAGACAATACTATCCTCATATAGGGCAGCTTCATGTATTCATCAGCCTGCTCCCCATGTTGGGGACCACAGCTGAATCACCGTATCTATAAAGAAGCTGAGATCATTACTATTTTCCTTGGTGTTACTAGCTCCATTGTAGAGAGGGTTGTGTAAGTCCCAGATCAACACTTAGGACCATGTTCCCTTAGCTAGTTAACTTTGCATTACAGAACCTGAGAGCAGAGTTGCCAACTGAATGGAAAATAATTGGCCTTTTAACTGCTATGTACTCTGAAGTGGCAAATAATTGTTTTATGTACATAAATTGACGCTTCATCCATAGAGATAAACAGATGAACTTTTTATATCATAGACAAAAGAATATTTACCTGCTGGTGTCTGCAAATAAAGATCTTGCTGAAGAAAAAAGAGTACAAAAAAAGCAGGAGTACAAAAAAAATTGCAACCCTACCTGAGAAATTCCTGCCCTGAGAGAGTTTGATACCAGATATCTGTACCTACAGAGGTTGCTGTTCTGTCTTGCTTTTTCTAAAGCTTTCCCTCCCTTCTTTTTCAGTCTATGAGGCTTCTGAAAATCCCTTGTATAATTGCAGATATGCTCTTTCACCCCACTCTCTGAGCTGTCAGCCGAGGGATGACCCATAAAGTATGTCAGGCATCAAAAGGCATAGCAAAGTTACTACAATGGCATTATTGAAAGGAGGGGAAAGTGATGGGGGAGGCTAAAATGGCCTTTAAAACATACTGCAGGGGACACTCCCTATTCTATCCATGATTCGTCCCAGACACTGATGACCAGGGAATCCACAGATGGAAATCACATTAAGCATGTCAGTCTTGCATTCTTACAGAAACTATATTTGGTACTTCCAGATTTTTGTAGAATTGTGTAAGAAAAGGACTACACAATGGGGGAAGGGGATGATTGGAGGTAAAATGGGAAACGAGGCTTGGATATCAGCAAGATCATAGAATCACAGAATCATAGAATGTTAGAGTTGGAAGGGACCTTGCAGGCCATCTAGTCCACCCCCCTGCACTCTGCAGGAACACAGCCGAAACCCCTACATACCTACAACATACCCAAAAGATGGTTGTCCAGTCTTCTCTTGAAAACGTCCAGCGAAGGAGCATCCACCACCTCCCGAGGCAGTCTGTTCCACTGCTCAACCACTCTTACAGTCAGGAAGTTTCTCCTGATATTAAGCCAGTAACGACTCCCTTGTAATTTCCACCCATTAGATCTAGTCTTGCAATCCGGAGCAAGAGAGAATAGATCCACTCCATCTTCTACATGACAGCCCTTCAAATACTTGAAGACTGCAATCATGTCCCCTCTAAACCTTCTCTTTCCCAGGCTAAACATACCCAACTCCCTCAGCCTTTCCTCATAAGACTCCAACCCTCTCACCATCCTGGTCGCCCTCCTCTGGACCCGCTCGAGTTTGTCAACATCCTTCCGAAAATGTGGTGCCCAAAACTGGACACAGTACTCCAGGTGGGGCCTGACCATAGCAGAATACAGCGGAACTACCACCTCCCATGATCTGGACACAATGCTTCTGCTAATGCATCCTAAGATTGCATTAGCTTTCTTCACAGCCGCATCACACTGCAGGCTCATGTTTAGCTTGTGATCAACCATAACACCTAGATCCCTTTCACATGTGCTGCTGTCAAGCCAAGTCCCTCCCATTCTATATCTGTGCCTTTGATTTTTTGTACCTAAGTGTAGGACTTTGCACTTATCTCTATTGAAATTCATTTTATTTGTCTCAGCCCACTGTTCCAGCCTATCAAGATCCTTCTGAATCCTGACTCTGTCTTTTTCAGAATTAGCAATCCCACCCAGCTTCGTGTCATCTGCAAATTTGATAAGCATCCCCCCTATGTCTTCATCCAGGTCATTTATAAAAACATTGAATAACACCGGGCCCAGGACCGAGCCCTGTGGTACTCCATTCGAGACTTCCCTCCACGTAGACTCAGAGCCATTTACGAGCACTCGTTGGGTACGATTTTTCAACCAACCATGAATCCACCCAACGGTTGCACCATCCAGCCCACACTTAACCAGCTTATCCTCAAGGATATCATGAGAAACTTTGTCAAATGCTTTACTGAAATCTAGATACACTATATCCATGGCATTGTCAGAGTCAACCATTTTAGTAACTCTGTCAAAAAAGGAGATAAGGTTAGTCTGGCATGACTTATTCTTCATAAACCCATGCTGGCTATTACCAATTAACTCATTTTGTTCAAGGTGTTCACAGACAGAGCGTTTAATAATCTGCTCCAGAATTTTCCCAGGTATTGATGTCAAACTGGGAATATGATGAATATGATGAATATGACCCTTCTGTAGGGCTCCAGGGATATGTCTTCCTAGAAGACCTAGGTAATATTTTTAAAACTAATAGGCCCATTTTTAGTTTTACTAGTCCTATTTGCATTGGCCAGCTTTACCGGGGCTGAACTGCCATGTCAACCACTATAACATCTATTCTTTTACTATGGAATGAGCAATTCTGAACAACATATTAGCTCCATGGCACATGGGAAAGGAAGAAAGCATTTGGTACATTGGATTTAGATCTTGTTGGAACAAAGGAGATGAGTATGTGACATGAAGTATTTTACAAGGTGCTTAACAAGAACATGATTGGGGGAAAAATTGAAATCCATGAAATCAATGCCATAAACTTATATTGTTTATTCTTGGCAGTTAGTGAAGCGCAACAAGATCAATGTTAGAACAACATTATTCACTTTAAATATCAATGGCCAGGAAGAAGGCAAGTGAATGGATGGGATACTGCATGTCCACGGGTGATGCTAAACAGGAAGACAAGGAGGTGGGGAAAGAGTCAATACAAAAAGCAAAGAGTGATACAATTTTAAATTACTTGATTTGTCATACAAGTGGATTAGTGATAAGTACAGTTCAATATGACAAAGTGGAAAGTAATGAGATTAGACTGGAAGAACAAGTTGGGGAAGAAATAAACTGCCATTCATGACACATATGATTCAGTGCATTTATTGAGTGAACTAAAAGCTGTGAATAGTTGGATGGGAGAAGTGGGTATTTGTCTGTGAGTTGTCTTGCAGTTACATTTGATAAGCATCAGCCCACAAAAGGGAAATTCCTTCTCCAGATCCGGGGGGGGGGGGTGAGGGGTGGGCAGGCTGGTTCCAAAATTCTTTGAAAGGGGAAAGGCTCATTTTTTCTCTACCTGATGCTCCATTAAAAATAAGATTGTAGCAGCAACAAAACCAAGTTTTTCAAAATATGAAAAAATATACCACAATTGTCTTTGAACTAGATTATCAGAGGATGTCACTAGATTTGTCAAGGAACTAGATTGGTGAGGCCACTACAAGGCTATTTGGTGAAATGATGGGTCAATGGAATGTTAGACACATCACAGACATAGGATGAGGTTGGGTCTCGCCCTATCCTAGACTTGCAAGATAGGATACCAACAAATGCACACTACAATTCGCTGACTGAAAACAATACTACTTGATATAGGTAGCCATCTTATGGCACATACAATGGTAATTTGGCAGTTGGTAAATGCGGCTGTCTGAATTCAGCCATCATCATTCCACAGGTGAAATAAGGCCCTAACGTGCTTACCACTGTTCATATTGACAACTAAACATGTAGCCTTTCAGTGAAGCTGAGCCACTTACGACTGTCAGTTTGTTCTGCTCATTGTGTCAGTGGGATCCATTCCTTTGCCAGGGAAACTGCTTCTACTGCTATCCAGGTACGTCATCCCTGGACTCATACGTGCAGTCTCCTTACCTTCAGGAGAAGTGACTCCTGACCTCAGGATGCAGCAGCACTGATAGGGAGGGAAGCAAGGCAAAGTCAGGGCAATGGTGGGCAAAGTAATGTCCTTGGTGGTGAACTACTGTAATATTAAAATCCACCTGCACAGAATATCTGATGAGCGCATACAATGAGGCTGGGAGATGGCTTCTTTGTAACCAGTGCAATGCATACAAATCCATGCAAAGGATTTTCTTCATACCTGATTCCTTTCTGGATTGAGTTCCAGTGCCATGTTGATATTGTTTGTTTACCAAGTCACTTCAACTATGTCTACAGCTGAATGATGACACCTAGCAGATATATTTTCCTTTGGATTTGAGTCCAGTAGCACCTTAAGGACCAACAAGATTTTCAGGGTATGAGCACTCAAAGGAAAAGAGTAGGATTTATGCCCCGCCCTTCACTCGGAGTCTCAGAGCGGCTTACAGTCTCCTTCTTTCAGGTGGGCTGAGAGAGCTCTGAGAGAACTGCTCTTGAGAGAACAGCTCTGAGAGCACTGTGAAGAGTAGGATTTATGCCCTGCCCTTCACTCGGAATCTCAGAGTGGCTTACAATCTCCTTCCCTTCCCCTCCCCACAACAGGCACCCTGTGAGGTAGGTGGGGCTGAGAGAACTCTGAGAGAACTGCTCTTGAGATAACAGCTCTGAGAGAACTGTGACTGACTCAAGGTCACCCAGCTGGCTGCATGTGGAGGAGTGAGGAATCAAACCCAGTTCTCCGGATTAGAGTTTGCCACTCTTAACCACTACACCAAACTGGCTCTGTAATGAAGAAAGCTTTAACTCTCAAAAGCTCCTATCCCGAAAATCTTGTTGGTCTCTAAGGTGCTACTGGATTCAAGTCTAGCTGTTCTACTGCAGACCAACAGGACTATCCTCTGAAACTATTTTCCCCTGGAAGGATCAAGAAAAGGACAGGGCACCATCATGCTTCTGTTATGAATGTTATCATGGCTGCCACTTGGGTGCTGGGTCATAAACTGTAATTGGATGGAAAACCCTGATCTGTATACTGTTTTTGACATCCCCCCCTCAAGGGGAAAAAAAATCCACCAGAGCTGGCAGATCTTATTTTACATTAGAGCTTCAGCATCACAAAGCCAGGTTTGCACTGTTTAAATGATTGCTAGTGTAATGGGCCATTTGAAATACAAATGAATGCTGGTGGGTGAAAGGATTTTTCTTTTCTTTTTCCCCCCAGTGGAATCAATTTACACTTGCTATCTAAAATATTAAAATAAATTGAATGGTAATAAGTGAAAGCTCTGGCTTTGCACTAAAAGCATTACTGGCCAAATCTGTTAAAAGAAAAGGTGCCGAAGGAGAGAACCCTAGTTACAACCCTAGTTATACTGAGGATGAGCACAATATCGCCACTGTCCTTATCAAAATGGTTTGCAATTGCTCTCAGCTACAAGTTGCCCCCACGTGGCTGTATGCAGAAAGTATTAGGTGAATGCAATCTCCCCATTGGCAGCTCCTAGATGAGAAAGGGGACCCATTGAGCAAGAGAGAGGCTGTGATACAAGCACATAGGGCCTAATGAAAAAGAAATAAAACTAGGAGCAAATTTTCATCATTTGGAAATCAGAAAGACACTGGCCGAGTTCAGACTGGCAGTTTGGCCTGAGAGAGGCACATTTCAGAAATGTTTCACAAATGGATTAAAGGGCTGGTTTACATTGGTACATATGTCAGGTGTTCCTCAGCAATACTCAACCTGTCTTGTAACGCTTCCCTCCCAAGTTTAAAAGATACCAGTTGAAAGTGGTAGCAAACCCTGGAGAGCGCGTTCATCCCGCATTCATCCCACTTCCCAGAAGTGTGAATGTGAACAAACTGATCCGGTAGGGATGCTCTTATGCGCATGAGCACACATAAGCGCATATCATCAGATTCCATTACAAAATGCCACTTACAGCCCGCCTCCACCAGGGGTGGGCCAACAGTGTGAATGCTCCCTTGCGCCTCCTCCCCGGAATGCACCCGCATCAGTCAGTGCAGTGTGACCGGGAAAACCTGGAACACATTGTTCCAGGTCTTTTTTGCCATGACTCCCTCGCGCTTCAAACTGCCAGTCTGAACTCAGCCACTGAATGAGTCAGGATTGGAAGCTGCTGTGGAAGAATGCTGGGAGAAGACATTTCGGAAGGAAAAAGGGAGTTGGTGATTCTTTAGTCTTAAAGGCATAAGAAAGCAAATATTAGTCCCATTTTCAAATTAAAGAAACAAGAGTCATATTGTGATTTGTGACTCTCTCCTAAAATGTAGCAAAAGCATTTTTGATCCTGTTATGGCATTCCATACTGGCCAAAACCACAGATTTAAGGTATTTCCAAGGAGACTCCAAGGTTGGCTAGACTGCTGCTAACTGTTGTTAAGATACTGGCTGTCCCACACTCAGAACCCTGGAGACCAGGGCCCAGCTTCTTAATCCTTGCACCATCACAGCCACAAGCAAGCTAACCAACCAAGCACAAGGTAAGCCACACTGCCACACTATGGCTGCAGTCAGACAACAGGCTTAGCGCATTTTGGCCATACCTCTAATTTGATCTTTATTTTTTTGTGCTGGAGAATTTTGTCTAAACATCCACACTTAACCTGCTCTGTGCACTCACCCCATGGTTCAGGTTGGTAACCATGGAGCAAGTGATTGGGTGGCATCCTTGTTTGTTTTTCAGTCATGTGCATGTGCTTATCTGACGCACCGACTCCTTTTTGACAGCTCCACAATCCCTCCACCAAGTACTGTGATCATTGGTTCAGATACAACAGTATTTCTCCACCAGAAATCACTCCCTTTCCCACCTTATCTTACTCCCTTTCCCACACATTTCATAGGGAAGATTTCCCTTTTTCTATCCCCATAGCAACATTATGAAGTGGCTTGGAGTAAAGTTCCAGGGTGGAACCCTGGCTGCCAATATGTGAGCCTAAATGGGGACTATTTCCAGCACCATCCCACCTCAAGAAACTGCAGAATGTGTTGCTCTAAAACAGCCCCCCATGGGGCTGTAGTAAAATGGATCACAAAATATTGCAGTGAAAAAGCACACAAGTGGTGATTCAAAACCCTTGCACAAAGATCCAATGATGCGCACATTGCTAACTGCTTCAAAAAAAGGGGGTGGAAATGGAAGCAAAGGTTCAGACTTCCCAAATGGCTTGACTTTGCAATAGGGAAATTCAGACATCCATAAATGTGAGGTGAAACCACTTATATCCATAAACCCCAGACTTTCCCTGGTGTTGACTACCAAGAAGGGGTAAGATTGGGGGGGGGGTGATGACTGGGGAATGAGATACTGATGATGCTGGTTGAACATGATTTTTAATTCTGCAGGGTAACGCAGCAACAGCAGCTCAAACAGCTCATCTGACCGCAGCCTAAGAGTGGCCACTCCAAGAACTGCAACCTGGGCCATCCAGCAGAAACATGAGCCTGGGGAGCCAGTAAGAATGGAACATGGCCTTCATAAGCTCTTCCTCTGCCGTGGCGTCTTGGTCCTAAATACTTGTCTGCTGTCAAAGGATCTAGGCCCTGCTGAGCCTGGTTCTTTGGACTACTGCTGCTGTGAGTGTGACCACCTGCCTACCCAGACCACCTCTCATGCCTTTGGAACTACTGTTTACTATGCTGGACCTCTGGCTTCAGTATGACGATGCTTCTTGCCATGTTGGACCTCTGACCCTGCAGTCCCAGCTTCCTGTCCAGTGATTCCGGTTTAATCAGTTCCAATCTCAGCTGACTCTGATAATGTGATGAATCTTACCCATGCTCCCAAGGTCGATATTAAGACAATTGAAGGAATTAATAGAATAGATAAAGCTGCCAACATGGACCAGACCCAATGTTGATTACTCTGTCCAGCAGCAGTTCTCCAAAGTGGGAATCATTCCCAACCCTGCTACCTGAAGTCTCCTTTCTTAAAAAAAATGGAGATGACAGGCACTGAACCTGGGATCTTACACTCATCCACAGAATAACTGGAGGAAAGACAGGAAGATTCTGCAGGGAGAGAAATAAGAAGAATATCCACTAATTTGCAGACAACAAACTGTTGAAAGCCAGTTTGGTGCAGTGGTTAAGTGTGTAGACTCTAATCTGGGAAAACCAGGTTTGATGCTCCACTTCTCCACTTGCACCTGCTGGATGACCTTGGGCAAGCCATAGTGTTCTCTCAAGGACAGTTTTGGAAAAAGCTCTCTCAGCCCTGTAGCCCTGAGGTGCTGCCTCTACCCATCAACAGGGGTACCCCACTTTATAACCTGAGCCAGAGACCCACAAGCCCAGATCAAAGAAGGCACTCTTGGTTCTGAACCATAGAGCTCGCAAAAGCCTTGCAAAAGGAACTTCATTTTCAGGTGGCATAAAAGGTAGCCCTCAGAGGGGAAAAAACCTCCCCCACCCACCCCAGGAGAGGTATGCATATGAAACAATGGGTTCCACCAGGTAGGTATCTGTATTTCTAAAGGCTATTCAGTTGCCACCTGGCACATAGCCATTTCTATCTCCAGAACTTCACCGAGCCCTTTTGTGTGACCTAATGCTTATGTAAGTGTCCTTTGTCTCCAAGCCTCTTTCCTGCTCCATTCCTCAGTATACCAAGATAAACCAATCATACATTGAAATGTTTAGCGATCCTTCCTGACACTAATCAGGGACTCATCTCTCACCTTTTATCTATACTTGGGAATATTTTCAAACTACCCTGACTGGACCATTAATGGTCAGAAAACCCACTCAACTAGCCACCCAGCACCTGGCTGATTTAAACAAGGCAATTGTTAAGCCTGCCCCTGCCCCTCTGAAACATCATTGGTTACATCCAGGCCTGGCTCCTCCTGATGCCACACCCCCTGGGACCCAGGATTGGCCCAGGTAATTTTTTGTCCTCACCTGAGACAAACCCCTCAAGCCTTCCCATTGGTCAGCATTGTTTTCCAAAGTTTATATCCGTCCATGCACACCCCCTCACTCTCTCTCTTTTTCTCTCCCCCTCATAGCACATAACACTAGCCATTGGCACTATTCTCTTCAAGGACTTCTGCATGTCTGGACAGGTAATATTATCCAGTAACTGACCCCTCTATTCGCTATCAATCACCTCTGCTTTCTTAGTTCTGCATTGCTTGCTCTTTTGAATGTTTAGTGTGTTTGTAGTTAGGGAAATACTTTAGTAAAAACCATTTGATTTACTCTCCAGATCTGCAGTTTTCCTACTGTGCCAGACCTTAGTATACAAGTGGTATGTGATTCCTGTACCCCTGTGGCCTTGCCTGCTGCCTAGCTAATTTCCCCAAACAACAAGGCAGGCCATTGGTGGTAATAGCTCCACCTACCTCACCGGGTTGCTGTTGTGGGGAGGGGAAGGGAAAGGAGTTTGTAAGCCACTCTGAGACTCCAAGTGAAGGGTGGGGTATAAATCCAATCTCCTCCTCCTCCTCCTCCTGTTCTTCTTCTTCTTCTGACCAGTGGATAATCTACTATTTTTGAAGTAGGATCTTCTGTTTCTTTAATCTATACAAAATGCAATTTGTCGCATATAGCCTTAACTATCAAATCCCATCTGTATGAGATTAATTGGGGGGGTGTCCTCCTCATCTTGCTATTTGCTGTTACTGCTGTTATTTCTCTGTTGATCTGCCATTGTGTTGGGACTGATTATGGGACTTTTCAAACAGCATAAGTAAATTTCAAATGCTAGAACATTCTCTGGATTGATACAATAAGCAATGTCTACCACGGCAGTACTATAGCATTAATTGAACCATGGAAAGTAGTGAATCATGTCGCTTGTCTAGCTTATTCATTGAACATTCTACATTAAAAAAATGTTTATTTGACCTCTGCTTTCTCCCACTGGTCTGTTTACAGTTACACAGAGAACATAAGAAAAAGCACTAGATTCAGTTAGCATTTCAAAGCCTTTGTGATTTTATACTATTTCATTTGTTCTTGCTTAAGATTATTTTGGAGTAGAATATGAAAGAATGATTCATATTTGTCTTTGACACATATGGGCTAAATGTAGCATAAACTACATTCTTTCATTTCGTACTTGTTACTTAAATGAATATTTGTGGTGGTTGCACAGCAAGGCTTCAGAATAATGTAAGCGTTTGTAATTGATTTTCTTTTTAATTAATGAAATTATATGATGTATTATGGCAGTTCTACATGTAATACAAGATCTCACAATACAGTAGATTTACTTTAATAATAATTTTTTATTGTATTAAGTCCCTAGAATATAATTTTTCAGCCATGAACAGCAGCTGTAGGTTTTAAAATGTGGATTTTTCATTTGTCTAAAATATCGGTAGGATTTTTAGAACTGAACGTTAACTGTTGAACAATATGCTGTGCAAAGAAGATTGGGAACTCGCAAGGGATTGGATAGGAGGTGGTTAAATGAAATAATGTTACTTGTCTTTTTCAAGCTAAGTGTGAGGATATCCAACAGTGCAATTCTCCTTCTTAGAATTGGTATCAACAGCATTACAGTAAATGAAAGCACCATGACAGAGTTTCATCTCTTTAATACCCAGCTTTAGGAAAAACAAAAGCTGAGCTATTGGCTCCGTTCAGACATGACATGAAACCCAGCATTATTTTAACATGGTTAGCAATTTAACTCAATTTCATTTCATTATTTACTAATTAATTCCCAGGTTCAATTCAAGGTATTGAGTATCACCTACAAAGCCCTTCATGGCCTAGGATCCAAGTAGCTAAAAGGCCTTTTCTTCCGATAGGCCCCACTGCATCACCTGAGCAAAGCCTGGAGAAGGTGCTAAACCTGCAAATGGGTAAGATCACTAGCTGACTATATCCAAGCATTCAGTTGTGGCTCTCAGTTTGTGGAATGGTCTGCCCACACTTTCATCAATCCACAGAATGCATAATATGGAATTGTTCAGGAAGGCAAAGGGAAAAGGGTTGTAGTAAAATGGAATTGTTCAGGAGAACATTTTTAAGAAAGGATGAGAGCCCTACTTTATGGCACAGTTTATTATATGCATTTCTTTTTCCCTGCATTGCTTTCTAGTTTCTGTAATCCAGTTTTTGCACTGCTTATGTCATGTCTAATATTGATTTTATTGCATTGTTTCCTAACTTTGTAATCCAATCATATTGCAACGTTTATTATCTGTCTTATACTGTTCCTACCACATTGCCAAATTTAGTGATGCACCTAGAATCTCAGCAAGAAAGGCAGACAATAAATAAATAAAGACACTGGTTCATTTATAAAGCCAGAATTCAGTTCACAGAAAGTGTGGTAAAACCAGCACAAAGGCATTCTGAGATCCATGCAAGGATTCCCAATTTCCCCAGGTCTCTCACAGCTACCCTGCAGCCATCTTGTCCCTAGGAAGGTTTATTTCTGAGGTTACAAAGACCTACATGGAGCAATTGCCACATGCACTGGGAGACTGCATTGGGGAGTAGTGGAAATCAGTCCCTTCTTCCTCTTCTATCCATGAAGCTCCACTTACACAAGCGTATTATTGGGGTTAGAAATGGTTGCTGAGGTGGGGAGGAAAGATCTGTGACCATCCGCATTTTCTGTTGATGGATTGTGAGATCTAACCTCATTAGTCAAATCCTGATTTTCCCTTGACAAATACTTCTTTCACTTTCTCCCTCTAACTTAGTAGGACATCACCAAAGAACAAACCAGGATTAAACCAGGAATCAGCAAAAATCCCTTATTTGCACACAAGGATATAATCAGCTGAATCCAGCCCAATCAGGTTTTATTGTTTTTCTATTATAGCAGGACACCTCCCACTGGCAACCCAATCTTCTCACTGGCACTTGAAGCAGCAGTGGGAGAAAAATAAACAAACAAACAAATCACCATTGGGCCAATGGTTTGATGTCCCTTCTATAGTTTTACCATATAATTTCCAGCAGTTCCTAGAAAGGTGTGATGAATATGTTGTAAAAATAGGCAAAAATACTTAAATATTCAGAGTTTGCAATGGATCTTGCTTCACTGGAGAGGAGACATTTCTTTCTGTGGAAAAATCTTTATTTCAAGGGAAGGGTCCACTGGGAAACTACAAAATAAAAAAAGATACCTAGAACTACATCTTTACAACTACAAACAGAGCACATGGTCACACAACAATGGAGATTCTACTTCTTCTTGACCCCTAGAAGG
Organism: Gekko gecko; assembly: GCA_029375565.1. Lineage (NCBI taxonomy): Eukaryota > Metazoa > Chordata > Lepidosauria > Squamata > Gekkonidae > Gekko > Gekko gecko. The sequence continues at coordinate 51,971,851 of JAPDNY010000008.1, forward strand.
AAGTCACCTGATTGCATTACCCAATCAATGTTACTCAATTTCGCGGGCTTTGTTTCCTTTGGCTCTGCACCAGGTTTCCTTCCAGGTCAGTCTAAACAATAGCACAGAAGGCAAAACAGATTAACCCTATAATGACTGGAATCTAAACCTTGCAACTCACACATTTCCAACAGATGTTACACCATGTCCATGCCCCCCTGGACTCCAGGCAGTTGGACTCCACGCCTGGCAACCCTAAACCCAACATATAAAGAAATTATCTACAACAACGGGCATGTGATTCACTGCACTTCTCCTCCTGGTTTTACATTTCTTCCTGTTTGGAAATCTTATATTTTAGAAGAGATAACATAGGGCACCCAGATGAACAATTCTGGCCTTTGGGGAAAGGGAGGGAAAGCCAGGCCCAGAAGAATTCCTAATAGTAAATGAACTGAATAGTTGTCTTATCACATACATACACAGCAGAGTCATTGGCTGAGTTCAGACTGGCAGTTTGCTCCGGTAGCCAGTTATAGCCGAAAAGCCCTGAAACAAACTGTTCCAGGTTTTCCCGTTCACACAGCCCGGGCCGCTGCCGGAAAATATGGGGCGGAGCCGGGCAGGAGCGTTCAGACTGCCATGCTGGGGGGCATGCTGTATTTGGCGTTTCCCCATTAATTTGGCTGTGGGTGTATGGGTGTATGTGCACATGAGTGCTCATGTGCTCATGTGCATAAGCGCATAAGCACATTTTGCCGATTGGGGGAGGACCCCACAACACCAGCACTGCATTGGGCAGTAGAGCGGAGCACAGCCAATCATATCACTGCTGCCTTCTGCCTAACGCGGGTTGCTCCTGGCTTTTCAGCTGCGCGTTCAAACTTACCGAAAGCGGAGAAACGCACGACACACACACGGGTTTTCGGATTTGCTACCAGTTTTATGAGGTATCTTTTTAATCTGGCAGTGAAGCGCAACAGCACAGGTTGGCTACGGGTGGGGGACACCAGGCAGATGTGCCTGTGTGAACACCCAATTTACTCCAGAATTGAATCGTCGCTGGCCCGGGTCCCTACCGGGGCAAATTGCCAGTCTGAACTCAGCCATTAACTCATCTTGGCTTTAATATTCCAAATCTTAGTGTCAAACTAAACATTATGGCAACCATAATAATTGCTTAGTAGAATTCTGCCTCCTGGATCCTGTATTCCAACATAGAGGAGAAAGTGGCCAGATGGACATTCCTAGGGAGTAAATTGTATAATCCTGCTTTATCTCTGACAGGGACAAAAGTTAGCAGAGAGTCAGAGTTCTACCTTTGTCACTGTAGACATTGGATTGGATGCAGTCAAGCCTTATTTTCCCATCTATTTCCCATCCTTTTTACTGTTCCTTTTTCACACGGCTTGTGTATAGGCAGATCCCATGATCTCCATCATAGCCTTTTTTGGAGTTCAAAAAGGACTTCCTCCTCTCCTATTGAAGAAGCTTGTTGGATCCAGCCCATTAACAGTTGCATGGAACCTTTTTCAACTAAGGAAACATCTTTCTATTGAACTACAGCAAGTTAATTCAGATGGATAGGACTGCTGTTGAAGTCAGTGAACATGAATCATGTACTGGTTCATTTTAAACATACCGTCATATATAAACACATAAGGCTAAGGTATTATGATGATCAGGATGATCAGCCAAAGAAATAAGGACAGGAGGAAAGGGTTAACACTGCAACCATCCATGATAGGCTTTTAAACAATGCAATTTGAATATGGAAGCTAGTTTTCACTAAGTATCACCCAAGCCCTGTTACTCTGGTTATGTAAACCAGCAACAAAAGAAAAACCCCGTGGGCAAAGTGCCTTGAGGGCCACTTTGCCAAGCAATCCCAGAGTGTGTTCAGAGTGTAGGACAAACCTAGTCAAAATCCAAAGATGAGAAGTTTATGCGGGTGCTGAAAAGCAGGTCAAGGGAAATGGGAATTTTGTCTTAGGAGGCAGGGCAATTATTATGCAAATTACACCCAAAACAAGCTCAACTAAGAAGATTAAATGCTTCTTGTGAGGACCTGCTTTCACCAGATTCTCTCTTTCTGAGGTTCTCATTCCTGGGTCCAGGATTCATCTCGTGATTGGCATGCCTTGCCCTGCAGGAGCTGAGGAAGAAGAAACATAGAGGATACTCTTGGGCTTTTTATGACCTCTGCAAATCTTAAGGCTAGGTTATGTCATTGGCTTATTTTTACCAAGGTGTAGATCTTAATGGGGAATTTTCTGCCTTAACTTCTCAGCTGCCAATTGGGGAAATGTCAAAAGTTTATCCCTTCAATTAATAATCAATGGGTATTGATAGCTAGCTGTTCCACTCTGGAAATCTCTCAACTCCTTCTGTGCTCTCTTGGTAAACGGCCACATTGATAGTTTAAACCATGTTCAGTTTTACATACACAGAGAAAAGGATCTCATTGGAGGAGAGTTTCGCTCGATGATCTGTAGGTCACCGCAGGTGTACAGTGATTTCAGTAGGGATGACAGCCTCCAGGTGGGACCTGGGGATTCCCCAGAATTTCAGCTCATCTCCAGACTACAGAGATCAGTTCCTCAGGAGAAAATGGATGCTCTGAAGAGTGGACTCTGTGACATTGTACCTCATTGAGGTCCCTGTCCTCCCCAGGCTCCTTCCCCAGTCTCTAGGCATTTTTCAGCCTGGATCTGGCAAACCTCATCACCCATCCCCTCGGGGGGAATGGACCTGGCAACTCTAGATTTTGATCATGGTATATGAGGCTTGAGAAGACATCTATAATGAATGTTTCATGCACTGTAACACTGAACAGGAACTTGATTAATATTTTTAAATAAATACATTTATCTTTTTCATATAGTAGTCAGACTAAATACTGCCATTAGCAACTATAGTCGAAGAGATAAAAGAAATTATGTACAAGAACATCTGGATCACGTAATAAATTGGGATATGATTTTAGGAACATAATAGGAGGTTTTTTTCGAACTACCAAATGGAGGGAAGCAAGAAGGACAAAATCCCAAGGGTGTTTGGGTGGTGGAGCCTCCATGGGGCTAGGCAAGTTATAAGTTTTGTTTTTGTATGATGTTTGGGTAGGGTCTTGCTGGTATAAGTAGGGGTGCAGAGAAATCTTTGTTTTTGGGTCAGGGGTGACTGTGTTGGTCTGCTTTAAGTCCTTCTAGGGCAAAGGAAGGCTGAGAATAAAGGAAATTTGTCAGACATTAGATGGTGCTTTATGGTAGGAAATGCAACAAAGAAAACAGAAATAGATTCAGTGGTGATTAGGGACAAACAGTGGTTAGCTTGCCTCTTAGGAGATAATGATAGTCTACTGTAAAATGAAAAGAAAGCTAATGAGGATATGCAATAGCTTTTGCTGGACGATCACTAGCAGCTATAATATTGGAATAAGAATGTTGAATTAATTGCATTGAGGGAATTGAATCATGATTTATTTACAGGCAAATCCTATCATTTGCTAAAATGCCATGGATTGACTTCATGAATGCAATGGACTACTATAACTAGGCCAAAATTAAATCCATTTATGAGACAGTGTTAAAATATAAATATTATAATAGGAAATGGTGTTGAAAATGAGTTACAATTTATATGAAAATATTAATTTAGTTTGTTGTACAAGATTGTTCCCAAGGACTGCCATGAGAAGGAAAGAGTTCTATAGTTTTCAGCATCAAAGCATAATGGGATTGGTGCATTGTGTGTTACATTACTAATAATCTATCTGCACTCACTTCCCTCTCACACAGGAAAGGCATATGGGATGAGCATGCTACATATGATTCTCCTGATACCCACAACTGCCATTTCTTTTGGAAGGGACAATGTGTGTATGTTCTAATTCCAGAATGTGCATGCCAGACCCTAGATTAATCAAGGCTGGAAATTCACGCATTGCTGTTACAGAAGAAATGGTGATTTTGTATAAATAATAATAATAATAATAATAATAATAATAATAATAATAATAATAATAATAATAATAATAATAATAATAATAATAATATCGTATGGTATTGTGTGTAGAATAGCTAGGAGATCCTAAGATTGTCTGACAGCTAGAAGTTCTAGCTTTTTAGCATTACACACCACTAGGTGGTGAGCTAGACTTGTTTTTATAGCAAGAGATGTTTCAGAGGTGGTTTGCTATTGCCTGCTTCTGTGTCATGAATCATGACCATGGTATTCCTTGAAGGTCACCCTTCCAAATACTAGCCAAGGCCAACCCTGTTTAGCTTCAGAGATCTGATGGGATTGAACTAACCTTGGGCTATCTAGGTCACGGTATCTTTTTTATGTATCTGAATATTCACATATAGTGCATTCATTCTGTATGCACAGTCACTGTGCTCAGAGTGTAACAACTGTAAAGGGTGATGTTTATATTAAATAATGCAGTTGTGGAACCACTTATACAGTTACCACACTTTTATGCAGCAGTCTTTTATAAGCAGTAATGTTGAGACTGATACTGATGCTGGTCAGTCTTCCATTGCCAGAATTACACTTTGTCCCTGAGATGAAATAGAGGCATTGTATAAACACCCACAGTAGACTCCCATCAGTTTGCTATCTGTGTTGCATTTGGCTGCTATTGGAGATGAGCTTCTGGGAAAGAGAGCAAAGAGAAATTTTGGGTGGTCTCTGATGTTGCATGAGCAGCAGACCAGTGTGATACATCTGTTGACAGGCTGTACCATTTCAGATCACAGATGGGGGATAACACGTTTAAATGCTTTTGCCATTTAACTCTCTGAAAACTTGTTACAAAAGTAGAATATCAAGGTGAAAGCTGCAGTTAAAAAAGAAAAAGATTCAGTTCCTCATGAGAACTCCACTATTGTGCTGGCCATGCCCTCACATACCCTGACATGCCCTCACACAAACTGGAGAGCCAGTTTGGTGTAGTGGTTAAGTGCACGGACTCTAATCTGGGAGAACTGGGTTTGATTCCCCACTCCTCCACTTGCACCTGCTGGATGACCTTGGGCAAGCCATAGTTCTGCCACAGCTGTTCCTGAAAAAGATCAGTTTCTGTCAGAGCTCTCTCAGCCCCATCTACCTCACAGGGTGTCTGTTGTGGGGAGGGGAAGGGAAAGGAGTTTGTAAGCTGCTCTGAGACTCCCTTGGGTGGTGAAGGGCGGGGTATAAATCCAATCTCTTCTTCTTCTTCTTCTTCTTCTTCTTCTTCTTCTTCTTCTTCTTCTTCTTCTTCTGTCTTCAGGGTCCAGGTGGGGCTCACCCAAGGATTTGGGGAGCCCTCAGCTGGTGTGCCCAAGCCCCTCCCCCACTGAGACATGGGCAGGTGGAAATATGGTGCTTGCCCTCCCCTGCAAGGCCCCATCAGAACAACAAGAGCACAGCCCTCCCTTCTGTTCCCTGAGGACTTAGGGCTGGCAGTGGGGCACAGCAATGGGGCCAGGGGGACCTCCTGGGGAAGACCCAATGCTGTGAATATGTGGTCAGGAGAGAAAGCAGCCTGGCCTTCAGGAAATTGCCTAGGGCTGCCTAGTGGATGGGCTAACCCTAGTCCAGGGCTACTATGGCTCATGTACTACTTCTGCCCATCCATAACTTCTTCCCCCGTTAAGAAATAACATTTCTGGAGCAGGTCTCTGAAGAGGCAGTCTAGAAAATGTGTTAATCCTGGTCTATACATGCAGAACAATGCAGTGACAGAATCTGACATGTTAAAACGGACTGTACAAATTTCAGGCAGGTTGTCATTATTGAACACTTCCCAGTGTAAAACACACACACACACACACACACACACACAAAAAAAAAACTCACACCTTCCTGCAAATAACTAAGTAGGACCTCAGAGAGATGTATTATCATCACTGGTTGCTCCCAACTGTCCATTTTCCCACCTTAAATTATTTCTCACAGTAAACCAAGCCTGAACAAGGCTCTTCTGAAGCCGTTAACTTGGTGCAGTGGCTAGACTGTTTGCATTAAACTCAGGTTCAAATTCTTGGAAAATTTTTAAATTTATAGGGTGTAAATCTTACCTAACAAAATAGGTAAGTTTACTTACCTAGCAAAACCTCTCCTTCTGTAGAAGAAGGAGAGATACAAATAAGACATATATTTGAGGGTCAGACCGCATGGATATTTTGCACACTGTTAGGTGGCTCCATGAAAATCTAGAAATATTGTTTCTGGTTCTAATTGGAACATTAGAGCAACTTATGTAGTCAGTGGAGTACACTTCATTTTCTGGGAAGGCTATATTTTATGGATTTAGCTCAGTATGCTTAAAAGTCAGATTCTTTTTTAACATTTTATTTTTTCCAAGTTTAAAGTTCTGTAGGAAATGACAGAGATCAATTTTTTTGGATATTACCAAAGCCATTCCTTGAACTTGGATCTCCTGACCTCTCAGAGGACCTACATGAAAAAGAATATAAATCATGGAGGAAGTACCAAGAGCTTTAAAGAATTACTTCTGAAATGTGAGATGCAATTTAAAGCAACTTTTCATCCACCGAGGTCTAGTTTGAAAACTCTACCTGACCAGTTAAAAGTCATGTAGGGAAAATGACTGGAACATGTGTTCTGTAGGGAGTGTGTCAGTGTGCTGCCATATTATTTGAGCAAATTTCATGCCAGCTGTATAGTAATTCATAATTCATGCTCATCTCAAGAAAGTCAAATAAAATTAGCGAATTTCAGATTTACTATAAAAAGAAACACATTTCTGCTATACAAGCATCTTGGAAGGTTATTTATATTGAAAGGCATCCTGAGGCCAAACTGTTAAGTGGGGATAATGGATACAAACCACCTAAGGCATGTAGGTGACTCATTAATGAATTACTTGTAAAACAAAGTCAGATGTTCCACTCAGGTAGAAACTAGATCTGAGTTATGTGCTATTAAGAGTTGAAGCAAAACTGAGGAAGGGTCATGGCATATATCCTGGAAACTGCAGGCTAAAGTATTTCATTAACATGTGTCTGCTTTTAGAGTTGTTCACCTGCCCTTCAGACTTCACAGTGTTTACATGGTATATTTTTACTCTGAACATTTTTAGAGCCTGAATTTTGAAATCATCTATACTGTCAGCACTATCATAATCACTACTGGAATTATTTGGAGAGAGAATATAGTGGGAGACATTGTGCCTTTTTTATTTCTAAGACTGGAACACAATAGAACATCTGTTGTAAATATCTATCTGTATGTCAAATAGAGAAAGCATCGTTTTGTTTGAGAGATTCCTGTGATCTGCTTACTTCTAGGTACTACTATTGATGTAATAAGCATTGCTTGATACTAGTAGACTTATTTGAAAACAATGACCACAAGTATTAGCAAAATCCTAGTCATCAGGTTTATGGAGAAACAACAGCAGACCAAAACTAGCAACACTGTGTGAGCACTGGCCACAATTCACACAATGATTTTTCCCATCTGGGTTTTCCCTGGTTCTCCATTCATTTCAGTGGAGGATATGAGTGTGAGGAATTGATCTCTCAGTTGTGAGAGGTCATTGTGGTCCTTAGCATTCCTGCTGACCCCTGGCAGTGGGATAGGTGCTGTTTTTGAACAGGGCCATCCATGTGGGATTTTTATATATCAGGGTCATCACAACACAGGATGATTTCTAGTGGCCTCCATGTAATAATCAGATGATTTTAGTCAGACCTTTACTGCGTAGCTCCAGAGAATTACACTGGAATCAGTGTAATAATTAGTAACAAAAAAGTTGCTGTAAGAGTTCCACCACGATTTAATTTGTTAAATGAAAGACTGTGCATTCAGCATGAATAAGGATGGGCATAAACCAGCTCATGAACTAAAGTTTGTGATGAATTTTGGCTGGTTTGTGATTTGTGAACTCAAGTTTATGGCACAAACTTTCCATGAACTTTCAAGCACTTTTTGGCAATTTGTGAATGGAAACATTTCCAGACAGAGTGTCCCATTCAATCTAAATGTTTACCAAACTTCAAAGCAACAGGGGGGCAGAACCTGGAGCATCCAGGGGAAGTCTCTTGTGACTCTGATGTCTCTACCTTGCACAGGATCTGTTTTATATACCTCTGAACCTGTGCCTGTCATTTCCCCAGAAAGCACTTTCCTTCTTTGGGGAGCTTTAACTTGGATCCCATAAATCCAATCCTCACCATACTTGGAGGGCAGATAGAGGAGAGTTCTCCAATGATCCCTTTTATGTTTAGTATCTCCAGCATGCTGGGTAAGGGGGAATTCTACCACATCACAAACTGAGCCAGTTCATTTGACAGCTAAAAGTTTGTGACGGTCTTTGTTCACAAACTGGCACACCACGAACCATGAACTGAACCACATTTTCCCTGTTTCTGCCTATGACACACGCCCCTTTTCTACAAACAGTACTGTGAGGGTCTGCATGTGGTGCCTGGTCACAACTGCTGCTGATTTTTCTGACCAGTCCACTATGCAAATCTACAATAGTCTCTTCGGGGTAATTGTTTTACTTCTTGATCAGGGATATGTGTAAGGACCACTGCTAAGTGTATTTACCATGAAACAGATAGGCACCACAGCTTGCTAACTTTAAAATTGAACAGGCTTTATTTACAAACAACACAACAGGGGGATGGAAGCTGTACCGAGGATATTTTGTTTCCTTTCAGGCTTTAGCTCTTGCCTTTACGTTCACTTAGGCTGTATGTTTATTTCTTTCAGTTCAGTACCTAGATGTTTCTTAGTTCACAACGCACACCTCAGATCTCACTCTCCAGTCACTCCTTTAGTGGTTTTCCTTGGGCTTTTACTAACAGGTCCCTCTGAGACTCTCCGGTCACCAAACCAGCTTTCCAGACTCCTGCCAGACCGTTCTTTAGCCCTTTCTAAACCACCTCCAGTTCCTTCTTAAGAAGAGATATCTCAATGGTATGGGACTCTATTGTGTTTAGTTTTTAACTGTCTGGTCACTGTCCCCTTCCTTCTGAGGAACTCAGTAAACCAGGTTCTTCCGCACAGAGCTACAGAGCTTCTTCAGTTCGCTGACAGACTCCTGTTAGCTCTCCGTCCAACAATGGACTAAACTGCTGCTTCTCAACTGCCAATTCCAAATGGACCATTTGGTCTGTTAAACGCCAATCACAGAGGGTTCTGAGCTAAATGGCCCCCTCCTCACTCTGTCATGTGACTCAGCAGTGTTCTATGTTTACTTTCTGCTGGTCCCAGATCTTTAAGTCCGTCACACTGCCCATCCCTAAATATGAAGTTACTTAGTTGGTTTCTTCTCCTTCTCCTTCTAGATCCAGTTACATTATCAATCACAATAACCCTCAGGTTAAAAACAGTTCCAAAGCACAGATGAGAACTGACTAGATTTTAGACAGCTGGCAACTGAGTGTCTGAGAATAGATCAAACCAAATGTTTTGCCAAGGGCCAGTCAACAGTAGAGGACTGCCAATAGCTGGTCCTGAATGAATGCCAATGCCCAACAAATAATAGTATAAAAATCTGTTTTCTAAATTAAGGGCACTTCCAAATGGACAAGAAGGGTTTTCTAGATCAAAGGCTAATGTCCTGATTTGGTCCTCACTTATTATTTTCTTGATGCCCTTTAAAGGATGATCTAAGGTAAGAATTTTGATACACCCCCAACTACATAGAAGGATAAGATTAACTGGGGAGTTGTATGTAGTACAGTTGAATAAAGAAACAAATTCTGAAAAGCAATGGTAAATGATGATGATGATGTAATATAAGGCTACTTTCATAAGGTAGTCATGATAACTGTAAGTTGTGGTGTCCAGTAGGTAAAATTCTGTTGGGAGAAAACAGGGACTTCATTACAGGAAATTTCACAACCTCATGTATATAAAACAGTAGACTTATTCTTGTGCCAATCCATACGTGAGTCCTCTGTTAGTATACAGGGGACCCTCAAGCAGTATTCATGAGTTGATGTTGATATCGGGGAGAGCTGACACTTCTGCATGAGGGATGTATAGATGGCTTCCACAATTTTTATGAACATTGCAACTTCTTTATGGCCCCTGCTACATGACCTTTCCTATGTTTTAACTGAGGAAATCTATAGAGATCACAAGGAATATGAAAGATGTACTTTAAAGAAACCATTCAAAGAAAAGAGCAGTCCTCATAAAAATAATATTTTTAAAGGCCTGTTTCATGTTCTAGTTAGTGTCTTGGACTCACAAATGGGATGCAATTAGATACATTTGGATTGAGTGAACTGTAGGGTTGCCAACTCCAGTGTGGTGTAGTGGTCAAGAGTGCTGGACTAATATCTGGGAGACCTGGGTTCAAATCCCCACTCGTGACATGGAAGCTCACTGGGTGACCTTGAGCTAGCAATACTCTCTCAGCCTAACCTACCTCACTGGGTTGTTGTGAGGATAAAATGAAGGAGGGACAATCACTGTAAGCTGCTTTGGGCCCCCTTGGGGACAAAAGTGGGATACAAATGAGTTAAATAACTAAATAAAACTCCAGGTTGGAAATTCCTGGAGATTTTGGGGTGGAGCCCAAGGAGGTTAGGGTGTGGGGAGGGGAGGGATCTCAGCTAGGCATAATGCCATAGAGTTCATCCTTCAAAGGAGCCATTTTCTTCAGGGGAACTAAAAGTTGGCTACCTTAATGAACTGAGTCTCTAAATTATTACTAGTAGGCAAGATAAACGAATATTGTTTTTCCAACAGTGGTCAGTGTCTCCAGTTGCCCACAGAGACTCAGTGTGGTGTAGTAGTTATCAGTCTGCAACATAAGAGTCCAAGATTTAGATCTCTACTGTGCCATGAAGCTTGCTGGACGACCTTAGGCCATTTACTGTCTCTCTGGGTGATTCTGCACTAGACCTTAAATCCTGGTGCAACCCTGTCCCTGAACTTACATTCTACACGACACTCGAGTTCACCCCTGTAATTATCTTGGGGTGTTTTTTGTTTCCACATTACATTGTGGAAACACACTTGTCCCAGGATAAACAGATGTTATTATAACCCAGGGATAAATGCAAGGTATTGTGTCACATTGAACTCTGATAAAACCAGGGATGAGATCCAAGTGCAGAAAGGACACCCCCCCCTCTCTTTCTCAGACTAACCTACCTCTCAGGATAAAATGGAAGAGAGGAGAATGTGGTATACCTCTCTGAACACCTCGGAAGAAGAGTAAGATAAAATAGGCAGGTATTATAAAGAGTAAGATATAAATAGGCAGGTACTTATAAAATAAAAGTTGCTCCCCAAGCCACAAACTTTACCTTTCAAGGGGATGGGGAATAACCTGCCCCATGTGATGAAATATTGCTATGCCCTTCATAAATAGCATTGCTCTATGGATGATTTTACAGTATGGTTTTGCAGTTTTATGGAGAAGAGAGCTGCCTGGAAATGCAGACCCACTAGCAATAATATCAAATCATAAATGAATTAATTTGCTTGCTGACCCAAGTGCTTTGCCATATCAAAGTGCAAGATTGCAAGATGTATATTCTATTATTCCAGACTGCATTCTTGACAACTTACATTATGAACATTTAGCAGTCATCTTTTGATATTTTGAACACTAAGTATAGTGGAACTGTCAGCAGAAAGAAATTTCTTATTAAATTTGGAGATGCAACAAGCAAGGCATTTATAGAAGCATCATTAAGTCTGCTACAACAGTATAGCGCAAAATTGAGGCTGTGATGTTCCCTTTTGCTTGCAAGCCAGAATAGGGTACTCACTCAGGTTTCTGGTCTCAGGTTCATATACCTGAGATGGGTACTTTCAAAACAATATCAGTTTATTAGCCAGAAGATACAGGGATGGGCACAACTGATTTCAGGATGAAGAAGATCATGCAGTCTACAATTCTAGCTAACCAACAGAATCCAAGAAGGACTCTACCCCTTGAGACTAAACTAACTGGCACAAATATCAGAGGAAGTAGACTGTTCCATTGTAACCTATATAAGAAAAACACCAGGAGCACTGGGTGCAAAGTTGTAACTCAATGGGTTAAATACATTTATTAAAAACTTGTCAACTTGGAAGAGGACAGAGACAAAAACTACAACAATAAAATTGTTGTCTGTCTCTTAACAAAAGGATTACTGAACCATAAATACTGGACACAGCAGCAAGAATTCGTAGAACTTCTAGAAATTTCTTACAGTGCTACTATGAAAGGAAATTAATCCCTGCCCCCAGTGAGCCAGACATAGGCCCTAAACTAGAAAACAGACACTGAGGAGCTCTAGTAAATAGATGGAATTCCTGAGCCAACCAAGTCCTCCTCTTTCACTTCAATGGAGAGGAGAATATTTGTGGACCTCTGTGTTAGTATGTGTTGATCTCCACTGACCTGAAAAACAACACTGTGCACTTGGCATCCTGTGCTAGCCTTTCAGTATGTATGAAGCTCTGGGGTGGGAGAATTATGAAACAGTGGGAACAACTTTATAATCATGCAATGCTCAATTATGAGCACAGCTTGGCATCCTGTATTGAAGTTATCAGTTCTGTATTGTGCATTCTGATAAAAATGCATGACCATCCTAACAAACTGTATAACTTGGACTGGATCACCCAGTGAGAAAATACCATTTGAAGGCAATGTATTTTTTAAAATTTTATATAAAAAGGAGTGGCCACATGTTCTAACTAGAGGGAGCCATGTCTGAAAATGCAGAATAAGGACTGAATTCAGCAACCAGCACTGCTTCTGAAGATCATGCATATAAACAGGGTTGTCGGCCTCCAGGTGGTGGTGGTGAAGATCTCCCGCCATTACAACTGATCTCCAGGCAACAGAGAATGGTTCACCTGGAGTAAATGGCTACTGTGGAAGGTGGATTCTGTAGCATTATATCCTACTGGAACCCTTCCCCTCCCCAAACCCCACCTCCTCAGACTCCCCCCCCCAAAAAAAAAAAATCTCCAGATATTCCCCAAGCCAGATATGGCAACCCTACATACAGAAGACTTAGACGAGTAATGATAAAACCCATTCCAGGAAGGAAAAGACAAGGCTGAATCATTAACCAATGAAATTAAATTGCTTACTAGATTACTTGAAAAGCTTGCAAAAGTGGGCCTATTAATGATCATTGTGATTTATATTTGTGTATGCCTTTAAGTAAGCCCTCACAAACTAGTTTCTTTTTGCCCCAACAAGGCCTGTATGACAGTAGCCTCACTTAGTTCTATTTCTCTCTATGGTCCATTCGGCATCTAGCATTTACTCCATTGTTTAACCAAACCCACACTGGAACAGAAAAAAGATGCGGCTCAAAACCACGTTCAAATACTCCAGGCCGATGCTGTACTGACTGCAGACTCACCCCTGAATGTCCATAAAATGGCCATAAATCTATGCAGATGGTACCATAAAACCGAAACATCAAATGAAGTGAAACCAGCATGCAATGTGGAGGCTTCCATAAAATCCAACAGTCAATCAGGCCCGATCTGCATCTAGCATTTGCTCCGCTGTCTTACCAAACTCACACTGGAATAGAAATACCCATCTACATTGCATGCCACTTTCACTTTGATTGAGTGTCACATTTTATGGCAGTGTCCAGACTGCATGCTGCTTTCACTTCGTTTGATCTCTGGTTTTATAGTGGCTGCCTGCATAGATTTATGGCAGTTTTATGGCCATTCGGGGGTGACTCTTTAGTCACTACAGTGTTGGCCCAGGATGGTTTTGAACTGCATCTTTTCCTGTTCCAGTGTGGGTTTGGTAAAACAACGGAGCAAATGCTAAATGCAGATTGGCCCTCAAAGTGAAAGTGGCATGCAATGTAGAGGGGAATTGCTGTTTCAATGTGGGTTTGGTAAAACAGCGGAGCAAATGCTAGATGCAGAATGGGCCTATGTGTAGTTCCTAGTGTGTGCGAAGCAATAAAAAAGGCTGTTGATGAAACTGCCAGAGTCTCCTGTGTGCTAACTGGATAGGTAAGCTTCATCCTACACACCAGATCTCAGGGGATACTACAATCACGTTTCATGAAGTTGGACTCTGCTTTTTAACCTCACATACTGCATCATTTAAAGTTCTTGTACACTTAAACCTCACTATACAAGACACAAGATTTTTCTCCTTTATTAGTGATTACACTTCATCCAAGAAAATGATATTGGTCATTTTTATGGGTTCTGTTACAAAAAGTATACTTGCTTTATTCTCAGTGCAATTCCAGAGGTTTATCACCATATGAAGGTATCCCAACATTCCAGTTCAATAGCATGGTGGTCAACTGTTGGTTTATCAGTCTGTAATGCGATTTGACTGGTATGAATATTCATGAGTTACTCAGAATATATTAAATACTTTCTTTGATGTTCTTCATGCTTCTTTCATTTTAGGATTTTCTTATTTGAGTGAGCATATCTAGGGAAAGAAAAATATAAAGAACAAATGCAGGATTATCTCATTGTCACCATCAGTAGTAATATCTTAGAATTAGATTTTATATACAGTAAACAATATATTATATTAGGGGAAATTAATGGCAATCCTAAACATGGTTATACCTTTCTAAGCCCATTGACTGCTCACTATTGCGCAGTAACAGCTTGTATACCTTAGACACAGAAATTTTCCTGACTACACTCACAAATCACAATTTCCCCAATCAAAGGATTAAGCATTTGAAGAGGGGATATCTATACCACTTGATTATGACTCAAATATTTGCATTGGTAAGTCAGTTTCTGAGGCATGGCAAAATGACCCTAGGTAACAAATAATCCATTAGGGCTGGGATTGTAGAACAGGGAAAACATTAACAAGAACAATGCATACAAACTTATCTGTTGAAAGCAACAAGACAATCAGTGCAGGAAAAAACTTTATCCCTAACAAAAGTCACCTCCTGAGCTGATCGACAACATCACAACTTTGCTCCCTCTACAAGAACACCTTCCCAAGCAATTCTGTCTTGCTGCTCACAATGAATACCTCTTACTTTCTCTCCTCCAGTCCTCAGTCCAGGAATATGTGTAAAGGGGATCCGCTCAGACTGCTCCATTCTGTTGCCCGGGTGTCTTATCTTGTTTTCAGCTGAATATTCCTGGCCAGCACTGCACATTCCACCTCTTCCAATCTGAGGCCAGTTCCAATGTGATAAGGGGATGTTCCTCCAATCTGTTCCCTGTTTGACTTGGCTTGCACTTGGTTGTGATGCTGGCTCTGACTATGAGGGGGGAAATATGTTTCAGTAATTAAATGTAGAAACATCACATTTTCAATTTCATGTTACATTGATGCTATGAAGTTAATAAATAACAGGTTCACAGTACAAATTTTCCTGGATCGTAATACTTATTTTTCATTACTAGTCAATCATTTCCTTGGAATAATTAGTTTGGGTAAGATCAAAACCAAGATGTCTTCCTAACATATTGCATATGTGTGGTTGACATCCCACAGGCTTGGCAGCTAAGTCTTGTAACCCATTGGCCCATGCTCAGAAACTGATTACTTTCGCCCCTTGTTTGGTTTCGACTGAACTATACTGAACTGACTTGCATTTTTGTAAAAGCCGCTGAAGGTGCTACTACCTCTTTCTCTTTCTCCTCCTCTACAAAGAGATCCATACTAGCAAATATGGAGCATGAGGCAAGGTAGCACAGTGGAATAAGACATACGAGCAAAGTTGTCTATACAATTGTGCTGCCTTCCCTCAGCCCACTTGTCAGTTGGGAAGGGTAGAGATTATAGTAGAAGGTAGCATGATACCATTCAAATAATTCCAGGTGTACATTGGGAAATCAAGGAGACAGAAATAATTTAACTATTAATAATGCATTGCCATATCTATTTTTTCTGATGATTTTAAAGCAATGTCCAAATTTGCATTACACAACCTTTTTATGCATATGATAAGCAGATGCAGTGGTAATATCTGCCAACAAGGATATCTCAGGCAACTTTGGCAGTGAAGGGCGGGTTATAAATCCAATCTCTTCTCTTCTTCTTATTATTATTTATCACAAATTACATAGTGTGTCAACTATCTGCATGGCTGCTTACATGAACAGCATCAGAACAACCTATGAATGATTGCTTACATGTCAATATTTTTCTCATTAAGATTAGATGTTGGACTTTCTCCATTGGAAATTTGTTCACAAATTCTTTTGTGCATTGTTTACTGGACGTCTTCTGTTTTCTGACTGATTTTGTTTTTATGTTTTGTAAACCATGTTCTGTCTCAATGAGAAAGATGGGCTATCAATGAAGTAAACAAACAAAATTTTTATACAAAGGTCAGTTGTGAAGTCAGAATAGAACTTCAGAACTTTTCTTCTTTCATAAAGGTCTCATTTAAAAAAAAATGTTAAAAAAGAGTTAGCTTTGAGTCCAGTAGCATTTTAGAGACCAGCAAGTGTTTTATGGTATAACCTTTTGAGAGTCAAAGTTCCCTTTGTCAGAGCGATGTTGTGCCCTCCCAATGTCCAGGCATGCTGAGTCACTCCCTCTCGACTCTGTTCGCTGTCAAGGTTCACAATGTTCATATTTTTTGGCACAGAAAGTTTTGGAAATGACTAGAGCTCTTCACCTAAGTAGCAGCAGTGCAACAGCTTGCCTACTATCTTCATATGAGTTGTATGTAACTGTGTACATTAACATATTGTTTAGAAACTTTCCTCAGATCTACGACATAATAGTGTTATACGACTATAGAATGACGGATTGATTAAAAACTGCTTTATTCAGGAAAGTTTTGGAAATAAGAACATAAAAAAAACACAAATGAAAATACATTGGAGGGATAATTTCCAAGCATTACTGTGATTACCTTGAAGACTGCCCAGTAGCATTGGTGTGCATGAGTTTCTTCAAAGTGAGAAATATAAGTTGGCATTCCTCAGTGATTTTCTGATATCAAATGCAAAACATAGACAAGTAAAGGATTGAAAATGCCATACAAAGCCAGAATTTAATTTAGAGTCAAATAAGACTGAGAAAGCTTAAGGTTTATCCAATATAATGCTATATATAAGTTTATTGGATTTAATACAAGTATTAATACAAGTTTTATAGAAGCATTATGGTGTTACTGCTATATAAAGGAGGATTCTGAATGTGCTCAATGAAAATGAAATGAGTATGAAATCAGGACACAGATGAGTTCTGGTAATCAATATGCGGGTGGCTATACCACCTATCTATCCTTATTTTATTCAGACAGCCCTAGAAAGAAGGTAAATGTAAACTGAGGAGAAGTAAGTTTGGGTTCGCTTAAAGTCAATTACCCAATTCAAGCCGAAGAAATAATGTATGTAGAAACAGGTTTACCTATTAATTTAGCCAATGTGGATGTGTCATTTGTGTATATATTACAGTGCTCACCTAAGCCACACTGAATTGGCTAGGTCAGCCAGATGCTTCAATATGGAAGAGTACGTGTATCCACTTTGGGTTGCCAAATCTTGTGCTTTGGCACAAGACCTCTCTCCAGCAGCCTGTGCCTCCTGTCACTGCTCCTTTGGGCAGTGGGAGAAAAATAATTAAATTTACATTGTTGTGTTCAACATGATTCCACTTCCAGGAGAAACTCAGAAGTGACGTCATGATACTGTAAGGGATCACTGGAAGGCTTAAGCTGAACAAATTATACACAGAAAATATAAAATCATACTAACAAAAGAGTGCTACAAACTTAAAAGCTGAAAAGTTGACAGTCTCTCAGACAAAACAAAATATGTCTATGTTTTCACCCCATTGTTTTGTCAACTTCGCAAATTGAGTGAGTAAATGCCAGTTCTCAATAATGTTTTAAAATACTATAATTTACTGCATAAACTCAAGATCTCATTTCAGATTAGGCTAAGACTACTTGTGTGTATGTGGTGTGTGTGTTTAAAATGGAAGCTTCAAATAAAAAGAGGATAAATGTGGGCTCTAAAACTTAACAAAATTCAGAAGTATCTGAAAAGAAAATTTTCTTGGTGTTCCAAAGGAAAAACAATGCTTTAAATCCCAAGAACTAAATATTCCTTTTAATGTTTACTGAAGTATTTATGCTGAAATGGCTCCATTTTCAGAGGATGTTTGGCTTACCCAATGCAATGCTATTTTGTGTGCTAGATGCACACAAGTTATAAAATGGAGTCAGCTTTGACACGTGTCTTTCTCTTTTCACTATAACAAAGTTTGAGTCCAGTGGCACCTTTAAGACCAACAAAGTTTTATTCAGGGTATAAGCTTTTGTGTACATGCACACTTCTTCAGATGTGCCTTCAGTGCTATCCGAGCTGGAATAATGGCTGGAATGTTCTAGGGTGTGCCTTCCGCTCTATCCGAGCTGGAAAAATAGCTGGGAAATAACTTATTGGCATTTTTTTTGGCTATTCTTTCAGCCAGATATTGGGGGGGGGGTGTATTTTCAGCTATCCACCAAAGCCCATCCCAGATAATCCAGAAAAAAATGGTATTATCCAGGAAAGCAGGATAGCTACAGTTAAACATTGTTTAAAGAGATGGCAGTCACTTTAAATGCTGTTCCAGGTGAAGCTGCAGAGTCTCTGTAGTAGAAACTGGAGATGAAAGAGCACTGGGTTTTTCTGGGCTTGCAAAATGCCCCCCTCCATTCAGTGTCTACTGCAAAAACTCTCTGGTTTGACATCAGCCCTTACTCTTTTTGCTATTTCCCCCCCTTTGAAAACAATGGAGGGGGGGAACCTTTTTTGGAAGCCCATAGAATCAGACCTCCTGGTCCAATCTTTTTTAAACTTGGGGGGTTTTTTGAGGAGAGGAACCAGAAGATATACTGGAAATTTGGTGCCTCTACCTCAAAAACACCCCCCCCCCATCCCTGGATAGATTCCCAATTGACTATAATGGTCCCATAGGGTTCTTGTCAAACTCTTGGAGAAATCAGTTCCCAAAACCAGTCATTCAGAAGAATGAAAAGTTTATTGATACATTGATAGGATCCAGCCTGTATGAGGCTGTGTTACAACTCAAGACAGGAGCGCGAAAGCAATAGATGTACAAGGTTCAAACATGGACCCTAAAAGGTTATAAGCCAATCACCCCCGGTATTCCACCCGCTCAAACCAACAGCTCTGTGTTCCCACCTTGGTGACGTCCCCCCATCACGTAGACAAAAGCCAGACTATGTAAGATGAGACTCAAGGCCAGTGGATCTACTTCAAAGCATGTGAAAGCAAAAGTGTTTAGAATTCACTCTTCTGATCCCCGATCCTGACTTTTATGACAAGTGAGCAATAAAATGGAATGCGAGTTTGACAGTACTATGGAGCTGGGGGTGTGTGGAAATGGGATTCCTGAAAAACCTCAAATCCAAATATCATACTGATATTGGAATTTGGGTTTTTGTCAGAGGTATCCCAATTTTTTTTGGGGGGGTGCAATATACCTGAAAGAAACAAAAAAATCTGATTTTTCTGTGTGTGTGTGTCAACATGCACACGCACACGCACACCCCTAGAATGTTCTAACTTAGAGTGAGTCGCATGCTTTCATGTACATGCACACTTCTTCAGTGCACACAGTACACACAGAATGAAAACTCTCTGGATCTAGACTGGATTTTTTTTTTTTTACATGAATGTTTGTTGAACGTGAATCTTCAATTTTCATTTTGTATATTTTTTCCCCGCCTGATGTTTCAAATTGAGGAACGATATGTGACAGAGCCTCAGGAAATGCTTATCATGGTGTCTGTACAGGGCAGAACAAGAGATCTTAGCGGTGTCTAGCTCCAATGTGACCTTAGATAAGTTTTAGACGTGAACAGATCTGAAAAGCCAGGAGATTAGTCCAATCCATTATGATGCAATTCTCAAGGATCAAAATGTTTCTTTCTCAGCTCATCTCTAGACACCTGTCAATAACATAAAGAATCATTCCCACATTACTCCATTTGCTTAAAAGATATCAATACTGTCCACTGGAGAAAATTCTGTAAAATTCAGCACAGTTAAATGCTGAGTTTGTTGTTCTGTCTTCAGATAAAATTGTGCTGAATTTTCCATGAGATCTGCCAGACTTGAAAACATAGAGGTGAATAACAGAGAATACTTGGATGGGCCTCTCAGTCCAGGAAATCAGGCTAGAAAACCTTGATGGTTCTTATCGAGCATCAATACACTGCAAAATTATTCATTTAGCATACTTCTTATCCCACTTTTTCCTCAGTGGCAGCCAAAGCAGCTGCAAATACAATTTACTAAATAAACTGCAAATACAATTTAAATAAATGTAAATCAACATAGTAAAGATAACAAAAGGTACACAAAACATCCTGAGCTGGTGGTGTCCACAAGACTAGTCCATCAAGGTCACAGGCTGTGAGCCATGGGCTGGATTTTACACACAGCCTGGATTTTACAGGGCAGCAGCCATCTTCCCATAATCTTTCCACAAGAGGCAAAGTTGTCAGATGCAGTGTACTGGGCTGAGTTCAGACTAGCAGTTTGCCCCACTATAGCCATGTTTCACAAGTGGACTAAAGGGGGCGTTCACACAGGCACATCTGCCTGGTGTTCCCCACCTGTAGTCAATCCATGCTGTTCCACTTCGCTCCCGTGTTTAAAAGATACCTGGTAAAAGCGGTACCAAATCCCTGAGAGCCCATTTATCCCACTTCATTCCACTTCCAGGAAGTGTGAATGCCAACCCGAAAAGCCGGGAGCAACCCACGCGCATAAAGCAGCAGTCATATGATTGGCTATGCTCCGCTCTACCACCCAATGTGGTGCTGGTGCAATGGGATCCTCCCCAAATCAGCCAGATGCACATGTGTGCATAGCGCATATGCGCTCATGCGCACATGCACACATAGTCGATTTACCAGGAAAAAGCTGTTTACAGCCACACCTCTGGGCAAGCAGTCTGAACGCTCCCATGTGCCTCCTCCCGGTATGCTCCCGCATCAGTCAGTGCAGTGTGACCAGGAAAACCCAGAACAGTTTGTTCTGGGGCTTTTTTGCCACGACTGGCTCCTGCTTCAAACTGCCAGTCTGAACTCAGCCCTGGTGTTCTCTTTCCAATACCTTCAGAAGCAGCCTGCACCAGGGAGAAATTACAAGCTTCATGCATGGGCCACTGCCTTCAAACTACAGAATGGGGGATGGGGAGAACCTCAGCAGAAGAAAGCCTTCAGAGCAATGCAAGCAATACTTCTAAGTAGAACAAATTTAGAGTCCAGTGACACCTTTAAGACCAACAAAGGTTTATTCAAGGTATGAGCATCTGTGTGCATGATATTTGATAAAGTGTATTTGATAAAGTGTGCATGCACACGAAAGCTCATACCTTGAATAAACCTTTGTTGGTCTTAAAGGTGCCACTGGACTCTAAATTTGTTCTACTGCTTCAGACCAACACAGCTGACCATCTGGATAATACTTCTAAGTTTGGGGTGGAGGCTAGGGAAAAGTAAATGGGCTATTTCTTTTCTGTTCTATTATCTTGGGGGCAATATTAGCATAGAAATTGCCACCTCTCCTAGTTCCTGTAACATTAAAAAAGACAATAATGTGTACATGCATAACAAATGTCCAGATATTCATGTCCTTTTAAAGTACTTAATTTTTTTTCATAAATGTTCTTGCATGTTGTTCTTGTTACCCCTCAGCCTGTCAATCCTATGTCTAGTAGAAAACAAGATTAAATAGAAATACACAAGAGCTCCTCCTTCTCCTCATAGTGGAAATGCAGCTAATGAGTCAGACAAGTAAAACTAAATGTGGTTGTTGTTTTATTTAATCTCCATGGCGTCCCTCCACTTGCCTCACCCCAAAGCTTAAGCCAAATTTAAACATGACATTGATAAGCAAGAATCACTTACCTATATGGTCTTCTACCTACTAATCAGCTTATTTGAAATGGACTTCTATGTGCACAATGCTATGTGTGCAATATTAGTATGCTATCACAATGCCCACCTGGGGTAGAGATGCTTGGCGCTACTAAACAGTGGTCATACTGGCTGGACATATATAATTTTGTACATGTAAGTTTTTCTTACCAACTGGCATCATGTTTACTAGGGATGGGCATGAGCCAGCTCATGAGCTAAAGTTCATAAGGAGGTCAACCGGCACGAACTTTCCACAAACCTTCTAACTGTTCGTGGAAGTTCATGTTGGTTCATGAATGGATACATTTCCAAACAGTCTCTCCTCAATCTAAATGTTTATTCCACTTCAGAGCAATAGGGGAGAACTTGGAGGGCATGTAGAGGAGCATTTGGGGGAGGTCCCCTGCAACTTTGATATTTCTAGCATCGGGGGGGGAGGTGTCTACTGGGTCATGAAACTCATAAACCAAATTGGTTCATTTAGCCCCTAAAATTTTGTGACAGTTTGTGGTTCACAGACTGGACATGCCAGGAACTGAAACACATTTTTCTGGTTTGTACCCATCCCTAATCTTTACATTTGGCATATCTAGGGTGCAAAGTTTATCCCTTCTGTGCAATCCAACCTTTTTTTCTTTTCTTTTCTTTTTTTTGCTATCAAGTCACAGTTGACTTATGGCAACCCAACATGGTTTTCAAGGCAAGAGACATTCAGAGGTGGTTTGCCATTGCCTGCCTCTGTATAGTGCCCCTGGTATTCCTTGGTGGTCTCCTATTCAAATACTACCAAGGGCCAACCCTGCTTAGCTTCTGAGTTCTGATGAGATTGGGCTAGCCTAGGCTATCCAGGTCAGAGTACAATCCAACAACATAACCTGTCCCACATCACAGATATAGGTGCTGCTATTGTTCAAGGAATCCTTGAACAATAGACTACCCCTGGTTCCTGGAAACAACAGCAGCAAAGGAGAAACAACATTATCTTATCTGCTATCAAAACATTCTCCAGTCATACTTTTGCTGGAAACCTGCTGGTCACATTAGAAACTGTGGCCAACTAAGTGCTGTACTAAGAGACTCTGAATTCTTGCATATGTTATACAAGACCACAAAATGTGTTGCATGTCTTATATACCTCTTTGAATAGGTACAAAAAGACACATTGGTAACCCTGCTCCTTGGCGTGTTGAGGCCCAGAATACAAAAACTGGTAGAAGACAAAATGTTTTGTGTAAACAAGGAGGTCCACTGCAGGTATTAGGAGATAAAAATAATTTACTCTGCTATCTTGTTTTCATAAGAGAACCAGTACAGCTGAATAGACTTTCTAATTTTATTTGAAGGGGGTTATATGTGCTTTAGGGGCTGAAATGCTAACAGTCAGGGTGGGAGAAACAGTCAAATCCTAAAGATGTAAAGATCTTCTTACTAGCTGCTTGAGACTCACAGCATTCCAAAGACCAGAGATCCAAGTGGAGATTTTACTGAGTGGAATTGTCACTGAGACTGACTCAGCTAAGATTATGTATCCTCCCAATACACCACATGTGTTTTTTCACTTGGTTACCAGAGAGTTTGAATTTCTTTTGGAGACCACCAGCTTAGCTGAGTCTGTAGCAGTTCTGTGGGAAATAAAAATATTTAACTCATTCATGACATTTCAGGTACTCTGTATGAACAGAGAAAATAGCATAGTTACTGCACAACAGAGGACAAATCATGTTGCAAGTTGTGGTGGACATAAGATCATCAGTCTCAAGTAACAGAAAAAGGTCCTATTCATACAATCTCACAGCACTCTTTTTCTGTCTCATGATGAGCTGGTTCACAGATTCATGTACATCTCTTGAATAGTCTCCTGTTGGACATTGTACACATTAGTATCGTCCAGGCAACAATTATCTGTACAAGCAATGCATAGAGGAGTGAGTAAAATTCTGTTCATCTGCCTCCGCTCATGACTTCCATGTGTCGATCAAGTCTTCTGGACAAAGCCTACACAATTACACTTATACTCCCATCTGTGGAATCTATTACCTTTTACAATCTGTGTATATTGTAGATTATACATACTGTTTTTATCTGAACAGGGTTTCCATGATTTGCAGATGAATATGTGAACAAAAATCATTGTATCTGAGCATGACAATAAAAGCTCAGTCTGTGGATTTAGCTCTGTTATAGATCTGTTAAATATATTACTCAGTAGTATCTTTTCCAGCCTTGCCAGAATGTTAATTCTCACTCATGTGTCTGAAACACGATAACACTAAAATTCCATATTTTAATGCTGTCTGAGTTTTTGAGGAAAGGAACTTGGTTGGGCTGATTGAGATAAATTCTATTATTGGTCCATACAAAATCTGTCATTAAGTTCATGCTATGAAGTAAACAAAAAAACCCCATCCATCATCAGTTGTAGAAATGCAACTTCATAATTTGTGGCAGAAGATTCCTAATTTTGAATACAAACATTTATTTAACTTGTTCTTCATAGATGCTTCACTGTGATTAATATACCATTTAAGAAGTTGTAAAGGAATACCAATTAAACCAGTTTAAAATATACTATTGCATTGATGGGTTCCGCTTGGTTGGTAACACCAAGTGGCAGAATGAGAACACTTTTAAAAGATATGATTAAATATAAATTTTATAAAAGGAGTAGTAAAACATTATAGCTTAAGGCTCTTTAAAATCCATGCACTCTGAGGGTTCCAAAAATACACTACCAACTTTTAAAAAAAAAATAGAGCTGACAAAATTATTATACGCTACCATTTAAGTAAGCCACTTAGTAAAGACATTTTAATTTTTTAATGAAACATTTAAATGTATCTCCCCCAGGACTCCACTGAATGTATTACTACACAAGGCCTAAGCACTGGTCACCAACTGCTATGTTGTAGGCAGCTCAGTAAGTAGCACATGACAGCTTCAAGGCATGACTTCTAGGTCCAGTCATGCCATAGGTTCTGCCAAGGACTTCTTAATAAGTTAATGAGATTCCAACCTAGGGTAGTAAAGTCTTGCCACCTAATGTAGTAAGGTCTCCCAGTGCCAGTTCAGGGCAGAACACCTTGGGCAAACACCTTCCTGGGCACCAGTTCAGGAGGGAACACCCAGTTCCTCTTTCTTCTTCTCAAAGTGAATCCATTCTTCATTTATTGTCAAGTTTATGCTTCCCAGTCTTGGCTTGCTTTTTTGCGTTAAATAGGCCCAAGCAAATCTTGTACTAGCCTGGTATGTTTGCAGATCCCATGAGACAGCCAGGTTGCCCTTTCTCCATAGCACCTGTTATCATGTCAGTGTTCTACCCAGTCAGTATCACCTTACTGATGGCCTCATCCAAGTTCTTGTAGGATCTTCCTTTTGGTGGCATTACAAAGGGTCCTCTGGCTTCTCTCAGCCTTCCAAGCCTGCCTTGTCCTTGACTGTTGATTTCACCATTATCCTCCACTCTCCATGTGTGACAAGAGTTCTCCAACAGATGCTGTCACCATGTCTGTGGGTGGGTTAACATGAGTTTGAACCCCATCAATCTGAATTAGAACTTGATTGGCAGCAAACTGCCTTTTAGGTGACATTGCAATGCCAGCAGAATCATACAGCTTGAAAGAACCGTTACTTTCTTCTATCAAGAGACAGGAACATTAATTCACCATCTTTGCCCACATAAAGCTTTGTAATATAAACCTCAATGTGCAAAGTGCTGAAATAAGAGTTGATGCTATTGTTACATCCTGCTTTTGTGCTGTTTCATTCAATGGTTCTATTGTTTTAATTTTGAACTAACTTTTTTGTATTGCTATATTGTATCATTGCTTTGGAGGGCATAGGTCAAGAACTTTTGTATGAATTGAGGGAACAAATAAATTGTTCTAATCTGATTCCATCTAACATGATTCCATTTAGACATTTGATAAATTTTCAGCAGACTCCTGAAATTTCATTTTCATTTGAATTTGTGAAGTGTTCTTATGGCACTTTTACCATTAAAAAAAGACATGATTCAAATATCCGATTTATTGTATAAATATACTAGGGGGGAAGCCCGTTGCGGCCGAGGCAACGGGCCCTAGGGAGAGTCCTTGGGGGTGGGCAAGGCGGCTGGGCTGGCCCCGTCACGCAGGGAGGAGGGGCAGTGTTCTCCGGGCAAGGGAAGTGTCCGAGGGCCGCCGCTGACTCCGCGCGCAAGCCTCCCTGCCCCGCTGTTCGGGAGGGCCCTCCGAAATGGGCAACCCCGCCCCCGCACATCGCGTTCCCGAAAGCCTTCAGGGAGGGGTGGCCGGGCAGCGCTCCCGAGGCCCGCTGCGCCCTCCCCCACAAAGCCTCCATACCCAGCTTTGGGTGAAGTCCCTCCGAGCCGGTAGCCGCCGCCGCCCCCCAGCCCGAAGTGATCGGCGGCTGGAGCAGACTGGGGGCGTGAGGCTGCGTGGTGGCTGAGTGGGAGGGCGCACAGCCACGCCAGAAGGCTAAGCAGCCAGTGGCGAGGGACTCCGTCTCTGACTGGCAAGTCCCTCGGCCAACTGATTCCGGCGCGCATTTTGACCATATAAGGTATGACCAAAACTCAAATATATATAAGGAAGGATTATTTATATTGCCATAAATGGAATGTGTTACAGTGGTATAGCCCTCCAACATACCAACTCAGAGTGTCATCACAAAGAAGGTTGAGCTTGGGAGGTTGTCAACTTGAAACAAAATGGAGGGAGGGAGGGAGAATGCAGTGGGGAATTAGATGGTCTCAGCTTGGAAACACAAACACAGCCACACACACACACAAATTTTGAGCAAGAGGCAAAACACTCCTAAATGGGGATATCCAAATGGGTTGGGAATACCCATCTATAACCAGAGCAATTTTTCTCTGACTAATTAATGTGCTGGCAAGTTGTAATATAACAAACAAGGGTGTTTAAAGTAGAGGTAACATCGGGTTTGGGTCACATGGGGCTTTGGTCACCTTTGGTCACCTTCCAAACAACTATCTAGATAAAATTTTACACATCTTTTAATTGTTTATGGTTGTTTTTGCTTGCACATTTTTAGGATTCAGAACATCTTGAATTACACTTGATTGTACCATGCTGCTGTTTTTAAATGAAATGTCTATATTGCATTAATTGATGGGGAGTAAAAACCAGTATTTCACACATAGGAAAGGAAAGTGCCAAACTTCAGGAACAGAAACATACCTCTTTTAAGTCCTCCACCCAGCTGACGAAACATTAAGATGGGACAGAGTCATTTACACAGTCAAAGCTAATGATTTCTGCATTTTGCTGCTGGTAAAGAATTGAAGGGTGGTTGATTTGACTCTTCCCTTCAATCTTCCATCAATAAATGAGAGACAAGGCAGATTCAAAAGTTCATCTGGGAGAGTCATGTTTTTATAATTGCATTTTGCCCTCAGGCATTTGAAATCCAGAGGGTTATGAGTGCTTGTGTTAGAAATGGATTAGGCTAAGAGGTACATTCAAAACCCTGAGACGCAAATTAATTTGTTTGAGGTCCCACGCCTTGATTTGAGAAAGATTTTTTGCCATTTTATAATATTGTAGCCTAGTCAAAGAGATCCAGGTGAAATGTTAGCACAATCTTTCCCCAAAATATTACAATTGTCTCTTGTTTAGTCTCACATCGACATGGTGGAACTATTTATAAAGGAAACATAGAAACTCTCCATGCAAAGCACTTTCCTTGGTAAATTTGGTTGACAGATTTTTACAATATTTTTAAAAGATGCTAATCTTTGGAGAAGCAACCACACACACTGCCAAAAAAAAGGAAAGTATGAACACTAGCCAGTGTTCTCTAGGAACAGTAGTATAAATGTCAAATTGTGCTCATAAAAGCTGAAATATAAAAAGTAAGGTGCTATGTTTTGTAAAAAACCTACACAATTGTATAATGTTTTTCACCCACTGATGCCTGTAATGGGAAATATCACAGTCCTAACTACAAAATTAAAATCAGTCTGTGCTACAGAGAAAGCCCAGATAGATCTGTAATATCATGAGAGTTTTACAGTTGGATTGCAAAGTTGGATTGCAAAGAGTGGGAAGATGCACAGATATGTTCATTTCTTAAATAGCACAACAGGAGATGTTGCTTGGAATGACATATTCCAGACCACATGCAAATAGTGAGCTTTGACTCATAAAAGTTCATGCCACAATAAATTAATTAGTTTTTTAGGTGCTACAGGACCCTTAGTTATTTTGGCTGCAGATGAAAATGGAATAGATATTGGGTGTATATGTCAAAGGCACATTTGCTGTCAACATATTATTGATAACATTGCTATAATTTGCCACTGCTACTTCAAAAGGAAGCTTCACTCTGGGAATTTGTTATCACCCACCAGATCAAATGTCAGGGGATGATTTAAAAACAACAAAATAATTAAGAAAAGCAGCTAGATAGCTGTGTCATAATAGGTGGTTTTAACTACCCACACACTGATTGGGTCAATATGCGTTCAAGCCAGGAGAAAGAGGTTGGGTTTCTAGATACTCTCAATGACTGTGTCATGGAACAGATAGTCACAGAATCTCCCAGGGGGGAGGTGATTCTGGATGTGGTTCTAAGTAATGCGCAAAACCTGGTGAGAGATGTAAACGTGATAGCACCAATTGGGAACAGTGACTGTAATGCTATTAAGTTTAGCATTTATGTAAATAGAGAGTTACCCCAAAAGACCAACAAAATTACATTTAACTTTAGAAGGGATAACTTGTGAGTTCAAGGAGGGTATCAGGGGAGGTGTTAGAAGGAATGATTACACACAAACCATTTTGGAGAGTCATGGCCACAGCTTATTCATTTATTACTACAAACAAAGGAGCAGTGGCACAACATAGGGATGGGTCCTAGTATTGGGCAACCCACCTGCTGCCCGATGATCCCTCCCCCACCTGCCTACTGAGGGATTAACTGTGGGGTAGCAGGATACCAGGATATATGTGGGCGCTGGCCTCTGCATTGTCCCCTGCCAAATGGCATCCCCCTGCCTGGTCCTGCAGCTGAGTGGCTCCATGCCCCAGGGCCCCTTATGCCCCCCCCCAAAATGCAGAAGGCATGTGCACAGGCATGGCCTCCCTTCCAATGGACCTGTCCCAATGTTCAAACCTCCAAAGAGTGGGAACTCCCCATGGCCCCATTCCTGCCATGCTCCTAAGCCTGCAGCCAGCCCAGCAGCGCATCCCAGATCCTGTGCAACCAAATGTCCATGGCTCACTCCGAGAGGTGCATCCCACTGCCCCAAAACAAAGCAGGCTGCTGAAATGAAATGTCTGGGCGTGTGATAGCCTCCCCTCCCAGAGTCCTCAATGCTTGCAGTACAGCCTTGCAAACTTTCCTCCTGGCCAAGTCCACCCTATCTGGTGCCTCATTTGGAATACTGTGTACAGGTCTGGTCACTGCACCTCAAAAAAGATATAGCATTGGATAAGGTGCAGAAAAGGGCAACAAAAATGATTAAGGGGATGGAACACCTTCTCTATGAAGAAAGGTTAAAGAAGTTAGGGCTCTTTAGCTTCAAGAAACGACAACTGGGGGGTGACATGATAAAGGTTTACAAAATTATGCATGGGATAGAGAAGGTAGAGAAAGAAGCACTTTTCTGCCTTTCTCACAGTACAAGAACTTGTGGGCACTCAATGAAATTAATAAGTAGTAGACTTAGAACAGATAAAAGGATGTACTTCTTCACCCAAAGAGTAATAAACATGTGGAATTCACTGGCACAGGAAATGGTGGCAACTACAAGCATAGACAGCTTCAGGAGGGGATTGGATAAACATATGGAGCACAGGTTCATGAGTGACTATTAGCTACAAGGTATAGACAGAACACTCTGTTTGGGGCAGTGATGCTCTGTATTTTTGGTGCTTTGGGAGGGCATCTGGAGTTCTGACCCTGCTGGTGGACCTCCTGATTGAACCGGGGTTTTGGCCACAGAGTGTTGGACTGGATGGGCCATTGGCCTGATCCAATATGGCTTCTCATATGTTCTTATGATCTTAATGAAATTTTAAATGAACTGCCTGGGCCCATCATAGTTACATTTGGGTTTTGATTTGGATCAATTTGTCTGAATAATATCTTCAGGATTCATAGGGTTGGATCCAGGCTATGTTTTCCACTAATGTGTGTGTGTGTGTCTATATCTATATCTGTATGTGTAGAGATCAGGGGCAGCTAATGGTAGGAGATAGGGTTACCAACTACAGGTTGGAAAATTTCTGGAGAAGAAATGCATGGAGCCTCGAGTTCACTCACTGTTTTAACTGTGATGGGGAGGTCACGGCGGAGCGACAAGACTTTGTAGAAGATATATACAGATTTGATTTAATTGATTTGATTTATAGCCAGGGGCCATTTGGAGTTTTAAACCCCATCTCTCTGGAGTCGTGCCACAGTGGCAGCATGATCTTTCCATTGTATCCTATAGGGCCTTAGGATACAATGGGGGATCGTGCTGCTGCTGCTGCTTGACTCCAGAGAGAAGGGGTTGAAATTTTAAAACCCTTCTCTCTTCGCTTTTCCTGCCAGGCCGCCTTGGCAGATCGCCTGGGAAAGGAAGGGGAGGCTTTTGAAGATGCCTCCCCAACCTTTCTTTGCTTCTCCTGCCAGTCTTCCAAGGTGGGCGGGCTGAGGAAGCTAAGAATTGTTGGGGATGCATCTTTAAAAGCCTCCCCTTCACTTCCCCAACCAGCACGCCTTCTCAGGCTGGCTGGGGAAGTGAAGGAGAGATACTTAAAGGTGTCTCCCCATCTTTTTTTTATATAAAATGCTAGTCTTTAAAAATGCAGTCTTTGGGGTTTTGCATGGAGCACTTTATTTTTTGTCTGGTGTATGCTATTTTAAAGTGCTGACTTTGAGGAGAACTAATCTTTTAAAAAAGATTAGGGCAGTCAGAGCTTATTTAATGATGCATAATAAAGACAGACTTTCATTGGACTGCATTTTAGTGTGAGGGGGTGTAGTATATACAAATAAGGGTGTGGCATATGCAAATAAATTATGCTAATGACTTATGCTAATACGCTCCTGCGCCTCTTTTTGTATGATATTATCCCTGCTTATAGCCCTCCCTCCCCTGCCAGTAGCATCAGGGCAAATAACAAAACTAACAATAAAAACATTTAAAACAATAAATAAAGGTCAAACATTCTGGAGAATTAAGGCATCCACTGTTCCTTCAATGCAAAATGAATGGGGTTGTGAGCAAAGTAAACTTGGTGCATTCATTTAACACCATGACATATTTGCTTGCATGATTTAGGACATTTTCCACAGAGTTTGTGTTTCTTTGGCAACAGAACAAAGGAATGATCCCAGTAACAGTTCCACGCCCTCAGATTCTGGAATCTACTAGCTAAGCAGGATAGAGAAATTTCACACATTTGCAATGGTTACTTGGGAGTATCAGAGATTATGAACAGTTTCTATGTCAGTAGAAAAGATGACTGCCTTGACAATACTTACAAACAGACATTTTCTCTCCACCTACCACAAAACAAAGTCAATGTTATCCATCTTGTTTTTTAAACAGCAATCTAGTGTGCAAATGGACATAACACAAAGATAATTTCCTTTGGGTTCTACAATATATAATTATGAAACTGGAGCAACTTCTAAAGCAGAACTGGGTGACACATAATTCTGATGGCTTGAAATCACACACAATACTGCCATTTAATATTGCTAAGTCTAAACTGAGCCATAACAGCAAATGTAAAATAGTGAAATTATTCACCTGGGGTTCTTTTTATTTGCATTCAACTGAAGAAGCACTAAAGATTTGCCAGAGTTATGTTCCTAAATGGGAACATGCAATATCAGAATGTAATTGTGTTTCCTTAAAAAGATACAATTACCACATGTTCACATGACTGTTTAATCTATGGCTTCATATTGACTGTTAATTCATACAAAAAAATAATAAAAAGCAGAAAAATTGGGACATTTGCACTAAGAAGTAACTATTGTAAAGCATTCCAAAAGTCATTGGAGTTATTTTTGCTTTCCTTTTTATGTGTAGGTTAAAAAGTTTTCTAAAAGAAACAGAGTTTGTGGCTATGTTTTATAAAAATGTATGTGTGGAAATTTTACTATAATAGAGTGACCCTAATAAGGTCTACTCAGAATCCTACTGAGATTTATTCAGTGGTGCTTACTCAACAGAACTGTACTGTGAGTTTTGTAATAGACACAAACCTGATCCATGATAAAGATCCTAGGTGTAATTTTAAAAATGCTAAATTTTCAAAGACAAACCTGACAAAGGGCAGCATTTTTATATGGACACACAAACATACACATATTTGTATAATGAGTGCTGGTGTCCCTCAATTCATTGACCTTGTTTGACATAAACTTGACATTTTCATTGGAAACATCAGGAATAGGTGTTTGAAAAGAAAGTTGAAACTCTGCAGGAAACAAAAGACCTGTACATGTTCCAAAAAAAGCTAGGCCTACTTAAGTCACACTAAAATTACCCTAGAGTTTAAAAGTTATCTCTGTTTCCATCAGATGGTATGTGGATTGACTTCATTTTCTTTACATGATGCTTTACACGGGCAACAAAAGCTTTGTTTTATCAGAGAGCCTTATCACTTAAATAGAAATATTACATTAATGAGACTACAGTTGAAGCCCCATTATCCAGATGTTACCAGACATGTACCATCTGATTACAGCAGATGGCTATCAGAATATAGGGGCATAGTTATCAAGGGGAATGGGATAGATTCTTGTGTCGTTGCCTCTAACCAAGGGCTTCTTCAAACACTGCACTTTCTAAATCATTGTACCTTAAACATGAAAAGTGAAAGGGAGAAAAAAAAATGAACAGAAATAGCTTTTCAGTTTTTAAACACTCAGAGACATTTGATATTCTGGTAGATCTATATACCGCTGTAGCCTCTTTTGTGAATTTTTTAAAATGTGGTGAGGTGAATAAAAGTTGAAATTAGAAGCATCCTTTGTTTCTGCTGTGACCCGCCATCCAGAGCAGCCATCCAGCAACCAATGTGTGAAACCTTGCTGTTTGCTGGTTTGTTCCATTGTCTTTTTTGTTCCTCTCTTCCCATTAAAGCCATTATTCCTAAACTATTTACTGTGGT
Organism: Gekko gecko; assembly: GCA_029375565.1. Lineage (NCBI taxonomy): Eukaryota > Metazoa > Chordata > Lepidosauria > Squamata > Gekkonidae > Gekko > Gekko gecko. The sequence goes on from JAPDNY010000008.1 coordinate 52,004,822, forward strand.
ACACTAGTGTATTATGAGGATACAGTTTATGTGCCACAAGAAATTAAATAAATGAACCTGTAAGCCCACAGTATTTTTACCTATTCAGAATATTTATATACTTTGGGTCCGGTCACACTGCTGTTTTGATCGGGATTCGCTGCTGTTTACTTGCGCATGTCAGTTTCACGTTCACATGCGCCAATCCGCCTCCCGCCCCGAAGCGGGCTTACTCGCGCAATGCTTCCAGGTTTTCCTGACCCCTGGAAAAACTAGTGCTTTCCTGGCACTTCCGCTTTGATTGCGCGATTTCGCCTATGTGGACAGCCCCTCTCTCGCAAGGATTGCGATTAGGGCTGTCTGAATGTTCTTGGGGTTGTTGGTTTTTTTTAAAAAAAAGCTTCCGGTTTGAGCGCTTGAGCAAACATGCGCTTAATAAATCCATTTAAAGTTTAATAATGGATTTATTAAGCGCATGTTTAGTCAAGCGCTCAAACCAGAAGCTTTTTTTTTAAAAAAAAAAAACACAACGACAGCCCTGGAGGCGGGAACGAGAGGTGGGGGCTACAGCAGCCTGGATGGGGCCGGCAAGGAGGATGGTGGAGACGGCAGAGCACCCCCCCCAAAGTGTTGGCAGAAGCAGTAGCCGCCCAAGCCTCCCCGTGGCCGGCAGGATCGCCTGGAAGGATGATGCAGCAGCAGGCAAGCAGGTGCTGAGAAAGAGGGGCTGGCTGCATGTAGACAGCCCAATGCGAATAAAAATGTTCCCGGTTTAAATAAACCGGGAACAAAGCGCATGTCAGTTGCAGTGTGACCAGAGCCTTTGTTGTTTTTCTGCCAGTCTCCTCAGTATACAAGAAGAAGGAGAAGAGATTGGATTTATACTCTGCCCTTCACTACCTGAAGGAGTCCCAGAGTGGCTTACAATCCCTTCCCCTTCCCATAACAGGCACCCTGTGAGGCAGGTGGGGCTGAGAGAGCTCTTTCGAGAATTGCCCTTGAGAGAACAGCTGTAAGAGGACTTGTGACTGGCCCAAGGTCACACTGGCATCTGCATGTGGAGGAGTGTGGAATCAAACCTGGTTCTCCCAGATTAGAGTCCGCATACTTAACCACCACACCAAGCTGGTGACTAATAACAATGTAGAAACAATACAAAACAATTTAAAACAAGCATTAATGGCACATTAAAAACAAGATTGAAAATACTTTCTTCCCACACCAGCAGAGTATTCCTCCTCTGAGTCAGCTTGGTGTAGTAGTTAAGAGCAGCAGGACTCTAATCTGGAAAAGCGGGTTTGATTCCCCACTCATCCACATGAAGCCAGCTGGGTGACTTTGGGTCAGTCACAGTTTTTTCAGAGCTCTCTCAACCCCATCTACCTCACAGGGTATCTGTTGGGGGGAGAGGAAAGGAAGGTGATTGTAACCCACTCCAAGATTCCTTGGGGTAGTGAAGGGCGGGGTATAAAACCAACTCTTCTTCTTTTTCTCCTCCTTCCAAGCTCAGTCTGCCTTAAAAGCTCTCAGGAACAGCTCCATTTTGCATCCTCAAGTGTAAGAACCACTGTACTTCTTCCAAAAATCTGTTCTAGAAGCAAGTCACAGCCACTGAAAAAGTCTGGGCCATGGCAGAACATGTTTTAAACAATGGAAAAACTCAGGGCTCTTTTTGTAGCAGGAACTCCTTTGCATATTAGGCAACACACCCCTAATTTAGCCAATCCTCCAAAAGCTTACAGTAGCCCCTGTAAGAAGAGTTCTGTAAGCTCTTGGAGGATTGGGTACATTAGGGGTGTGTCGCCTAATATGCAAAGGCATTCCTGTTACAAAAAGAGCCCTGGAAGAACTGAAAATAGACCTTGGTGGGAAGAGTTGAGGTGACATGTGAATATGCAGGAGAGGAGGTCCTTCAGGTGTGTGGTTCAAGAAGGGCTTCACAGATAAGCGACAATGCCTTGAACTTAATTGATAGCCGGTGAAGAGACTTCAGCACAGGAGTGACATAGTCTCATTGGCCAGTAATAGGACAACTGTTGCATTTTCCCCCACCTGCATCTTCCAGATGGGAGCCCCAGATGGTTGAGAAAGACTGTACTTGAGAGCTGATATATTCCCTGCTCTGGTCTGGTTCATTATGGCATGTCCTTATGAAAGATGCATAGTATATCTCAAAGAAGAAGGTCAAAGTAGGTCTCAAAATAGGTCTCAGAGTACAAGAGTGTTGGTAAAAGCAATGTCTGATGTACAAAGGAGAGAAGGAGGAGGAGGAAAATTAGGATAGTGAGGACAGCACTGTTGTGTAGTGAGAGCTTCAAATGAACAATCATTGTCAGACTGGCTGCCTTTGCTGAGCTGACCAACCAGGTAACAGAAGTGTAAATAATACCATGCAAATGAAGGCTCCAAGCAGCTATGTTCCTATTGGTTTACTTGTGTGTTGTGGGTGTGTTTTGGGCTAGGGTTTCTGTATATAGTTGCAGCTCGCCACGTGTGTTGTTGTGTTATGTCATCTTCCTGTTAAGTGCGATTCCTTGTCTGGCTCCAGATTGCTACTCTTAGGGTAACTTCCTCTTTCTTCTTGGAAGTGCCAGTCTCCCCTTTCTCTTAGTCAGAGATGTAGTTAGGAACCTATCTTTGTCTCTCCTCTTTCCTTAGTTCCTGAATAAACCTTAATATACTCTATAATCAGGTTGTGCACCGTTACTGTATTAATCACTCTGCCGGCAAAGAGAGTTCTGGTTATCCTATGATCCATGCATAGAAGTTCCAGTTCAATGATATCACAAAGTACCAGCATAACAAAACTCACTCTACTAGATTGTTCCAAATAAGAGCCCCACTGCAGGTATGTAATCAAACCCTATGCATGTCTCCTCAGAAATAAGTGCCACTGAGTTCAAAGCTTGGGACTGTAGCTTTGAAATAATTTGAAAGTCAATAACTGCTGTGGGTTTTTTTCCTTATAGTTACCTAAAAGCAACATATTTGTTCAAACAAAACAAAAATAAGTCCTCTTTTAAGCTACTCTCTTTGCTTTGACAGGAAGCTTGAGTTTTAAGCCAAGATTCCAGATTGTTTTTGTGAAAACACTTCTGCTTGTCTGAAAGCGTATATATAATGGATATGTGATAGCAGTAATGCAATGCTGAAGTAACCTCATGAGAAATGGATGCCTCTCAGGGGACTCAATACTATTGTGGGTACTATACACCTGTAAGGGGAAATTGGTATTTTAACAATATGGAGAAAGCCTTCACAAAAATACCAGGTCTTATTTATAATTCAGCTGTAGTGTATATGTGTGTGTGATATTTTTTCCTAAAAAAAAAATGGTTTGCTTTTGGAGGAAATTGAAGTAACAATTTTAAAGGTTTTGTTTTTTTCTGACTTCATATGGAACCTGAAGTTACAGCCATAACTTTACACTACTCTCATGCCAGTAAAATGCAGTGGGAAGTGTAAGGTATTGTTGTTATCTGTTAAATGAAAACATGTGGCTCTTGCCACCCAATCCGCACTAACTTTGAAGCTATATATTATGACACTAGTGTGAACAAGAACAAGAATAATGGCTAATAGCTTAGAGCAGGGGTCCCCAACCTTGCTGAACTGTTGGTAATTTTAAGGATTCTGAGAACAGTTATTGGGTGCTGCAACAAAATGGTTGCCATGGGGGACTGGCTTCAATCATAAAATGTTGGGAGGTTCCACAGTGGAGTCAGCTGTTTTCAGATTGGTACTCTCTGCAGACACAGAGGGATTTCCTTCTGGGCTCTTCTGAATCACCTCCTACTCAGGAAGGAGAAAAATCAGGATTTACTCTCTTAGCTTTATGGAAGAGATGCTTTGGGGAAGAAGCAAGTGGGTGTCATGAAACATATAACTGGTAACATACCACCCATGGGCACCATGTTGGGAACCACTGGCTTTTAGAAAAAGCAGACAACTTTGTGTGTGTGTGCTCATACATACACTTGTGTACTTGTGTTTACTGTTGTAGCTAAAATACAAACCATCTGGCCCTATCCGGGGTGATCAAGACAGAAGGGAAAGGCAGAGGGAGGTCTCTAGAAATTGGGATCATTCCATCATTAACATGGACCCAAAATAAAATGAACACAGCATAAAACACAACATAATGTCCGTGATGATTATATCACAGTTGTAGAGGCTGTGTATGAGGCTGGTCAACATATGCAGCTAAATAAGGTGGTGGAATGAGACATATCACTGGCAAGCAGTGTTCCCTCTAAGCTGAGTTAGTGTGCGCTAGCTCACAGTTTTTTAGCCTCTGGTTCACACATTTTTGCCTAAGCTCTGGAAGAATGGCTCCAGAGCAAACTAATGTATGTAGTAGCTCACAACTTTAAGTCCAGTAGCTCACAAAGTAGAATTTTTGCTCACAGGTCTCCACAGCTTAGTGGGAGCATTGCTGATGAATGCTAACTAGGGGTGCTGTCAACTGGCAGGAGGGTTTGGGGAGGGTGTGCAATGTCAGCGAGGTCACTTTGAAAGTGCTGTAGGGTAGTTTTACCAATTGCCAGAAACAGTGTTTTTCCCCAGAGGTAATGTAGCTTGGAGCAGTGGTGGACAAAGCAGGCTTCCAGAAGGAGGCCTGACACCCCTTATGCTAACCTATAAAACCAAAGAGAGATCCAGGTGGGTAGCCATGTTGGTCTGAAGCAACTGAACAAAGTTGGAGGCCACTGGCACCTTTAAAGACCAACAAAGTTTAATTAGGGCATAAGCTTTTGGGTGCATGCACACTTCATCAGATACCATGCATGCACCCAAAAGCTTATACCCAGAATTAAACTTTGTTGGTCTTAAAGGTGTCACTGGACTCAAACTTTATTCTATAAAACAAAACTTCTTGAAAGCAGATAACTTAGCATTAGTGTCCCCTCTAAACTGAGTTACTAAGCTAGCTCACAATTTTTTAGCTTCCGGCTCACACATGTTTGTCTTAGCTCAGGAAGGATGGCTCCGGAGCCAACTAAGTTATGCAGTAGCCAAATTGCTTGCTCACAACCTTAATGCCAGTAGTTCACAAAGTGGAATTTTTACTCACAAGACTGCATAGCCTAGAGGGAACATTGCTTAGCATGTAGTGGCATCTCTCATCTCTTGCAGTGCAAGAGTTCAGGTTTAAGGGAAGCCTGTTTCATCTGGAACTATCCCTCACTAAGAACTGCTTAGAGGACTCAGGCTGTGGTCAAACACACTAAATAATCCACTTTCAATCCACTTTCAGTGCACTTTCCAACTGTATTTTACTGAGGCTGCGTTCAGACGGCCAGTCAATCGCGCCATGAGCCCTCCTAAAATTTTATCCCGATTTTTTTAATCCAACCTAGCACGACCAGATGCCCCCCCATGAAATAGCCTCACCGCGCGTTGTTCCCACCGTGATTTGTCTACACGGCATCCACCGAGGATTTTTTTAAAAAAAGTTTTGTACATTCGCATAGGCAAGGCTGCGCCTCCTTGGAGAACTGAGGCGATCGCGGAGGGTTTTCAGCAAAGTCCCGGTCCTCCCCTTGCCATTGCCATCATGATCAATGGAGGGACTATTTTGCAAGTTAGAACAGTCCTTCCCCCTCCATCTCCCATCGCGGTAACATCTTGTCCCTAAAAGAAATAAGCATGAATATTACATTCCTCATAGCGCTTATCGCTGAATGCGTTTCCTCGTTAAAGCGCACATGGGGTTTCAATTTTTTAAAAATCGCGCCCCTGTCGGCTCAGTCTGACATCAGACCGAGCTGACGGGAGCATCGCGCACTAATGGAGTGACCAGACGGAAGAAAGTCTGCAGTTGTCGCGCGGGTAAGCGAAAACCCTACATTGAAACTGCTACTTTTTAAATCAGGATTGGAGGCGCAGCAGAACGGGATGCCTATGGGACCGGAATATTTCCCAGATGTTTCTGTCTGGTCATGCATTTTTGATCCGCAAGGGAGTCGTTCCTATGGCAGATCAAAAGATCCGTCTGAACACACCCACAGTGAACTGGCAAAATCCAGCTGGAAAGTGCATTGAAAGTAGGTTATTTAGTGTGTGTGACCGCAGCCTCAGATCCCCATTCTGCCATGAAGTTTCCTGGGTAACCTCAGCACAGTCACTGTTTCCCAGACTGATCTACCTAACAGGGCTGCTGTGGCAATGAAATGGTAAGTCATGTATGCTACCCTGAGGCTGTGATCATATGCACAATTAGACCCGACATAGGTGCGAATGCCAGGCGGATTTAAAGGGTGCGATCAGACAACAGCATCTGGGAAGTGCCCCACAGCCATTGGCAACCCGTTCTGCTCCACCGCAGAAGTGGAGTTAAAAGACACCAGGGAAAATCTGGTAGTAAATGGGTTGTGACGGGCCACAGATGGACTTTCCTGTGTCTGATCATTCCAGCGCACTTTCATGGTGTCAAGATGGCTGTTGTCCCCCCCCCTTCACTGTATCCACATCACCACAAACTCCATAGGGAGCCCTCGGTGCGGAGGTGCGATTCATCGATCCCTTGTTTAAGCGTATGGGAGGGAACGGCACAAAAACCCAACTCACCCACAGTTGCATCTGATCATACACTGACGGACTGCACCCACAGCTTCAAAGGGAGGTGTGATTGTGCAACTGTGTGTCAAGTTCCTCCGTAAGAAATAGCCTCGCTTCCCCCCCCCATTTTTTCTGATGCGTGTGACCGCAACCTGAGTTCCTTGGTCTAATGGCAGGACAAAAAAAAATGTATAGATGGTCCTAAACTCAACTTTCTCGGCCTCAAGTAACTGACAGCAAAGAGCTGATCTTAGCTGCCATGATGGATAGCCCCAGACTCATTTCCCAGGTGTCATATGACCAGAGACATACAGTTCTTCGCTGCCAGTTTTGAAGGAGAGAAAATCCAATATAATTGTGGCCTGATGAACAAAGAGCATGTGTTTGGCACCTGGAATCTTGTCCAGAATACAACACACTTCCCAAAAATATCCAAATTGTGTGTATGTTTTTCCCCTCAGTCACACAGAAGAAAGTCTGTTTGCCTACATAATCCCCAAAGAGAGGCTGTCAAAAGTGGTATAATCTTTTTGGTGGTTTCCAACCTTGATTCAATAATCTTCATATTCCTTCAAACCAATAATGTAACCATGTTAACTTTGAGCTACATTTGCAATAAATATTCAGGCTTTTTTTTCCCTGTGTGCACTGTAGCACTGGAACAGGAATTCCATTTTTGTAAAGCAGAGAAGAACAGAACAAATGTGTTAAATCCTTTCCTCAACGAAGATGCAGGTTTCTCATTTATATTCGTCCAAGGTTGGGATTTGGTAAATGCAGGCCCTTTCCACAAAGTGAATATTATAGTGAGGCCGTAACATTTTACTAACATGAATTCTTAAGGTGACCCTGGAGATTAACCATAAAACACAACTCTATAATAGATAGAAAAGACCATGTTTCTGTGTTGTCTCCCCAAATAGGGCTCAATTTGTTGAATCCTTATAAGAGCAGATTTGCCTGTAATGTCTCTATAGTGCCTATTAAAGATAAAATACAATTAGGATCAGCTACAGTCACGAAACGTTCTTGTATGCTAAAGTCTGTGCAGCTAATCAGATTTTGTGTACTGTTTCTCACATAAGCTCACCAATCCTCCCCTCCCCCCATCTATAAAAAGTGAGCAGATTAAAGAAATTATGAACTATGCTGGGCTTGAATACTTTGTGAAACGGCAGAACCAGCTTTCAGAAAGCTTTTAATGTTCCATTTCCCAGTGGTGAAATGCCAGGCCCCATTCTCTTCTCTTTCAGTTGCCCTTGCCACTTCAAAATGTGTCTGGAAACAGCTCTGCAGATGGCCCACTATGTTTTAGAGGAAATATTACTTAAACATTGGGAAGGATCAAATTTCTTCTTTTAGGAATTACAAATCTGGATTTCATTTTCTCCTCCAAACCATGGGGGGGGAAATGTTACCCTTTCATATGTCACAAAGGAAGTTTAAAAAAAACAAAACACTTGTGTTACAAAATACACCAGAGGACTTGGAAATTCCCCCCTATTTTAATATAAAAGAATAGCAAATCAAAACGATCTTCTAAAAGGCTTCCCCCTCTTTCTAAATGCTAGAAGCTTTTTAAAAAAGTGCTGCATAGGATCTTAATATTTTGATTGTTATGCCTGCAAATAGAAAAGAGTAATAAGCATACATTTCAACTTGATAGCTCATTACTTAACATTTCAAGCATTTCCTCCACTCGGACCTTGATTCTGATGATTTATAAACCTTGTTTAGGCTGCTGTTGCAGGGGGCTCTATTGACAGGTTGAAAATAGTTCTACTGTTAGTAAAGCACACCATTAAAATAGAAGCAAGTGACGTCAATTTTACTGGTACTGACATTAATTACCAATTTCCACACTAACATTTTGTTTTGTAAATAGAAATAGCTATATATTCATTTTCCATGTAAAACAATGTTGTGCTAATTCACCAATTCCTTTCTTTCCTTTGCCTCTGAGTAGACCCCCACTAAGAAGAAGTGAAATTACCAAAGCCACAGGAAAATTTATTTTTTTTACCCTAAAGCCAGTTTATATAATATGGTATCCACAAGATAACTATTAAAATGGTGGGAGCTACTTTGTGCCGGGTTTCTTAATGGACGTCTGCCCTCAAGAAATAATTGGGATGGAGATGATAAGTCATTTTGATTGTTCACATGTTAAATCATGAATGTTCACATGTTAAACCATGTCATCAATTGGTGCCTGAAGACAGGAGGTTGCAACTATTACTTAGCATAAGCAGTTTGCCTCACCAATCCATCACGCCTTGTGGAAAAATTTCCTGTTGCAAAATTCCTCCTAAGAGAAGCCAATGTTGGATCAGGCCAATGGCCCATCTAGTCCAACACGCTGTCACACAGTGGCCAAAAATACCAGGTGCCATCAGGAGGTCCAGCAGTGGGGGCAGGACACTAGAAGCCCTCCCACTGCTGCACCCCCCCCAAGCACCAAGAATACAGTGAATCATTTGCTCCAGCCTGAGAGTTCCTATCTATACCTTGTGGCTAATAGCCACTGATGGACTTCTGCTCCATATGCTTATCTAATTTCCTCTTGAAGCTGTCCATGCTTGAATAGTAGTGTTGGCAAAATCATCTGCTGCCTTGTTGTATCCTTTGCCCTTTATCTAGTATTTTGAATAGCAACAGAACAGTCTGCTTCCCCTCTGATATATGGGGTGGAGTCCAGTCTTTGGGGCAGCTCTGGGGCAGAAACTGTGGTATGTGAAGGGACAGTCTTTGTCCAATAGAATGTTCTCACTAAAGGAAGCTGTGAGCCACTGGACAGGCACCGCAGCCTCTCACATGGACCATGCTTTCTCCAGCCCTCCAAATATAGGGTTGACAACTCTGGGTTGGAAAATTCTTTGAAACTTGGGTGTAGAGACTGGGAGGGTGGGGCTTGGGGGAAGAAGGACCTCAGTGGGGTACAGAGCCATAGAGTCCACCCTCCAAAGCTGCATTTTCTCCAGGGGAACCGATCTCTGCAGTCTGGAGATCAGTTGTAATTCTGGTAGATCTCCAGGCCCCATCTGAAGGCTGGCAAGCATATCCAAATGCATGCTTGCTGTGCATTTTCTGCACCCATCTCCCAGCAGGTACCTCCAGACTGCAGATAAGAGGGTTACATTTTTCATAGTTCCCATGCATGAGTAATTCCCTGTGAGTGGACAACTAGCACAGCATCTAAAGAGAGAGGCCAATACCTTTCACTCTTAATATGATTTTGGTTTTTTGGTTTTTCCATTTACAAGGCATTTTGATATAAAGGAGCATTTTGGGACTCTTGACATCTACAGTCTGAACTGGTATACTATATTTGGGGTGTACATTCGGATACACCTGAGCCAAACATATACTCAAAAACTACCATATCAGTATTTGGGGGTTATATTCGGCATCCCAAATATATTCAAGATTCTTGGGACACCAAAGAAAAAATGGTCCCAAAAAATTCAGAAGTATTCATGGTTTACCAAGAAAATTGGGAGCCAGTATTTGCAGGCTCCTGTGGACTGGTTCCCCCCCTTCTAATTCCCTCCCCCGGGTTTGTGTCTCAGAGGGAGGGTTCAATAGACCTGAGTTTTCACTGCAGAGTTTCTCTGGTTTGATTTTGGTTCTGTTTAGCATGACACACTGGACTGTGGTTCTACTGCAATCACTGGGTTCTGCAATGGCTTTGTTGGCCTTGCTGTTGCTTCTCAGTTATTGCTGTTTGCATGAATTTTTTTGCCATGGAAGCACCTTGGAGGGTTGTTTCCCCCCTCCATAGGAAATAATGGAGAACAGCTGGAAGCACCCTGTTCAGAGCCCATAAAATTGGATCCCTTTGGTCCAATCAGCTTGAAACTTGGGGGTTATTTGAAGGACAAACACCAGCAGCTCCACTGCCATTTTGGTGCCTGTTCTTTTAAAAATACCTCCCCCCAGCCACCTAGAAACTTTCCCTATAGAGGATAATGGACCTGAAGAGTTTAGAAAAAAACCAAATCCAGGAATTCAGGAATATCAGGAATACCAATATTTTTTTGGGTCCAATATACTTGAATCCGGGGGGGGAGTTTCTTTTGCATACCCCTAATTATATTCTACTAGGTTATTCTGTAGCCATGCATATACCATACTTCAGAATATTACATGGCACTGAGCCAATTTGGATGGCCATGCACTTATACCCATGTGGGAGGTTTCCAATCATGCCATTTAGTGGTCACAGATTCGTTGCTCAGTTCTGCTACGGTTACTTGACAAAAGCAATGGCTTCAGGCTTCAGTCCTGGTACAGAGAATTTGTCTGAAGAAGCAGAGTTCAAAGAAATACTCAGACAGTTCCTTGTAGAGGAAGGATTAGCACTTTGTGCACTAAAGGTCAAGTCTATGAATAGTATGTATAGCCATGTAGTCACTTTGGGTCCCCACTGAGGGAGAAAGGCAGGGTATAAATGAAGTAAGTAGATGAATAAATAAAGAACACTTCCATTACCTGCTAGCCAATAGATACAAGAAACAGAGTTGTCACATGCTAGTGTCCATTGTCAGTGGTGGTAACATTGATAGGGAGGTACAATGGGAATTCACATGTGTTATCATGGTTACTGTCTGAGTTGATGTAATGTAATGAGTGCTAAGAAAGGAATAGGGGACACAATCTAAAAAATGGTGGCGACTTCTTGAGCAACAGAAATTAAGTTGCCTTTTTCCTAAATGGTGGGAAGCAATAAAGAAAATCCAATCTAATTTTTGGAACAATAGAAGCAGGACTATTTTGGGGCAGAAACACACAGGAACGAAGTTCTGGCTGGCTCCCAAGTTGGCCATGACCAGCAGGAACTCATTAGCATAATAGGCCACACCCAACATCAGAAACTCATTAGGATTGGCTACATTAGGGGTGTGTGGCCTAACATAAAAATAGGTTCTTGCTAGAAACAAAGCCCTGGGTTTTGACAACAAACAAGGTAAACAGAATAGGAAGCAAAAGGTGGATGTGGCTGGATGACCACGCTTCTGGTAACATGGGGGTGTGGCCTAATATGCTAATGAGCTGTGCTATCAGGGTTGTGGCCTAATATACCAGTTCCTGCTGGGCTTTTTCTACAAAAAAGCCCTGAATAGAAGGCTTTTTTGTAATAATATTCACTTGTACTAACACCTTTTTTTTCAGGAGTTTCCCAATTCCTGATGGGGGAATTGGTGGAAAACCTTATAAATGAGTACTTCCCAACAGCTTTCATTCAAAGAAGTAAAGTTTATTGAGACATTGAGAGTATGCAGATATCCTAACCATTTTGTGTTACAACTGAAGAAAAGCACGTGCAGCAAGCAGATATACATTATTCAAGGAGGCCCTCTGATGGCCTAGGGCCCATCAGGGATCAGATAGAAGCCCGACAAAGTAATGGGCTACTTTCCCCGGGTACTGAAGGTCATACAGAGATAACAGAAACACAGAAGACACAGCAGAAATGAAACCTAATATTCCAGAGTCACCCCACTCCCATGGCAGTCAGGCCTTGAGAAAGACCCAGCTGACATATACATGATAAAATTACATTATAAAACCATTAAAATCAATGCCCCTTCCAAACATACATCATTAGAATGTTTTAAAAAAGAATTTTAGAAAGAGCTAAAATACATATAAAACAATTAAAATACTTAGAAAACTCAAATACACTGGTTAGGAAGGAAGGAAACAATGAAGTCTTTACCTGCTGGTGGAAGGTGGCATAAGAAGAATCTCCCTGGGGAAAGAGTTCCAGAGCTCTGCTGTCATGACCAAGAAGGCTCTTTCCTGGGTTGCCACCAACTTAATCTCAGAAGCACCCAAAAGCAGGGACTCTGAAGATGACCATAATGGTCAGATGGGTTCATAAAGAATTGGGCGGTCCTTCAGGTATGTTGGTCCCAAACCATATAAGACCAAAGGTAAATACTTGCACCTTGAATTGTATCTGGAATTTGAAAGCCAATGTAGATGGGCCAAGACCCACTCCAGTCAGCCTTCTGGCTGCAGTGTTCTGTACCAACTGAAGTTTTTGAGCACTTTTCAAGTACATTGTAGTAGTCTAATCTAGATGTAACCAGGACATATACCTCAGTGGCCAGATTTTTTAAAAATCCAGGAAAGACAGCAGCTGGCTAACCAGTTGAAGCTGGTAAAAGGCACTTTTGGCCACAGCTGCCACCTGCTTCTCCAGCAGTAGGCTTGGGTCCAAGAGCATGCCCAAGCTACAGACCTGTTCCTTCAAGGGGAGTGCAACCCCATCCAGAATGAGTGACCTCTTAAATCCTGGATCAGACATTCAGCCCACCAGTAGTGCTTCTGTCTTGTTGGGATTATGTTTCAGTTTATTAGACTGCATTGACCTGTGGGCATAGGTTCAGAGTTTCCTCAGCTTCCATGAAATCAGCAGGAAGTGTGAGATAGAGCTGAGTGTCACCTAAATATTGGTGACAACCCAGTCCAATTCTCTGGATGTCCACATCTAACAGTGTCACAAAGATGTTAAAGAACATAGGGGTCAAGATGGTACCTTGTGGGACCCCCAAGACCAAAGGCCAAGGGACTGAGCAGCAGTCCCCCAGCACTACCTTCTGAAATTTGCTTTCCAGGTAGGACTAGAACAACCTCAGAATGGTGCCTCCCAATCCCAGTCCAGACAGGTGGATAAGAAGGATACCATGATCAATGGTATCAAAAGTCCAGGAGAACCTATAGAGTTATACTCCCTTCGTCCATCTGTCAGTGCTGGTCATGGCCAGCTCGCCTAGGGCACCAACCCACAGGGGCGCCAAATGGCCCTCCGCCTGGGTGGTCAGGAGGGGAAGGGACTGGCTGCCCGATTAGCTCCCACCAGCGACCTCCAAAGAGCAGCCGCCGCGTAGGCCAGTGGGCGCCTTCATGGCCGGGGAAGTTCGAGAGGTGGCTGGCTGCAAAGCACAAGGGGTTCCCTCGGGGGGGGGAGAGAGAGAGCGCAACCCAATGGGACCTTCCAAACCTTACTCAAAAGTCAGCCCAGGGAGAATCTGCGCACCTACTTCCCCGGTGGCGCCTCCGGCGTCTCAGTCAATAGATCCCGGCTGGAGGGCGGGGGGGGTTGCCAGGCCCTGGCGAGTCCCCCTTGGAGTGCAACAGCTGAAGCAGGGGGCAGGGGAGAGAGTTGCCCATTTCTCTGTCCAGCTCAGCTCAAGATTCCAGCTGGCTTCCCTGGGGCCCTCGCAGCTGCGGAGCATCCAGGAAAACTGGCGCTGGGAGGGAAGGGGTGGGGATTAGAACCCCTGGCCCTTCCCTGGCTTTCCTGGGGGTCCTGCGGCTGCGGAGCACCCAGGAAAGCCAGCACTCTGCTGCCCCCCCAGTCTCCAGGCTCCACCGGGAGGTTGGCATCCCTGGTGGGGTGGGCGCCCCAGGCTGTCCTGCCTAGGCGCCCAGACACCTGGGGCCAGCCCTGGTGCTGGTCATCCACCTTCCTCATCCAGGAAGGCTTGGAGTTGTCCAGCTACCACCCATTTAACCATCTTGCTAAAAAATGGAACATTGAGAGTGGTCAGTATTAATTATTAAGATCTCTTGGGTAAAGGGTAGGCTTCTTTAGAAGTGGATGCACCACAATTTCAAGACAGGAGTGACCACTCTCTCTCTCTGGAGGAAGCATTAACTAGGAAGGTTAAGAGTCATTCAAGTAGGTGGTAGGCCTCAAAGTTCCACAAATCCTGTCCACATCCTCAGACTAAATAAACTGAAAAGTATCCCACACGATTAGACAAGTTGGTACCCTGGCACCATCCAACACTATTGTCACTACTAATGTAGAATTCAAGTTGGAGTGCTGAGCAAAACAGTCACAGCGGGCCACTGAACAGTTCACCTCCTCCTGCAGGCCAGATCCCAACAGGCCTCTGAGCACCCGGAACACCTCTGCTAGCCTACACTGCATAGACCCAGTGGTAGTGGGAAAGTGCTGTTTCTTTGGCACCATCATTATCCCAGAGTATGCTTTAGAATGAGCTTTTGCCATGTCCTATCAGATTTGACCCTAGTCGTCTTCCACTGTCATTCTAGCCCTCTCCCTTATCTTGTCATCATCTGTAGCCCCTCAATATCCTGGGAGGCCTCTACAACCTGAGAGAGGGCACCTGGGCGTCATCATGTCAACTGCTCAGGTCATTTCCTCTTTCTATCTGACTCCAGGGAGAAGATCATCTTAATAGAATCCCCCATCCCTGCAGAGTCTTGATATCCCTGTAACTATAAAACAAAGCAGGTAGTGTTCTGTCTATGACAAAAGAACTACTGTCAATTTATCCATCCTCAGGTCATGTTCTTCCTGCCCAGAACAAAATTCCAGATCAATAGTGTGATCTGCACAATGTAAAGGAGCAGTGCAGAGGAGTACAAAAGTACAGGAGGCTTATCTTGTATTTCTAGTTGCCACACATTCAGTTGATGACCAGCCCATGGCAGTCATGGAGGATATGAAATCACGAGTTGCTTCGCACAGATGTTGAACTCTCCCAGGACAACTGGCTGAGGGGACCTCGACACCACCCCTGAGGCCAGCTCTGTCTGCTCAGGTAGAGAGAGTGTTAGGCAGCAGGGCAGGCAGTATACTTACAGAATCCCAATCCTGTCTCTCAGTCCAAACATTAGGGTACACAGCCTCAGAACCAGCAATGGCCTAGATAGGGCATTATGGTGTGTTTGTGTGTGGGAATAAAATCCTTATAGACTAGACTACAGCAACACTGCCTCCATAACCATCGACTTGACAGTTTCTCCCATGCTGGATATTTACCCCTTGTAGCTCCGCCCTTGCATCAACATGTCGGAATACTCAGGTAATGTGCCAAATCCCTATACAAATTTCAAAGCCACCTACTGCTGAAAATCAGAAGCCATGAATGGGTGTGCTTCAAGTAAGATGCACGTTTTCAACTGCAAAACCCAACGGAACTTTTTTGGGGGTCGGGGTAGCTGTTATCATTTCACTCAGATAAGATGTATGCCATTTGTGGCTCACATTCTCACAAATGCTTCTCCTGAAACCCTAGGTGCTCCTTTGCCTGGTCTGGAACTTCAGATCACTGTGACTGTTTATTAATGAATAATGAATGCCCCCCTCCCAATCTTATCAGCTATTTTCATTATTGTCGTGAAAACAAATGAGAAAATTAATGAAAGTTAATGTTAACTTATATTAATTATTTCTATGGCTGGCTGTGTATTTGGGAGTATTCAAACTGTCTTCAGTCCCAGAGGGAGTGTTAGAGAGTCAAGACATCATGTAACTGATAGTGAACCTGTCCAATTGGCAGAATGAAGCAGATTTCTACCAGGCACAACTATTCTAGGCTTTGTTTTTCACCAAGTTACTTATGTTCCTTATTTGAACAATGACGAAAAGATGGGGACTTGTGCAAGGTGGGGGGGCGTAGCTCTGATGTGCTAAATACCCATGGGAGGGGACTGGTTCCCTTTGCCCTTCCTTTAAGTTTTGCCCATTTCTGTCTGTACTGAAATGCAGTTTTGTTGTGCCCATTATATAACTCTGCTGTTCCTTCTTGGGTAACAAAATGTTTCTGTGCAAGTGCTCTATAATATTGCCTGCCTGCCTGTCAGCCTGCTTGAGAATTTCATCCCAAATGTATAAAATACTTTGTTACAACTGGGGATATGTTTTAATTTTAATTACTTATGAAGTTTGCATTTCTTTTCTATTGCCTTGAAACGGAATGGGAAACTTGAAATCTGACAGAGAGGAAAACATGATCCAATTTGGCTGGGGAAAACAGCAGTTACAGCCATACCCACTCTTCACCCCCGGAAACAATGAAAAATACAGAATGAAAAGGAATGATTGCCAGATTGACTGAATGAATGTAAATGAAAACTTGGAAACAAAAATAAATAAACAAAGGCACACACCCTACTATTTAAAAATACCAATGAGCACTACAACACACTCAATTTCAAAAGTTATAACTTTCCAGTGCAGCACATATATTAGTTCCTGCAGCCTGTGGCTCCAGGATGGGCCAACGTAGTACAGTGGTTAAAGGATCCTCAAGACCCAGGTTTGAATCCTGCTCTGTCAGAGAAGCTCGCTGGGAGACCTTGGGCCAGCCATTCTCTATCAGCCTTACCTCCCTCACAGGTTTGAGGAGGAAAGTGGGGCATAAATATCTAAATACATGAACAAAGATATAAGGCAGAATCCACTTGCTTATGAAGATCTCTGAATCAGATGTGTAACTCCAGTTACTTGGGCAGATGCAATCATCCAAAGAGGCCAGGGGTCAGCATACCTTTGGGACAGCTCCCATATGAGCCCCATAGAGCACTGAGGTCTACCAACCAACATCTTTTGGTAATCCCTGACCCCAGGGATTTCTGACTTGTCTCAACTAGGGCCAGGGCCTTTTCAGACCTGTCCCCTACTTGGTGGAATGAGCTCTTGTATGAAATTAGGGCCCTGCGGGATTTATTACAATTCCACAGGGCCTGTAAAATGGAGCGCTTCCACCAGGCTTTTGATTGACACAGCAGATATCCCCCCTATCCCCTGGTTGATTGTCCATCAGCAGCCTGAATCTGAATAGTTATATAGGAACCATCTACTGCTAAGACATCTGGTTAAATTATACACGGCATTTTCTAAGGCTGCGTTCAGACGGCCAGTCAATCGCGCCATGAGCCCTCCTAAAATTTTATCCCGATTTTTTTAATCCAGCCTAGCACGACCAGACGCCCCCCCATGAAATAGCCTCAACGCGCGTTGTTCCCGCCGTGATTTGTCTACACGGCATCCACCGAAGATTTTTTAAAAAAAAGTTTTGTACATTCGCATAGGCAAGGCTGCGCCTCCTTGGAGAACTGAGGCGATCGCGGAGGGGTTTCAGCAAAGTTTTGCGCATGCAGGGATGGAAAGAATAAGTCCCGGTCCTCCCCCTTGCCATTGCCATCATGATCAATGGAGGGATTATTTCGCAAGTTAGAACAGTCCTTCCCCCCTTCCATCTCCCATCGCGGTAACATCTTGTCCCTAAAAGAAATAAGCATGAATATTACATTCCTCATAGCGCTTATCGCTGAATGCGTTTCCTCGTTAAAGCGCACATAGGGTTTCATTTTTTAAAAAATCGCACCCCTGTCGGCTCGGTCTGACGTCAGACCGAGCCGACGGGAGCATTGCGCGCTAATGGAGTGACCAGATGGAAGAAAGTCTGCAGTTGTCGCGCGGGTAAGCGAAAACCCTACATTGAAACTGCTACTTTTTAAATCAGGATTGGAGGCGCAGCAGAACGGGATGTCTACGGGACCGGAATTTTTCCCAGATGTTTCTGTCTGGTCATGCATTTTTGATCCGCAAGGGAGTCGTTCCTATGGCAGATCAAAAGATCCGTCTGAACACACCCTAAGCTATGTTTTATATTGTTGCTTTACATTGTTTTTAAATTGTATTGAGACTGATGGAACCCGCTCTGAGCCTGCTTGCGAAGGGGGGGGAATACAAGACCAATAAAATAATAAATAAATAAATGAAAATGCATGCCCACAACCTTCACAGAATTATCAAGCACCTTCGTAATCATCAGGTCATCCTCTTTGAGACTCCTGCTTCTTCTCTTGCAAATACAGTACAAGACTAATCGTAAACTTCCAGATCATTGGACAGGATCATTGTATAAATTGGATCCTTTTGTTCATGGGCTTTCAGGCCCATTGTGCTTCATTTTTCACCTGGTGCCACTGAAGCAAGTTAGTCAAGCAAGAACGGTAATGAGGTGCAAAAAGTTGTGGATGCAGTTAAACTTACCTTTGAAAATGTGCCACGAGAGAAGCCGCTCATCTCTCTCCATTTTGCCACTGAAGTTAAATCCACTGTCTCAAGTTAATCTCCTCTGGAAAGATGCCTACCACCACCTAGTCACCTTTCCTCTCCAACCTAATTTTATTTATGGTGGGTTATTTTTTTGTTGTGGGTTTTTTTCCCTTAAAAGGAAGTGTTATTTGAGCTATAATTAAGGCCACTGATAAGATCTCGGAACTGGTTTATTAGTGCTTGGCACCAATCTCCCAAGAAATTTGGCACTGCTTTGTTTCATTGGCAAGCTCCTCTGAAGAGACGCCCACCCTTGAAACGGGGTTGCGGAGGTCACTTCCTGAGTACACTGGAATCCAACAGCATTGTTGGAAGCTGAAGTCTTTCTCCATGGTGCCATGCACTATATCTGGTTGTGTCTATCTGGGTGTAAAGATTTTCAGACATGTTGCCTGGCCATTTTTCTTTCCTACACAAAAGAAAAAGAAAAAAGGATGATGTATCAGTGAAATAAGGACGGTGTTTCACCCTTAACTTTGAATTTCCTTGCCTTTGTGCCTGTCATAACCTTAACATAGGGGGGCTTTTGTACGTTGTAAATCTAATGACTGCTGATAAAGCAAGAATAAAAATTATAGCGCAATCAAGGGGTATGTGAAAGAAAATGGATTTTACAAGTGCACACTTTTAAGCAAAGGAGCCAGTCTGAAACATAAATAAAAGAAAGCTCCAGGGACTACACCTCTGACATTAAACAATCTTGTCATGAGGGCCCATTATGGAACAAATTTAGGAGCAGCGAAAGAGAATTTCTGCAGCATGACAGTGCTCTTGTGTGACTCCCATTCATTTCAATGGAGCATGCATAGCCAAACTTCCTGCAGGACTGTTGCCAGAGCTGGCATTTCTCGAGTGATTTCCCAGCACTTATAAGAAGGGGAGGGTAGCAGCTTGTTTACATTACAGCAAATCTGACATCATAGCAAGAAGAAATGCTGTGTTTGAGTTTGAAAACCAAGAGAACAAAGTAGTCAGATTCCAAATCAGTTAGATTTTGTAAATCAATTTGGATAGGGATTGCCTTTATTGCATATTTCTACAGCAACCAACAGATTCTAAGTATTTTGTAATTTACAGATGATCTTCTGTGTAGTCCCAAGGTTTTGCTTCTGCAGACTCCATCACATGTCGCCTTTTTCTTTTCTTGCCTTGCAGATGTGTACTTGGCAGTTCTTGCCTGTCTCTAAAGGTGAATTTTATTGATGAGATGAATTTGGGGGTTTAAAGCATATGATGTCATTAGCTCCATCAAAGGTGATGATTTCATCACATTAGTCTAGACTGTTGACTCTCGCCTTAATAAGTGGAGGCACAGCATCATAAAACAAGTAGCCTGAAAGGATCATTCCGACAGTGGTAACTAAATACTACTTGATTGCCTGGTATTGGTTTGGGCTGTGGATTAGGACACTTACGTGAGAGCCAAGCATTGCTCCCAGTGAAAACCTATTGGGTTCTCCTTCAATTGAAACAGAATGGGAAAAGGGAAGGTCTGTCCTAACTGTTGAGAAATGCCAAAGATTTCTTACATTCAAAAACATATTTCCAAATTGTGTTTGTTGATTCT
>JAPDNY010000008.1:52027318-52192318 GCA_029375565.1 Gekko gecko
AAATGTAAGTAGTTGGTTGTATGGCAGAGCTCCTGCCAGCCCTTGGCTGGATGACTTGGCTGGCTAGATTGGAGTTCGGATGCCCAGGAATTAAAATGAGTCCCCTCTGTCAATAAGGATAGGCCGCACTGACAGTAAATTGGGGCCATGTCTATCCAGCATTGCCCTCCAAATAACCTGGTGATTTTTTATTTTTTTATTTTTGGAACCTATATTCAACTTCTCATATATTTAATTTATAAACTTTTGATTCAAGTTATATTTAATATATAAATAAGGCAGAAGTTGAACGTGGCTGCCAAAAACCATATAAATAAATCAGACATTTAATACGGTTGCCAGAATCATCAGGTTAATTGTTATTGGTGGAGCAAAAATCACATCTCAAAAAAGCCTGTCCAATTTGGGGCAATTTTGGGTACTCACAGAAGTTCTTCATTTGCATGAGCAAAGCATGGAGGGAACTAGCAGATGATATATCTCATCTGCAGCAATTTGTGCTGTCTCTAAAATACATTAGATACCTCTGTAACTTCCTATTGCATCTGTTTATCCTGCATTAGATTTTAGGTGAATCCTACTTTGCCTATTTAACATCACTTAGGTGTGGCCCTCACTTATTCTGAGTGGACTGATTATTGTTTTACTGGATTTTGTTTTAAACCAGCCTCTCTTTGTTAACCTCCCTTCCATTTCTATTGTAATTATAGAAGCAATTAGCTGAATGATTGTAAGCTACATCTGATGAAGTGAGTTCCCATTCATGAATAAATTTTCATTACACAGACTATCTGTGTCGGTTTGCGGTAGAAGAGCTATGTTAGAGTCCCATAGCACCTTAGAATAAATTTTGTTTGTCTTTAAAGTACCATCAGATTTCTTGGTGAAAATGCGCACTGAATATCGTGAAAATTCTGTAAACTACCACACAACTCAGTGTCTTCTGCAAACAGAAACAATGACAACCGGTCTTGTGCATTATACATCAATCCACTGAGTAGTCTGAATTCCTCAGTTTCTCTTATAAAGATAAGAATTGGGATGACCTGGGTTCAAATTCTAACGTAACCAGCATTCACTGGGTGTGATCTTGGGACAGTCATTCTCTGCCAGGCAAATCAATCTCACACATTCATTGGAGGCTCATGAGTGTTAAATGGGGAAGAGGAAGAAAAATATGTGTGCCACACTGAGCTCAGGGAAGAAGCTGGGATTAAAATGTTTTCTTATGCTACATGTAAGAAGTTCTGGAAATGCTTCTGAATCAAAATCTCTCTGTGTTCTGACAGAGCACAGATCTGCTGCTTAATGTAATGAAGGAATGAGGAATGAAAGAAAAGAAGAAATATTTCTTGGTAGAAAACAAGCATTGCTAGGGTTGCTTATACTCCATAACTGAGACATGATTTGGCCTTAGACTGCAATGTCTTGTGATACAGAGTATGTACAGAGCAACTTGGCAGCTTCCCTTCCCATCCCTTCCCTTCCCTTGGTGTGTTCAATATAATTGTGTTGGCATGCAGATGGAGTTGCATTTATTATAGTTTTTTTCTGGAAATGAGATGTACCTTTTTTCTGTTATTTTTGCCTGTGGTTTCATGGGCCATCTGAAAAGTGCCTTGGAGATTTGCTTATGGTCCAGGAGTGGCAACTGAATAGTCACTGCTGTAAAAATCATGAGCACATCTGTTGAAATTCATAAATACTCACATATTTCAGGGTTGTTGTTTTTTTAAAAAAATGCCTCCTAAATCTTGAGTTTGAGGTGCTATGAACCACATTTTTAGGCATTCCTTTTACACATAAATAACATATCTATGCTTGCCAGCTACAGGTTGAGAAATTCCTGCAGATTTTGGGGGTGGAGACTGGGGAGGGAGGGGCGGGACCTCAGCAGGGCATAATGCTATAGAGTCAGCCTTCCAGAGCAACCATTTTCATGGAAACTGAACTCTGGCGTCTGGAGATAGTTGTAATTCCAGGAAATCTCCAGGCTCCACCTGAGTCTTGAAACCAGAACAGTAACTATACATACACCTGTTATTCAATTGTACCTGCATGGTAAACATTAGTTTGACACCTCAGTTCATGTAAGCTTGTGGCATCCCCTGTCCTGGTAATCGCAGAGTTTATCACTGCTTCTAGTACTGGTAGCCTGGACAGGGGCCCAAGAGGAGAGAGGACTGCTAGATAGTTCAAAGAAAGTTAAAAAAGTAATTGTTATGCAGATGGTGATGCCAGAGGGTGAGGATGCCATATATACTTCTTATGACACACCTCTCAGCATCCTGTCTTCTCTGTGCATTGTCCAACTGCCCCAAACTAACAGAGAGACTTAGTAGATTAGACTCATATTAAATGGTAGGTGCAATTATCCAGTTCTAAGGTTGAATCTGCATTTGCATTTTTAAATCAGTTGTGTGCTGCTGTGATGCCGTCTTTCTCTATGCTTGTCTGAATGTGTTTGGAGAAGATTCCTTTAAAGCAGTGTGAAGGTGCAATGACAGTGGAGCCACCCGGAAAGGACGATAAACATATGTGGATGTGCAAAAGTATGCTAGCACTATTGAGATGAGAAAACGACACCAAATGTGGGCAGCTTTTTTGAAGACAGTCAAAAGGTGGGGACACTGGTAGGAAAGACAAATGCAGATTCAGCCAAAGTCAGCTTGCCTATATGAAGCACCATTTCACTGGTTAAAATATTGAGCAACATTCTAGAATGCTTTGAATCTTCATACTTTATGAAGTGGAATAGGTAGTTTTCATTAAATCTTCAGCCATGACATTTTGCGATTTTTTAAAAAAATAATAATATGCAGTTCAGAATCTCTAATAAAAACCATAATAACTTTCTTTAAAAATCAGTACTGCAACCAAGAGAGAGTTTGGGTGTAAATGAAAAATTAGAAATTATTTAGTAGCCATCCTGACCTACAATGGATATTTATTTTTCCACAAAAAATACAACATTTCTAAACAAATAAACACTCCTTGAGAGAAACTGAAATAATCACTTTTGGTGAATAGCCACCTCTTTATTCTTTTCAGTGCTTTATGCATAAGAAATTTAGCAGACATTTGTTTGCTATTTGTGTAATAATCTGATTGGTTTTAAAATTTCACTTACATAGCAGTGTAAATTCTGAAATGTCCTAATGGAGCGCTACATCTTTCCTAAACTTCACTTACTTTAACTGCAGATGGTAAAAGGTTTCATTTATCGTCCAACCCCAGAGGATGGTGGGAAACCAACATTTCCATGAATGTAAATTCTAGCCTCAGCTAATTTTGATGACAGTGACTTCTCTTCTTTATGAGGTGCATAATGAGCCGGACCACAGTCTAGCCAAAAGCCATGACAGGCTCCAAGCATGCCCTGGTGGCCTCCCCTGCTTTCTGTACCCAAGGTTTAAACGCAGACTGCCTCCAGTCAGAGTACATGAAGAAAGGACGCTCTGGAATAGACAAATGGCTCTTTTGTTTTACATTCTTCTTTTTAATTAGCCTCTTTTTTTAATGACCTAAGTTAATATGTGTCAAAAGGTGCAAAACACAGCATGACTTCGGTTTTAAAAAGAGAGCATTTGCTTTTAATCTTCTAAGTAAAGCAAGCGCGCCCTTTAACTATCAGCGGCAGCAATTACATTGTGCTTTATACATTGTAGGTTTCTTGTTGTCTGATTAGGTGGTTAAATGGAAAGGATGGTATACCTGGGGCTTGTGAGCAAGCCTGACACTTTTTTGTATTTTGACGGCATGGATTAAATCTCTTGTCAGTGTGAGGCTGCAGTCCTACACATACTTACCAGCAAGTAGGTGCCATTGAACTAAGCAGACTTTCTAAGTAAATGGGTATAATGAGACTGTCAAATCCATCTCATAAAAAATATCCATTTCTTTCCTTACATTTTTAAACTGTGGAATTTGGTAGGTGAGTCAATGGTCTTTCTGTTATCACCAAAGCAGATCAGTTCCACGCGAAAAAGAAACATGCAAAACTGTTAGCGCCTGGACTTGACAATAAAGGCCGAGAATGCAAGGTTATGCTGCAAAGAACAGTGTGTGTGATACATCTCATAAAATGACTTAAAAACTATAGTATCACATTATAAAATAACAATGCTCTAAGAAGGAAACTAGGATATAGACATACAGTTAGTATTGTTCTGATAACGTCCTAATAATGGTTCAGAGTCAGCTGGCATTCCACATATAGACAAACAACCCAGTGGGGGGTTGTGCTTTTGGGTTGCTTCGAGAAGCACACTGGGAAGAGAGAGAGCAAAGTTAGCTTGTGCAAAGGCTCCTGGATTCTTTTCAGGGCTTATGAAACAAACACTTTTTGTGTGCATGTGTGATGCTGATCATGACCACCTGCTGTGCAGGGTGTTAAAGAGGTTCTCTCATTTCCATATGTGCATATGTAACTTAAGTCTTGAGTTCTTCGAGGCTGTCCTTGAAAGGGCTGCCAAACAACTGAAAGGCACATATTCCATTAGAATAAAGAAATGTTAGCAAAACCATCATCCCCTGTCCCAGGAGCAACACTGTCAAGGAAAAAGTAAAAGCACAGAGCTGGGTTAAATTCCAGACAACTCCTGTATTTATCATAATAGAATTATAACATCTTATACTGATAGGCATGTTTACAATTCTGGAAAGCTCTCCTTGTCTGAGATTTGATTTGAAATTAAGGCTTGTAACCTTGGCCTGAATGTGGATAAACTGATCTGTGTGTCTCTTCACTGAGCAGCAGCTCTGTATCCTGAACCTGCAATGCCCCAGCCGTTTCAGTTCTGGGCTTCTCTTTAGCAGCCCCTGCCAATCCCGCTCAATTGTGCCAAATTATGTGTTGATTTTGTAATGCAGACTAATTTCCACCAGAGAGTCAGATGAGGCTCCCAAAATAGTTTTCACTTTTGACTACGAATCGGCTGGGAACTGAAACCCTGCAGCCAAAAGGGGGGGGGAGTAACCCCTGCTTCCCAATGTTGGAGACGTTCCAGTCTAGATTCAGAAAGCGACTCTGTGGGCTCACCTCCCATCTCTCCTTGTAATAATGGCAGGCCTTAGATCCAGAGGTGAAAAGCCAGCAGACTAATTCATTGAGTCACCTGGCCTCTTTAAAATATTGATTGGTTCCTGCAGTTAACCAAGAGAAAATTGTCTACATACTGGATTTCATCTCTACGGGAGCCTATAGCTGGTACAGTAATGAACAGAGACACTTTGCAATAATATCAAGGCTTTGGGCACGAACATACGCACATGCATGCACACATGTCTGTGTACAAAGGAGAAAATAAAGAAGCACCTTCATTTTTGAACATCAATCAGCACATCAGGAGACAACAATGGAGCACTGTGGCACAAACAAGAAACCAATGACATTTCAGATTGTACAGTAGAAAGCACGGTAAGAAGCAAAGGAAGAAATGTATTACAACTTGAGAGAGAATTAAACAAAAAAACCCCACTCCACTGGGCCGCAGGAAACCTTTCTTTGAAAGTGACAGTCTGATTTGGGGTGCACACATACATGATGCCACTCTTTGCTGAGACAGATCCTAAGGCTGAGGTCAGACTGGCAGTTTGAAGTGCAAGGGAGTCATGGCAAAAAGACCCGGAACAAAGTGATGCGGGAGCATACCAGGGAGCAGGGCTAGCTCGCCCAGTAGGTGAGCTAGGCGCTCCTAGGGCACGCCGGCTGCAGGGGCACCAAATGTGCCCTGCCCCCTCCCGCGAAAAGCCCCCCGCTGCCGCTGCCACCGGCAGTGAAAAGCGCCCCAGCGGGGCTCAGGAGGCTGCAGCGGAGCTTGCCTGCCCTCCCCTTCCCCCCGGGTCCCAGGGGGGAGAGGAGGTGGGGGGGCCAGCACCACCAGCGAAGAGTGCCCCAGCGGGCGCTCAAAAGCAAGCCGGTGCTGAAGGGGAAGAGGTGGGGGTTTAAACCCCCGCCTCTTCCCTGGCTTGCCAGCTGAAATGGAAGAGGTGGGCTCCAGGCAGAGAGGAGGTTCCCGGGCTTGGCCATGGGGTGGGTGGGCAGGCGGCAGCGGTGCAGCTTCTCCTCCCCCTGATGGCCCTCCCAAGCCCCCCACTGCTGCCGCTTTCACGGGCTCCTCCTCCTCCAACGGCAGTGGGCTCTGGGCAGAGGGGAGGTTTCCTGGCTGGGCCGTGGGGCGGGCAGGCAGTGCAGCTTCCCTTCCCCCCCCGACAGCCCTCCCAAGCTCACCCTTGCCGCCTTTCTTTTAAAAGAAAAAGGGAACTCATTTAAGTCCCACGGGGGGAGCTGCGGCCGGCGCCAAGGCCCAAGCTGGGCTATCTGTCCTTCATCAAAATAGCCACACAAAGAAGACATGGTGGGAAGTTGCCCTTGGCCAATATGGCCCCTCAGGAGTCACTGGGATTGTAGAACAATCCCAGGTGGCCATGAAACTACACGGCCATGCAATGGGGAGGCGCTTTTCGGTGGGTGGCTCTTCGGCTCCGGAAAGATGGCAGAAAGTGAGCAGCAGGTGGGTGAGTCCTGAGATACCCCCCCCCAGCAGGCAGGGAAAGAAGGGGTGGGGGAGGCTGCATTAAATGGAGCATCCCGACCAGGCCACTCCACCCGGAGCTCGTTTCTCGGAAAGGAAGGCGCTGCTTCCGGAGCCCTTGAGCAGCCCTGGATGGAAAGGAACTCCGGAGTCACGAGTCCGTGGTGCCCCGGCCGGGATGCCGTGCAGGTTCCTCTTGATGACTGTTTGCCTTCACTCCCATCCCATTCAGAAGCTGCGGGCCACAGATCTTTTAAGCCGCGGGCTCCCGGCCAGTCAAGGGGTGGTGAGAATGGGGTGGTTTGAGCAGACGTACACAGAATCACAGATGGTTTGGGGATGATTGATGACCCGGCCGGCCAGGCTCTTAGCCCAGAGTTGCTGAGGGAAGAACTGACTGAGACCCTGAGAAATCAACCTCCTTTCTGACTTGCATGTCTTTCTTCCAAATCTGGCACTGCTGAGGGGGTTTCCTGAGGAGACTCATTTTCCTAGTTGCAGGTCCCAATCCCCAGGCTTCCTGCAATGGGCAATCCCATGCATGTTTACTCACATCTGACACTCTCCAGGGGGGTAGGGGTGGGCAGCCAGAGCAGGAGCCGCCACCGCCACCTGACCCCATAATGGGGGGATGGAGGGGCGCCAGAAGGTAGCCCTGCCTAGGGCACAAAGAACCCTAGGGCCGACCCTGCCAGGGAGGACATGCAAGGGAGTGTTCACACTGTTGGTCCACATGTCTGGGAAGTGGGATAAATGCGTTCTCCAGGGTTTGCTACCACTTTCACCTGGTATTTTTTAAACTCAGGAGGGAAGCATTACAAGACGGGTTGAGTGCGGCTGGGGAATGCCTGACAGATGTGCCTGTGTGAACCGGCCCTTTAATCCGTTTGTGAAACATTTCTGAAATGTGCCTATATCGGGTCAAACCGCCAGTCTGAACTCAGCCTAAGTTCACCAAACCCAGTATTGTCTCCTCTGACTGGCAGCTGCATTCCAAGGTCTCAGGCAGGGTTATTCAACAATGCTTGCTATCTGGTCCTTTAACTAGATATACCAAGGGCTGAGTCAGTGACCTTCTTCATGCAAAGCAGGTGATCTACTGCTAATCTATAGCTTCTCCCCAAAGATGATGGGAAGCTGGAAAGAAGTTAGAGCTGTGACGATCTCTTTATACCTCTGTTAAGAAGATGGCATATGAAGAAAAGCCATAGAAAGAGGGGCTGTGGCAGAAAAGTTATTATGTGGGAGTTTGTGGGAACTCAGCATTACTGGTGGCATGCCAAGGACCAGAACCCTATTTTCCAAATTCTTACATGAACCTTTTAAAAAGGCTGTTGCAGCAGGGCCAGCTCCAGCATACCCTGTGACAGACAGACAGACAACCTTTATTGGCATATCGCATACCCTGCAGTGGGGCAGCCACCAAGGCCTGGGTCTTGCGGAAGAGCCCATTGTCAACCCCCCCACACATGCATACCTCCTTTGCCACCTGTCCATGTGCCCATTTGCGTGCAAGCACTCCAGTATCCATGCTCCCAGTTTCCCAGCTATGATGGCAAAGTGCATGCTGGTGGTGCACAACTGCAGCAATCCTGTTGGCCACAGCTGCAGCATTACCAGTTGTATGCACCAGCCTGTTTTGTTGGGGGATGAGCAGTTGCCTGTGAGCACAGGTGGTAGTGAGATGGCTTATGAGCAGGGGAAAGTGGGGGGCATGCAAGTGGTGAGTAGAAAGGGAGGCATGGGGCAGCTGGTGGTATGCAGAAGGAGATACCTGGGCATTGTCTGCCCAGGACCTCCCATACCTGGAACTGGCATTATATTGCAGGGTGATCTCCTGTCAAAGAAAAATCATCCACTGACATGATGGCTCATGTTGTTCTTTGTGTTCTACAAGAGTTCTGCATGGAATGTGCCCATCACATTATTCTTTTCCATTCAAGAGAATCTAACATGTCTGCCATCCATGTTTATTGAGCAAGAAAAAAAGAAGACCCAAATCAGTGCTTCCTGTCAGCCAGAGCTTAGTAGTGCCAGGCCTATGAATCCATGTCAACACCTGATAACAGGCTCAGGAAGCCAGCTCTGTGTCCTGCCAATTATTTCTGTGGAGGAACAGAAGGTACTTTTTCATCAGTAGAGCTACAGTGACCTGGGCCTTGATTCAACAATGGTAGCATCAGGACTGTATAGGAGTGAAAGAGAAGTTCACTATGAATGGGAAAGCCTGTTCTCCGACCAGTCCTATGGATGTATGCTCAGAAATAAGTCCCACTGAGTTCATTGGGATTTAGTCTCAAGTGAGTCTACAGACTGAGGCTTGCTCTCTGACTGCAGCTACTTCCACACATCCAATGAACCATCCTACGTTAGTTGGCAAGTGGTTTCTGGTCTAGCCAATTGCCCTCCTAAGAGAACAGTCCCTCTGCTTTTAAAAAATAAATAAATAAATAAACAGTATCTTTCTTTTATATTTTAAAAAACGGAACAGCTTTACAAATAGTTATCATCTTGGCATTTGGGGATTGATGAGACCCGTAGCTAGGGGACATATGAGGGCAATGCCCTCACCCAAATATGTTGTGGTCTCCTTCTGAATGCCTAGCTTCCACTTTAAAAAAAAAGTCTTTAGCCCTTTTCTCTACAGAGATATAAAAGGAAATGTGCAAACTGTTTTTATCCCTTCAGTGTTGCATTCATTTTCACATGCTCTGTCCCATCACCTTTTATTCCTGGATCCTTTGCTTCTTTCTTATTTCTCTCATCTTTAATGACTTCAGTGACAGGTGAGAATATGGGGCAGAAATCTGAAGTGAGATTTATACTTTTTTAGAGTTGCCTGCTCTGTTTGTAGTATGAAATTTGTCTGAGGAGCAGGTGGTTTATGGGAAGGGTGGAGGAACAGAAAAGTGAATGCCTCGTTTGAGTGATATCTAGTTTTAATAAGTAATTGCAAACTAGCTTGTTATAGAAGACAGGAGGGCCTGGCGTGATGTGGTCCATAGAGTCGCGAAGAGTCGGACTTGACTGCAACTGAACAACAAAAAGCTTGTTATAACTAGAATGCATGCCTCTGAGCATGTGCAGAAGGCATCTTACTCATGACTGAATAACCACTGCAAAAAATAATATAACATTTTGGATTAGGACTAAAGGACTGAGGAAGTGTAATTCCCAGGTAGATTTAAACTCCAGAACCTCTCACAACTGAAAGAAGTTCTTTACTCCAACAGGCCAAAGGGCTGAGGAAGCATAGTATGCTGGCAATCTTAAGACTCATCTCCCAGTACAGAAAAATGAGGAATTTGGGAAGATTTAAATAAATCTGTGCTGAGAATAATCCATTATTTGAATGCCAAGACTGCAAAACACTCTGCAGAGTCCTTTTGCAGACAGCTGTAACCCAGGAATCTCCCATTTTCACAATTAAGACACTGATTAATTGCTATCTCCCCCAGTTTTCCCTACACAGCTTTGAATCCTACTGCACAGTCTTATACCCTGCAACCTCTTACGAATGCAAGTACACTAATGATACCAACAAAGGACTACTAACATGATCATAACCAAACCCCTTTTCCTTGTATAGCTTATAGTGTGCCACATTGCAGATATATGCCCATGATAACTCCTGCACAGATCATGAGAGATGGGAGGCAATAATTGGAACTAAAAGTTCCACAACATTTTACCTTTTTCATGGAGTTATTTTTATTTTTCAGCCTTTGTAAACAGCCCATGTTTTCAAGGACATATAATTATGACTACACGCAGATAACATATGGTGCATATCTGGTGGGGTGTGGAAGTGCTACTATTAGCACTTAGAATTCAACGTGACATCAAGCCCCATCCTATGACATCCCTGCACTCCATCCATGACACCAATGAACGCCGTCCAATAAGTCACAAGGTTTAAGATGATGGAATCCTAGCAACTGTAGCCTCCCCTCCCCCCAGTATATTCATGCCCTCTCACTAGATACGCCAGGCACCTCTAGGAGGATTTGGAGAATGAGAACCGAAGTGCTGTCATTACATAACCACTTACAGAGGGAGGAAATGGAAGGATTCACTAAAACTCTATGGTTAAGCTACCAACAACCCCAACCTCCCCCCCCCCAATGTGTGCAGATAGTTCTAGCATCAGTCCCTGGTGTATCAAGCTGCAAGTGATGTTGAGACTCTAGGGAACTGCTGCGTATTAGATCAGATGCTACCAAGTTAGACTGGCCAATGGTCTGACGTAGAATAGGAGAACGTCATGTGCATTCACACTTCAAGCATCAGAAACAGCACCAGGAACACCTTTGAAACACCAGCAGGTAACAGAAAGGATGCCCAGGAGGTCTCCCACCATAATAGGAGACCTGGTATCCCTACCTCTCACCATAAAATGTTTGGTTACGGGAGCATGTTATTCAAACTGAGTGCTATACATCCTTGTTAGTGTTAGTTTGGTGTTCTGTTTAAAGTTCTATGAGAAAAGCCTACCAACCAGTTTGGCTAGATGACATGCAAAAAAAGAAAAATGGCAGCGAGTGTGGCATTATACCAGCTGTGGGTCTCTGATGAGGCATCATCTGTATGTAGCACAGTACATTCTTGCAAATTTTTCACCTGTAACCAAAGAAGGCAAAATGTTCTTCCCCTTGTAGGGAGCTGCCCCACTGCAGGGTTGAGGCCATACTCATTGGCAGGAGCACTTGCTCTGCATGCAGAAAGTTCTAGCATCAGTCCCTGGCATATCAAGCTGCAAGTGATGTTGAGACTGTAGAAAACTCCTCCATATCAGATCAGACACTATCAAGTTAGACCAGCCAATGGTCTGACGCAGTATAGGAGAACTTCACGTGCATTCACACTTAAAGCATCAGGAACACAAGCCTACATGGCTGCCAGATTAAAGATGTGGCTCACACAGAAGGCTTGTGGTGCCATCCTGAGTAAGGATACACCCTGTGAAGCCCTTAGGCTGGTACTGTAAGTCTTTCACAAATTAGTCATTGCATGAAAACAAGTCAATAATGGGACAAAACATCTAGAGAAGTTATAGAATCTTCATTCTGGAGACTGTAACAAAAGAGCTGGGCAATCTGAGTAGAGAGCCAATATTGTCAGGCTTGCCTCTGGAAGAGCTGGGATTGTTTTAGCTCACCTTCAGTTGGGCTGGAAATCTCTTTGTAGGTGCTGCTATTCAGACGTCCCCCAGTCTGAGCAGCAGGGCTGTAGCTGTATCTCAGTCGCAAAGCACAAGCCTTGTGTGCATGAGGTCAGTCAGGTTCAGACCATGACATCTCCAATTAGAGGATCGCTTAGGTAGCAGAGCTGGGAAAGACATCTGTCTGAGACTGTAGAAAGCTGCTGTCAGTCATGGCGGAAAGACTACCAAGCTAGGCAAGACTATGGTCTGACTTTATAGATAAATATATACCCATACATAAATATATACACAAGCATACACATACACGCAAGGCAGTGTACTGTTCAGTGAAGGAATATGAATATTATACAATTTGTTTTTGGAAGACCACTTATGCACTTAATTAGAAACAAATACGGCATACAAATGAACAGCTTCTGCCTTTTTATTTTCTCTTTTCTATAAAACCGGATATTCCTAACTTTAGTGGACCTGAGTCATTAAGCAGAGACGTATACTACAATAATAAAATTATCAACCAAGCTTTTGACAAGCAGTCATGTGCTTGTAAATGAAATTTATTTAGGTGCCACTCAAAACATTGTAATTAAGAGGTACAGAATGTATTACCAGATGGTTCCTGCTCAGTATCTATTTCCTTTGGAGAACAAGGTGATTAGGAGTAAGCACTAACTTGTAATTGAACACTAAAATACCCTAGGGGCCTGATCCTACTCCTAGTTTAAGTTTACATGGCAAGTAACATAAATACCTAGTGTTGTTTTCAAACTACAGCAAAAGTTTGCATAAACAGAAATTTTATTTACATGGATCCTATTAAGTGTTAAATTATGGCATTGTTATGGGTTCAGTGGAAACTTTGGGGTTCCTGCAGAAACTCTCTCCTCTTTTTGCCTTAAAACCGGGGTGGCCAAACTTGCTTAACGTAACAGCCACACAGAATCAACGTCAGATGTTTGAGAGCTGCAAGACATGAACAAATATTACACGCACGTTTTTATGGGGAAATATGCAAATTTGCTTTCTATTAACATTAAATTAGACTGTGTGAAAGAGCCGCATGTGGCTCCTGAGCTGCAGTTTGGCCACCCCTGCCCTAAAAGAACCATACCAAAGCATAGCAGCATCATAAAAAAGTTTTGATTTTTTTAAAAAAAAAGCCCATATGGTATGAGTTATGAATGCCCCTTCTGTGGTGGAACTTTGCACTTGGTGGAAGCCAACTGGTGGTGCTTAGAACTGGAAAAAGTTGCTGAGCAACTCTTGAAACTGACAGCCAGCAAGTGCAAAGTGTTGTAAGTAGCATGGAACAGTGTCTCCTTATTCTAAATGCCATGTCCTCTCAAAGTGAAGGCAGCGTAAAAGTTGGCAAGAAGTACATTAGGAGTCGGTCAAAACAATGAAGAACTCCAAGAACATAAGATAAACAAGAGTAAGGTAATATATTTTATTAGAACCAATAAAAATATCACAAAATACTAAGCAAGTTTTAAATGCCCTAGAATTTTTTTTATCAGCCTCAATGATCAGTACAAAAGAAAAATATAAAAGATTGGGGGCAGTGGAGCAGTATATGGAGTCTTAAAATGGATTACATGGTGCTGATGTAAAATAGGCTTCAAGATGCACCAAAGGCTACTGGAACAGAGAAGCCCCCCCCCCCGCCCGCTTGCCTTTTGAGTATAGAAGAGTCAATACTTGATCAGATATCTCTCAGCGCTAAAAGGAATACACAGGTCCCATATAAATCAGCAAGCAGAAGACAAACATGGTAGTCCCTCTATTAACAAGCTGAAGATTTTAGGTGATGAGTTAGGAAAAGAGTCAATAGGGAAGTGCTTCTAGCTGTTGGAGAGCAAGCAGCCCACATCTTTGCCTTCTCTTTGATGCCTTCTCTTTGATGGCTAAACTGAGCATTTCCCAAAATAGACAAAGATTGTAGGCACCATAGTAGTCCACATTAAAATACCAAAACCCACAGTTGCGTCAAATCACAATAAAAAGATACACTAGTCTCCAAGTATATATTGGCTTGTAAGGTAATAACCAGCATCTTGAATTAAGCTCAGAAATGTATAGGCAACTGGCACAACTAATGAGTTGCTCTTGCCATCTATAAATGGATGGGATTTAAATTGGCAGTCCCGGATTATACTTAAATGCTTGATGAAAGTGTTGTTTCAGTGTGTTGCACCAACACCAACAAAAAAGCATCCTCGGTGTTAGGAATTACAAGGAAAGGGGCAAAATGAAATATTAAATATCAGAAAGCTATTAATACATCTAGGATATGGCCACTTTTAGAGTATTGTATACAGGCCATCATCTCAAAAACTGGTGTAGTAAAGATTAAGATAATATAGAAAATGGCAAGCAAGGTTATTTGGGTGGAGATTTGAGGTTAGAGCATCTTCCTAACAAGGAAACGCTTACCTATTATTCCAATAAGGATACTGGGGGTTTTAATTTGGAAAAATAGATGTCTATGAGGGGATGTGATAGAGGTTTATAAATTAGGACTTGCAGAAAGGTTTGAATAGAAAGACATTGTTCTCTCCAACATTGGAGGCATCCAATGAAATTGATTGGCAGCAGCAGGTTCAGCAGAAACAAAAGGAAGTACTTTGTCAGGTAATACATAATTAACTTAGGGAATTCATTGCCAGAGGATGTGCAGATGACCACTAGCATAAATTTAACAGGACATGGTGCGTTGTAATCTCACCACACACCTATGACATGTCAGCACATGGAAAATGGATGACCCCCCTACTCCGTAAAATATTATCCCATGGTGACTTTGCCATGTCAGTCACCACCTTGTTGTTCATCTGAAGGCACTCAGAATAAGTATAAAACAGATTTTCACCAGACCAGCATGGATGAAAATCTTTTCAGTACATTTACAGCCTGGAAAAATACTAATGAGCAGCTATCTGTCAGCAGATGAGGTCTCTTCACACAGTAAAAAGTATGTGTGTGCTCTTAATTTTCATGCCAATCAAAACCATAACTGATATTTGAATATTATCAGACACCCTTGCATTTAAATAGTTAAAAGGTAGCTGTCAGAAAGTAAAGGGCCCATTAGGTTGCAATCCTAACAATACTTTCCTGGGAGTAACCCCCATGGATAAAATGGGCCTTACTTTGGGCTTCTTCTTCTTCATTTTGAAAAAGAGGTACCAGAACTCTCAAGAGGCAAATGAATTTTTCAATCTGTATACCGAAAACTCACAAACTTTTAAGCATTTTAAAAAGAATTCTGTCAAAGAAGTTCTGGAACTCTGTTCCAGAGCATTCCCCAGAAAAAACACCCTGGCCTTACTTCTGAGTAAACCTGCTTAGACCTTCTCTCCCAGTTAAAATGTGGAAGTCTAGCCTAGGTTCATGACCTTCAGCCAGTGAGGCAAGTAAGAGTGTACAGGTACATGAAAGCATGTCCACAGACCCAAGCGTGACAATTCATCTCTTTTATTTTCTTGCAAAAGCAGCTGATCATTCCTTTGCTTTGTGATGTCACAAGGCAATTATTTTCTTTCTTTCTGGTCTTTTCTTAAAAAACATTATTCCCATAACTGAGCTTTCTAAACTGAGATTAAACAGCTTCAAAACTGAATTTAAAAAAGAAGATGGATCATAGGATAAAGCTCAATTTATTAAGCGGTTTATCATATTTTCAGTAAAACACTTCTGGTCAGTGGCCAAGTACAGTCAGCTTTGCAGGAAAAAAATTACAGAATTGCAAGTATGCAGTTTCAATGAACAATATATTGATTTATGCATACCACACTTAAAAATTTTTATTCAAGGATTACAAGTACAAAAGGATCTGTACATAAGTAGGTTTATGATTACATTTGTTTATTTCTGCCCAGTTGTCTGTCTGAGGGGACGGAACATTAATTTTCTACATGCAAGCTGGTAGCCCTGTGCCCAATGCCCTGAACCAAACTACTGTTTGACTATGTTACAGTTACCAGCCCTCAGGTCCGGGTGGGGGGTCCCCCACTTTGGGGAGCTCCAGTCCTCCCCCAGCCAGCTGGTTGGCAGGGGAAGCCCTGTCCTCAAGCCTTACCTCCAAGCACAGCCACCCACCGAGCCACCCCTTTCCCTCCCCTCCTGCCAGATTTAAGGGCTTCAGCTGAAATGCCAGGACCACATGGCCCACTGATCAGCTGGAGGGCCCTTTAAATTTAGCAGGAGGGAGGGAGGGGGTGGTCATGGGCCACACACTCGGCTCCCAATCAGCTGAAACCCTTTAAATATGGCAGGAGGGGAGGGAGGGGAGGGAGGGGGGCCGGATGGGTAGTCACACTTGGGGGCAGAGCTTGGGGCATCCCCACCCATCCCTGGAATGCTCCCCAAATCCCCCTGCTGGAGTGAGAAGGGGACCTGGCAACCCTAGGCTACATACAAGAACACTACTGTGAAAATACCCAGTAGCTAAGCCTCCATACTGAAAAGTTTACAAGTATGTGGGACTTCTTTAAAGAGTATACAGGCTTAAGAATTATTTTGCATCCTATTCAAGGCCACTTCTCATACAGTCACTTCTTATGCTATCCTGGATTTAATCTTGAATGAGAGGGCTGACCTTGCTTGTATCACTGAGAACTGGTTAGGGGAGGGGGGAGCACTTAACCTCACTTTGTTGTGCCCTCCAGGGTACTCAGTGATGGTTTGGTAGGAGGGGAGGTGGTAACTTGGCGGTTCGAGACCTTAGTGCTGCATGACAGAGTGTGCTCCCATCTCAGGCTCCAGCTCCTGCCATCCTAGCAGTTTGAAAGTAAGAAATTGCAAGTAAATAAACAGGTACTACTTTGGTGGGAAGGTAACAGTGTTCCATGCACCTCGGCATGCCGGCCACATGACCACAGAAACGTCTTTGGACAGCGCTGGCTTTTCGGCTTGGAAACAGATATGAGCACCACTCCCTAGAGTCGGATTCGACTAGCTTTCAAGAAGGGGAAACCTTTATATTTACCTTTTTAACCTAATATTGGGATTGAGATACAGGAATGGAAATCTGTTAGCATACCACCCACCCTGCTGCCTAACAGTCTCCCTACCTGAGCTGACAGAGTTGTCTCAGGGGTGTTTTGAGGCTCCCTAGGCTGGTTGCCAGGGGGGACTTCAACATTTATGCTGGGGCTGTCTTCACAGGAGTGGTTCACAATTTCATAGCCTCCATGGCAATCATGGGCCTGTCTCAGGTAATAACTGGTCCTACACATTGTGCAGACCACACTCTTGATCTGGTATTTTGTTCTTGGCAGGAGGAATATGATCTGAGGGTGAAGAAACTGATACCATTTCCTTTGTGATGGACAGAACACTACCTGCTTTGGTTTTGACTTACAGGGATACCAAGAGTCTGCAGGGGTGGGGAATCTGTTAAGATGATCTGCCTCTGGAGCCAGATGGATCTGAATGGCTTTCTGATTGCTCTAGAAGATTTTACTGTTGTGCTTTTTTACTGTTGATATAGTTGGTGCTTCTGTCAATGCCCTGGTTGACCTCTGAAAAGATGAAATGACCTGGCAGTTGACGTTATCACTTCCAGGTGCCCTCTTTCAGGTGTGAGAGACCAGGTAGGCCCTTGGTTTACAAAACGGCTGCAGGCAATGAAAAAACAAGGGAGACAGCTAGAGTGACAGTGAAGGAAGACTCAGGCTGAATCCGATAGCACATAGGGAAAAGCTCATTTTAAAGCATATTCTGGAATAGTGATGGTGTCAAAGATACACTTTTCTGCCACCCATTACACCTGCACAGTGTAGTCCAGCAGAGCTGTTCTGGGTGGTCAGAGGCCTGTTGGAATCTGGCCTGCAGGAGTAGGTGGGACCATTTTGCTCAGTACTTTGTGGATAAAATCTTTCACATCCGTTCTGACTTGGACTCTGTGTTAGCAGCAACAGGGTTGGATGATGCCAGGATACACACTTCTCCAATTGTGTATGTCAAGAAATTGGACCTTTAGTTCAATTTCTTGTTCTTTCATTAGACACACAAGACACAAAGTAAATTGACCTTGTGACCTTTGGATAACAATTCAGGTACCGGGACAAACCATGTGTTTACCAGGACAGGACTTGGTGCCAATGTATCTTTCAATTAGTGCTGTGATTTACACTACACAAGGGATGGGCTGGATTGCAGATAACCTCTCTATCCCATCATAAGATGGCTCCCTCCTGGGCCATCTATTGTAACAGATTCATGTCAACATAACTTCCAATGGTCTGATTTTGATTGGGCTAATGGGTCCCACAATTCGAGATGTTGATCTTGATCTTCAAAGCCTTATGTAGTTTGGGACCAACATACCTGAAGGACCACCTAATCCCTTATGGATCTGCCTGACCTTTATGGTCATCTGCAGAGCCCCTGCTTTGAGTGCCTCTCCCTTCTGAGATTAGGCGAGTGACCACCTGGGAGAAGGCCTTCTCAGTGATGGTGCCAAAGCTCTGGAACTCTCTCCCCAGGGAGATTTGTCTGTCACTTTCTGTTGCCGTCTTCTACCAGAAAGTGAAGAAGACTTTGTTTTGCCTGGCATCTCCTCAATGATCCCTTCTTCCTAAACCAATATTAGAGTGGGGGGTGGGGATGTATTTTAACTATTTTGTATGTATTTTAATTCTCTTTAAAGTTGTTTTAATGGTGTATGTTTTTACATGCATATTTATTGATTTTGTATGGCATATTTCTACTCTAATGGTTTTATAGTGTAATTTTATCAAGTATTTTTTTAAAATGTTAGCTGCTTTGGCAGCTGTTGTAAGGTCAGAAAGGCGGCATATAAATTTTGTAAATAAATACTACTCATGCTGCACTCCAGAGGGGTAAAGCTGCCATCCTTTTTTTCTTTTCTGCCTGTGACTTTAAAAGTTACTCAGCCAGTAAAAATCCTATAGGTGCTGTTTTTCTGGCTGTAGAGATATGAGTGTGAAAGATCAACCAGTTATATTTCTACCTGTTATACAGCTATAGACTTTATCTGTGCAGGAGGACAAGAACAGAAACGGCTCTGGGAAAGAATCATCGGAGGAGATTTCCTCTGCAGGAAGTTCACTCCCACCCCATGCCCTTGCATATTTAAATAAAGAATGGACTTGCACCGGGTGAGGTTCCATTCTCTCCTCCACTCACCCCACATTTTTGGTCCTCTCTTTGTTTCATACAGATGTTAAAACTACAACAGCCTTTCTGGATAAAGATGGCAATCATACAGCCGCAGTGTCCTCAAGGGGCTGTCGAAATCAGAGGAGACTTTTTCCTAGCTGCAGTCAGAACAGGGAGTTGTACTGAGTGAAGCCATGGGAGACTTCTTCCTTTCACCTCAAGCTGAGCCATTTCAAATTAAGCTTAAATTGAAATGTGCCATTTTTTACATCCTACTTACTACTGGGCAAGTTTTCTCCCTGGGGCAGCTGGCAACTCTGTTGAGATATATATACTTCAGGGTCCCCCCCCCTTTCTTTTCTATTTGTCTGCTGTGGCTAATGCCACAATTGTAAGTATCCTTGGTGGTTACTGAAGTTTAAATAAGCTGTATGTGTGACAGTAAGAAACAATTAGGCCCAGCCTTGCAGTCTGCATGGCCAGATTGATCTCCTAGGACCCAGGCAAGGAGCTTAGAGTGCTCCTTGATATCAAGGGTGACCAGCAGAGTGCTTGTTTGTTTTGCAAATAAAAGCCACACTATTTAAAGCAGCTGTTGTACCGCAGCTATCTTCCTGTCTTACCAGCTACAACCAAAGTTCCCCCCCCTACAAAATCAAACCTTTCCCTGACATTACAAATCAAAATCACATCCTACAAGTAAAAACATGCATACATCTTCCTGAAATATTCATTAAGCAACCCAGCCAGTCCCCAATTAACTTCACTTAATTGACTAGCCCAAATGGCGGTGTTTTGAAATACAGTAGTTAGCATTCTGGATTCACACAAAATAAAAGAAGGTAGAGGGAAAAAAGAAACATTTTGGTTGCTGATGGTCTTAATTATTTTTAAGCAATGAATTAGGTCAATCAGAAATATCACTTCTTATTCTCTACATGTCATTCTCTCTACACCGGTACGAAGGGTAGCGCTTCTCAGAAAATTCATCCTTTTCACTTTTTTTTTTTAAAGCAAGGACATTTCAATTAGCTGCCCTCATTCCATCAAACTAAATTTAGTCCAGACATGTCAGTCTCTGAGTTTCAAACTTTCTTCTTTTTATACAATCCTCAACATCATTTAATAATACTTTTTTAATTTTTAAGAAAAAAAGTTAACTCTCACAGGAATTTTGGGCTGGCATGAAATTGAACAATTTTAATATTTATTTCCCATTATAAGACTTATCAGTAACCAATGGTGTATCAAGATCTATTTCATTTTTATTTCCCGTGTAAAGCAACTCCATTTTCCTCCCCAGTTAGGGAGCATTTTGAAGTTCAACTAGCATGTATGAGCATTGATAATAAACTAAATCTAATCAAGAGGCTAGGTTTTGATGTGTCACCCCTGTCAAATGATAAGCCTGAAATTAAATGCACACATGTCCACTGATAGCAGGAGCATTAAAAATAAGGGCTTTTTTTGTAGCCCAAACTTTAAAGTCGCATCAAATGTTCTTCTCCGTGTGTGGAATATTCCCCCCCCCTTATGTTTTTATGATGATAATTTTGTAAATTGTCAATACATAAGCATATCAGCTTCTGCCTTCTCCTCAGTCGGCACCTCCAGAGTGTACTAATTAAACAGCCAGCCTGGAAACATCATCTTAGTAAACTAATGGAGTAAAATTCTCCCCCCCCCCCCGCTTCTTTCCAAAAGCCACAGTGTGGACTCTTTTTTTTTTTCCTGGGACCCAGTTTGTTAAGCTGCAGGTTTCTGTTTCATTTGTCTGCCTTTCATTTTAAAGCAAGCCGCAGCCACTGCGAACACAATAATGAAAGAGGTCATGGAGCACCAGTTGTGCATGAAAGATGTGAAAATTTACTGCAAATGAGACAAGAGCAGTAAATTCATTTTTATTCAAATTACTGTCATCATACATTACCACTTCTCCTGTAAACATTGTGCTTCAGACAGTGTGACAGCATATTATTATTTGTGAAATTATACTATTATTAAGCTATTAACATGTCACCCCCTGCTTGAAACAATGACTCAGCTTGCTACTGCATAATAGGACAAGTTAGGAAGACAAGCGGAGGTGATTGAAAGGTTAGCGGTAAGAAGGCAGGCCAGGCAGAAAATGACAGCTGGCACTTAAAGGCTAACATTTATTTAAAAGCACTCACATAATGAGATTACCATCCATTATTATCATTGTTGTTGCTTTTGTTGTTGTTGTTGTTGTTACTACTACACTGAAGCTGCTCATTGGCACTAACTGGCTTTTTAATTTTCTGTTAGCGGTTATTAGACTAATTCTCTAACCACAAATTATTTCTTGAAAAAATATATAATTCTTCAGAGGCAGAGCCAACCAAGAAGGAAATTCTGGGACAAGGAGTCCCTAAATGGTTAAAAAAAGAATCATTCTGACAATGGTGCTTCATTCACAACATATGGTAGTCTAATTGCAAGCATTGGTGTGCTTAATAATAATTTTTCAAAAGTTCACCTTTAGCCATTGAAGTGCTCGAAATGAGAGATCAACAGGGTTTGTACCATGCTATTATATAGTCTCTCCTACTTTTGACAGAAAAGCTGTAAGTTGTCCTATAGGTATTATCACACGATTCCCCAGGAGGTTGCTAATGATTAAAATTTTATGGTTTATAGGCTTCAAAGGCATTTACTGTTGCATTGCCATCCAAAGTTACTGTGGCATGCAGATCACAATGCATCATATGCTCTAATTTTACCTTGTGTAAATGCTTGTGACAATTCCCCTCACGATAGCCCAGCTACTTAGTATTCTTTTTAAAAGTTCATTTGGTTCATGGGAATATTTGATTCTCCTGTATAATCAGCTCTACCCAGTGTCAGGAGTGATGGAACTGATGACTCCAGTCCTACCCTGGAGTTCTTTTCCATCTGGGATAGGCTTGAGGGTGCCCACCACATATACTGATCCCGTAGCTTCATTTTGGAGACCCCCCCCAAAAAAAAGACTGAGCTCCCATTATGCTTAATATTCATTAGTTGATGTTTAAAAATATATTGTTGCTGCAATATATTCCTATTAGCTATACCCCTTAGTTTTCTGGGGAAATAAAACAGTGTAGGGGGGCACAAAGTGATATAGAACTAGGCACCTTTTTAAAATCAATGTATGGAATTCACTGTCATGAGAGATAGTAGTTGCTTTTTAAAAAAAATGGTCTTAAAAAAAGAGATGTGTGGTGACTTGGTCTATCTACAGCTATTAGCCATAACAGATAAGTACAGGCTTTATGTCTAGAAACAATATACTTCTGAATGCTGCGAACAAACAAGGGATGTTCCTGGGGCCAGAGTAATAACATTTATATTCTGCTTGTGCATATCCTGGAGGTTTCTTATTGCCCTGCTAGCTGCTGTTGGAATAGGACGATGGGATAGGTGGGTACCAGATGGAGGAGAGTCAGCCAGGGGTTTAAGTGCTTAAGGTAAGCCTTCAGGAAGACTATTGGATCATTACCGTGGAGTGATTACATTTCTTTATTACCTTCATGTAACAGATATTTAGGCTTGGATCCCATGGAATATTTCTGCAGGAAGGGATTGCTATCTTGCCTCCTCCTTCCCACTGAAAGCCAAAAATGTTCCCCCAAGTGTAGCTACGGGCAGATATGAAACTCCCAGGAAGAGCATGAGAGGGGACTCAGGGGCTGCAGTGAAAATCAATCCATTTTCTTTTCACAGAATATCTTCCAACCCATAAGCCATTATTATTAGTTTGTATTTTTATTTAAGACTTGTTTATTTATGTCTTATTTAAGTCCTTTCAGTTATTTAGAAGCTTTTGCCTAAGTCTCTTCAGTTATTGTCACTGAAATAAGCATATTAACACAAGCCCAATAGCTTTTTCATGAGCACAAGCCAAATGATGTCAGCTGTCTTCTTAAAACATTGATGTCCACATTCCACATTTCTTGTGAAACCCACACACATACACACATAAAAGACTCATCCTAACATCATCTTGCTTCTGCATTGGTTCTATCCTGGGATCTTAATAATATCTTAGAAATGGTCTTCTCCCAATGCAGTCTTTAGTTCATAATTCTCAATCAGCCCGTTGCCACAGTGGGGCCTTTGAGGGTGGAGCCGAACCTGGGATGAGCCCAGCCTACCATGGGAGGATTCCAGACCCCCATCCCACCACCACTGAGCCAGTGCTCCCTACCCCTGCCCCTTTGCAGCCTTGGCAGCTCTTCCAGGAAAGCTGCCCCCCACACACTTCTGGTCAGTTTCACTCCTACCCATCAGCTGATCTGCAGGAGTGAAACTGACCAGAAGTAGTAGGGCAGCTTCCCTTTCCTTCCCCAGCCTTCCCACTCTGGAGGGGGGCAGGGCTGGGGAAGGAAAGAGATAAAAAAAAAGGCATGCCTTCTCTCTCTTTCCTTCCTCAGCCCCCTGCATCAGTGGGGAGGCTGAGAAAGGAAAGGAAAGCTGCCCTGCTGCTTCTGGTCAGTGTTACCCCCCTCCAAACAGCTGTTAAACCTAACAGATGTGGGAGGGCAGTGAAACTGACCAGAAGTGGCAGGGTGGCTTTCCTATTCTTCCCCAGCCTCCTTGCTGGGGGCGGGGCTGAGGAAGGAAAGAGAGAGAGAAAATGCCCTCTCTCTCTCTCTCTCTCTCTCTCTCTCTCTCTCTCTCTCCCTTCCCAGCCCCCTGCAGTGATGGGGAGGCTGAGAAGGAAAGAGAAGGCACCCTGCCACTTCTGGTTAGCTTTACTCCCACAGATCAGCTGTTAGGTTTAACAGCTGATCCAAGGGGAGTAGAACTGAACAGATGCAGCAGGGTGGCTCTGAAGGGAAGAGAAGGCCCCTAAGTGACCTTCCAGGGGAACTAATCTAATTAAGTTCCCTGTTCCCCACTCTCCTGCCCCAGCACCCCGCCCCTGCCCCACCAACCAAAATTTTCTGGCTACAGTCCTATTCTCAATATTTATAGGCTAACCCTATCTTTCAGACTTATTTCAATGGTACTAGTGCTTAAATAAGCATGCTGAGGATTGCAGCAATCATGATTCTGTCTGCTGTTTCATGCAGTCATCCGAAGCCTGGCTGCTGCTCGTGTTTCACCATTTCTAAATTTTTCTATCACATTGATTTCCCCTGCTTCTAAATATCAGCTTTTTTATTTTGTTTAAGCATGTTTATGTAAACAGGTTCCCTCCCCCCTTTGCTTCCTTGGCAGGTGTCTTGTGGGAGAAAATAATTGTGAAAAGAAAGTAAATACTACCTGTTCTCAAAATTAGTTTGGAAAGTGTCTTCTGAGGCAGAACAAACAAAAAGAGATCAGTGTGTTATTAATGATACCTTTATAAGCGTGTAAAGGAAATAAAAAAGAGAGGAAAGTCAGTCACACAAGGTTTTAACACCTCAAAGGCTGCCATTTTTCATATGTAGGATACAATGAAAGCTACAATTCCTAACTACACTTCTTAGGCTCACTTCTTAGAAGTGCCGTTTTAGCAGTATTCCAGGCTTGAAGAATACATCTTTCATGTCTTGAAAGCTTGGATAATATGTACTATTTTGTTATCTTTGTCCTTAAAGAGCTAAGTAGCTTAGAAATATGCAAATGTGAATAGCCAACAGGTTCCTATTGAAATCTTTGGAAAATTATAAACACAGTTCTGAAGATGTTGGTTGTACCTACTTATTAAAGCAATGTCTGTGAGCCTGATTGGATAATTCCCTTCTCTCTTTTC
The DNA here is from genome assembly GCA_029375565.1 of Gekko gecko. Lineage (NCBI taxonomy): Eukaryota > Metazoa > Chordata > Lepidosauria > Squamata > Gekkonidae > Gekko > Gekko gecko. Next base: position 52,051,887 of record JAPDNY010000008.1, read on the forward strand.
TTTTATTGTTTCTCTCATCTGTCTTTATTTAGTACTAAGTAACAGACACCCATTACAGAAGTGTTACATTACTTCTGGGAACAGACCCTCCTTGTAAACGACTCCCTCTGAAGACTAGAGAGACTTCAAAATCGAGTCTTGTGATGTATCTGTCCTTTCCTCTGTTTCTATAGCTCATCCTGTCTTCGAATGGCACTGGTTTCAGTGATCCATCCCAGCTGCTGAAAATGCTGCGGCTTTATGTCATTGACCAGCAACTCTACCTCTTTATCATATGTTTCCTTTATTTATACATTGATTATTGATTACTGATTTATTCAAGACATTTTTATGCTGCTTTCCCACCCAATTCAAGGACCCAGAGGTGACAAACGTTAACACATTTCAAATATTGCAACATCTTACACATAAAAAAGCATTTAAATACAACTGTATATAAAATATTTTAAACAATGAAATAAAATATACAAATACATAAACTCATAAAACACAGAAACCGGAGAGGCTATGGAGGGAATGCACAGAAAAAAAACAAATCGCTGGAGAGGCTATGAAGGCAACAGACTTATCTATCTGGGGTCAGAGTCCCAAAGTTTCAGTGCCACGACCACAAAGACCCTTCTCGGGTTGCCACCAATCTAGCCTCAGATGGTGGGGGCACCCAAATGTCTGGAGTGGTCAGGTAGGTTCATATGTGTCAGGTTCCCCAGATAGTCAGTCAAACACCAGGCTTCTTCAGTAGATAGTGTTTATTTATTTCTTTCTTTTTTTTTTTTTTTTTTGAACAAAATTTTTTATTGGAAATAAACAGTCAACATTTTCAATAACGGTACCAATACAAATTCCAAGAAAAGATCCCCAACCCTCCCACCCCCTAATAGGCTTCCAACACTGCTAATAACAAACAAAGATATAAAACGATAATCAAGTTTAAACTTATATGCATTATCAAACCAGGTAACTTATTATAAAAAACCTCTACTATTACATCATATTTTCAGATAACAGTATAGTACAATTCCAAATTCGTTTCACTTCACGTTCAATATCCAAACGTATCCAGGTTATATATTTTCCCCTTCATTCTATATTCAGTTTCTAGATACAGTTTCAACCCTTCCCATTCTTTTGTATACTGTTCTGCCATTTGTCCATTAAGCTTCTTTGTCATTTTGTCCATTTCCGCTAAAAATAGCAGTTTTCTCAACCAGTCATGTATATCTGGTATTTTCTCCATTTTCCATTGCTGAGCAAAGGCCAGATAGTGTTTATTTCAAGACAGTGCTGGAGATGCAGTTACAAGCTCTTTGTCAGTGATACTTTGAAACAGCAAGCATTCTAAGTTATAGCCCATTCGAATAGCCCCACCACCACCTAAGCCAATAGCCCCCTTGCACGCGTGCGTGAAACCCCAAGCGAAAGTTTAAGAAAATAACCCAGACCAGTAAATTCCCAGTGCCAGGATGGCAGTGGCATGAGACCCGAGGTCAGGCAAAGTTGATAAGATACAAAGCAGACACTACTAAATCAGTAAGAGACTAGAGGCTCCAAACCCTCCCGCATTCCAACAGTTGAATGAACGCCTCCTTCTATTTTACAATGGCAGGGTATCTGGCATCATGGGAGGTGGCAGTCCTTCAGTTGTGCTGGCCTCCAGCTAGCCCTCTGTTTCCATAACTCATCCTGTCTCCAGATGGCACCAGTTTCAATGATCCATGCCAACTTCTAAAAATGTTGAAGCACTGAGATAAGTGCAAAACAGGTAAATGACATTGTCTCTTGATGACCTCAACATATGAATCATTTGATTTTTATAATTTCAATCATGCTAAATATTCACCAGTTGGGAGGCAAACGGAAAAGTCTATTCACCGGATGGATGGCAGGAAACTGACAGATCACTTTTATTCTAATATAATATTCACATCATGTAGCTGTTCAAGGGGAGACAATGGCAGCAAAGATAAAAGATCTGGAATATGGCAATACTGCAATGTGTTGCCATTATGGGATGCTTACCAGTGAGCTTGAGAAGTTTAAGGAGTATCTAGTAATGTGATATTTTGTATCCATACAGCTTGAGTAGCTTGCAAGATACACTGCAGGAACACACTAGGAGACTTCCTTTGACCATTCAAGCCAGACCAGTAAGGGCTTAAAATCTGAATTCTGATTTAGGAGTTGGTAAGACAGATTTCATCATGAGCTGTGAAGCTTGAAAAAGAACTGTTTATATTCTTTTTCACCTGTATATTCATCCCTTATTCAGTTTCATTAATAAAAACATAAGAAGATAAGAGAAGCAAATGTTGAATCAGGCCAATGGTCCATCCAGTCCAACACTCTGTCACACAGTGGCCAAAAATACCAGGTGCCATCAGGAGGTCCAGCAGTGGGGCCAGGACACTAGAAGCACTCCGACTTCCCCCACACACACACACACCGAAGCACCTAGAATACAGTACATCACTTGCCCCAGATTGAGAGCTCCTATCTATACTTTGTGACTAATAGCTACTGATGGACCTCTGCTCCATATGTTTATCTAATTCCCTCTTGAAGCCATCCATGCCACTCCTGTGGCAGTGAATTCCATGTGTTACTCACTCTTTGGGTGAAGAAGTACTTCCTTTTATCTGTTCTAACCTGATTGCTCAGCAATTTCATGGAGTGCCCATGAGTTCTTGTATTGTAAGAAAGGGAGAAAAGTACTTCTTTCTCAACCTACTCTATCCCATGCATAATCTTATAAACCTCAATCATGTCACCCCTCAGCCGTTGTTTCTCCAAGCTAAAGAGCCCCAAATGCTTTAACCTTTCTTCATAGGGAAAGTGTTCCAACCCTTTTATCATTCTAGTTGCCCTTTTCTGCACTTTTTCCAATGCTATAATATCCTTTTTGAGGTGTTGTGACCAGAACTGTACACAATACTCCAAATGTGGTCACACCATCGATTTATACAGGGGCATTATGATACTGGCTGATTTGTTTTCAATTCCCTTCCTAATAATCCCACACTGTCTCGACATTTTCAGTAAGTTATCTACTATGACTCCAAGATCTCTCTCTTGGTCTGTCTCTGCCAGTTCAGACCCCATCAATGTGTATTTATATTTAGGATTTTTGGCTCCAATGTGCATCACTTTGCACTTGGCCACATTGAACCCCATTTGCCACATTGATGCCCACTCACCCATCCTCGACAGATCCCTTTGGAGTGCCTCACAATCCTCTCTGGTTTTCACCACCCTGAACAACTTCATGTCATCTGCAAATTTAGCCACTTCACTGCTTACTCCCAACTCCAGATCATTAATAAACAAGTTAAAAGGCACTGGACCGAGTACTGATCCCTGTGGTACCCCACTGCTTACCACCCTCCACTGAGAAAATTGCCCATTTAGACTCACTCTCTGTTTCCTCTTTATTAGCCTTAATAACAGTTTCCACCAACTTACCTGGTATCAACATCAGACTTACTGGCCTGTAATTTCCCGGATCTCCTCTGGAACCCTTTTAAAAGATGGGAGTGACATTAGCTACCTTCCAGTCCTCAGGAATGGAGGCAGATTTTAATGAAAGATTACATATTTTTGTCAGGAGATCCACAAGTTCCCTTCTGAGTTCTTTCAGAACTGTCAGGCATATGCCATCTGGGCCTGGTAATTTATTAGTTTTTAAGTTGCCTATCCAGATGTTACCATTGATGAACTGCCTAATTTAGAAACCGCTGTGGCCAGTCTTTCTATGTTGTCCTTGCCCCATTAAGAATTTCTCTGAACACTGCCTCCCAGTAGCACCCTATGAGTTTTGCAAAGGTCATCTATACTGATGCAGCACAACCGACATCTGCAAAACCTTCCATCTGGTAGGGGTGAATATTAATTCATTAAAATTCATTTAAAATCATGGCCTTGAATATACTGGATCTGACTACTAGAAATAATGATAGGTAGTTGGTTTCTGATGAAATGAGCTTTGACTCATGAAAACTTATACTCTGTAAAATTTTGTTAGGTCTTGACATCGCTAGTGGACTTGAATTTTGCTGATCTTTGGACAACCATTATTTCAGCATCCTGTTCTCTAATTTCTGAATTTCATAAAGGAAGAGGCAATGTCATTGGGGGCAGTGGAACTCAGCAGAAATTTTAATAGAGAAGGGTGACTTCCAGCCAGAAGAATTAGCAGTAGCTCATGCCAAACATGATCATCCCAATAGATAGTCCAACACTGTGTTTCTGTCAGTCATTGCACTGGGGGCTTGTAATCTCTTGAAGGTATTTAGAAAGCTGTTGCAGAGCAGACACACGGGGACAGAAGCAAATTCTTCCTTCTACACAATGAAAGGTGGGGTCAAAACAGATGGTAAGGAAGGATCTGATATCTCTCTGTGTGGGAAAGCAATCACAATGTTATTTCTGAGATCTCTCAGTGCCTTTAATTTCATTTCAAAGCAACTGTGACCTTTGGCTGATATACATTCCCCTGCTTCACCTTACAAGATGCTATAAGCTCCAGTAGAGAAAATGACAGGCAATGTATCAGTTCAGTGTAGTGGTTAGGAGCACAGACTCTAATTGGGAGAACTGGGTTTGATTCCCCACTCCTCCACATGCATCAGCTGGCATATTTTCAGTCACATTTCTCTCAGAGCTGTTCTGGAAACAGCAGTTCTCCAAAGAGCTCTCTCAGTCCCACCTACCTCACAGGGTGTCTTTTGTGGGGAGGGGAAGGAGATTGTAAGCCACTCTGAGACTCCTTTGGGTAGTGAAGAGTGGGGTATAAATCCAATCTCTTCTCCTTCTTCTAAAATGCATTTTAAAATTACGATGGAGCATATGAGTGAACTGCACTAAACTCTGCCCTCTTCTGTATTTGAGTGAAGCTGGGGGAGGGGGCACTGGATCCCAGACAGAAATGGAGCAGTGGGGAACAGGATTTCATTCTTCTCACCTGCATTCTCCAATTTAGTTTCAAAAACAGATCCCGCCCACCTTACTGTTCTGCTAGAGAATCCCAGCAAAGGAGGAAAAACACATCCACATACCACTATTGTTATGTCTGCCTGGGTCCACTGTGCAAATGAACTGCATATAAATCTATCCCTATCTGACAATTTGGCATGGAAGTTCCCTTGACTCAGGGTGCAACTTTTGAAAAATGTATACCAATTGGATGGGAACAAAAAAGGTGTGTGGGGAGATGAAAAATCAGTTTCCCTTGAAAACTAATGGAAACTATAATAAACCAAATAGTTAAAACTATAATAATTACAAAAGAAATTCTGAAATGAACTGAGAGTGAACCACGTTTTTGTATACATTCTCATTATTCAGTCATGACCTTGGGTGGATGGCTATGATATTTTATATTCCCCAATAGCTTACTCTGAAGTAGTCATGGGTAATTATGATTATCAGTCTGCACAAGCTCATGGAAGAAACCAGAGTAAGCTACTGGACTTTGACAAGCACCTCTCTTGGCAGTTAAGGAGCAGTGTTTCCTACTCCAGTTTGCTATCCCAAAGGGTGCTGCTGTGTAAAAAGCCATTGCACTGATTTTCTTTTTCCTGATAGGACCAGAAATATTACAATGGTATATATACCACCTGACCAATAGTCACTACAAGCTTGAAAGAAATATGGCAAAACTACTAACATATTGTAAAATAGCAGTCCAAGAGTGGTACTCCTGTGGTGTCAACACATCTATCCAACAATGGTTGACAACAAGGTAAAAACACCTTTCAATCCAGTGTGACACAGTAATAAACGAACTAATAAATCAGGAAGACATTGGCCACATTCTAGGGAAATATGTAAGCCATGTATTCCAATGTAAATATTTTGAGGATGACAGCTAGAATTGTCAGTAGCTGAAAACAGACGTTTGTATGTGTGTGTACACGTGCACACCTTCAGTAATTGCAGTTACCTTTAATATACTCTTTGTAAAAATTACCAAGAAATATATTTCAGCTTGACTTCTCTGTATTCCAGAATATACACAAGCAATACCATGGGTACGTACTGAAATATTTGGAGATGATGCCATTTTAATCAAGTGTCCATTTCAATAAAGCATTCAAAAATGCTCTTTTCTCCCTTTTCTGACATGCCAGCATGCCTGGCCTTGCTGTTCAGAATTTTGGAAACTGCTAAAAGCTGCTGAATAGTAGTCACCAAGCTCACTTCACTCTGTTATGAATGTTGGCTCTCATGTGTTCACTGCTGATTAGACTACATTATTTCTATGATCCTATTGGGCTTCACACAAGGCATAGAGGTACTTGCCCTTATTTGAAACTAGCAGACACCAGGAGAATTTGCTGATTGCTAATGAGAAAGCGAAGGTTTTGTTGATATCATCTGGGACATTCTTGCTGTGGTCTGCTATTAAGATCTGGAGCTCTACGTAACACACCATATTAAACAGGCAGTGATTTTATTATGGGATCAGTATAACTTTTCGTGTCTGTTGTATTCCAAAACTGTATGCTGAGACACCTTTTTTTTCCCCCAGAATATGAAACATAATATCTTGATTCAAGCTGCATTATTTAAAAAGGGGCAATGTGGTTCATAATGTTACATTTATTGCATACTCTTTAAGCCACTTGACCCATATAAATATTACTATAGAGTTGCCCTCAGTTATTAAATTCTTATTGCTTATAGAAGGGGGCAGAAGGAAATATATAATCTATAGAGTAAGGTGTGTTTTGATCTGAGTGCTTTGGAAAGAAGAGGATGGTTGGAAACAAATGGGTTTCAATTCTTTCCATATTCTCCAAGTGAATTTTTTTTTCTTGGGCTTCAGCTAACCAGCAGGCTATTCACTCAATTATATCTCAGTATGCCAAACGGCAATTTGGCTCTGGAAGGATGGAAATGGACAAAAAAAAGTGTCTTCTGAGAAACCTGTGGCAAGAATGGTTACCTTGTCTTGGATGTGGCTGATAGTGTTAAAGTGAGACCTTCCGATTTGTCTTGGTTCAACTGTCATCCCTCTGTAGTTGCATCACTGATGACCCACTTATCCCCCCCCCCCGCCCACTCCTTCCTAGGAAAATGCAGATTCAGCCACAACATTTCAGCCATCTCTGTGTATATACAAAGAGCTCTGATTCTCCTTATCCTCCCAGCCTTGACGTGTTTGCTAGAAAGACACGGAGCAACTGACCATGTCCGTGACTTTGTCACACTCGTCTAATCGGCAGGGTTATCTTTCCAAGAGGGGATACAGTCATTCGAGCTGGCCCTCTTTCCACCTGGTTAGGCTAGCTGAGAATAAACTGAACCCAACAATTTCTAGAATCATTGTCTTGAGAAGGCAGTACTCGAACACATTCCCTTTCATTGGGTTTCAAAGTCTATTTTCTAACAATACACAGCACCTCTTTATCTCGCATACATATGTGTGTTAGTGTGTGTATTTATGTATCTGACAGAGACAACATATTAACATAGGTAATTTCACTTCAGAGTTGCTTGGGGCAGAACCTCCAGACCTAGAGGTTATTGCTGTCAAAGCAGGACCTTTTTCTTCCTGTCACTCCTTTCAGAGATGAAGGGAGAGATTTCCCTTAGCCTACAGCATTAAGCGTGGAAACGCTCCACCACAACATTTTGAAACTATAGAAATCATGAATCCAGCCTGTGACCTTCCATTTCAGTGACAGTACAGGAATCCCTGGAGCAGTGGAGGCATCCTCTGATATTTGGAAAAGTGTCATGTTTTCTTTACAGAGAAAACTGTCATATTGTTGTTGGCATAAAATACAACACTTCCTGGAGTTGTGATTTCCTTGTTTGCTACAAAATGTCACCTGGGCAACTGACATGTTTTTTGTGTTCTGTTTTGGTTGTGCTTTGTTTTATTTTTTTGCTTAGAGCAACTCGCCACTTATGATATTCAAATAAAGTGGGTATTGATACCCCAAGCTATGCCGACAAAGAAGAGCAATTACCAAATGCCTGAAATTCCTCCCCAGGATGCACGGTGGCTTTGTAAAAGATGCAGCTCCCTTCTGGAAGTTCATTGATAAGGGGCTAAATATAGCTCTCGTATCATTTGTGACTTATTGATGTTCTGTGGAACGATTCTTCAGTAGTAAAAAGGAGGGGGAAATACCGATACAAAGCTGCTGCAAGTAATTACTCAGAAATGTCTCCAACATAAGCAATATTCAGCTATTCTTTTTGCCACTTAATTGAGATGCAAAACCTCCTCCAATTCCAGCCAATAGTGGCAATTAGACACTGCTTACAAAAGAAGAGAGTTTTTGGTTAAGGCCATTCCTAATGTCTGTTCGGGTATTGTGGACCTGCATAACAAGTATCTAAGACTGTCTTCTGTTTTCCCTAAGACTCCTCCTTTTAAAATATATCAGCAGTATTCAGGGTTAATAAATTGTGAAAGATCCCTCCTCCCCTTCCTTCCTCCTCCTCCTTCTCTCTTTCACACATACTAGCAACCAGGAAAAATACCCTCCAAAAGGAAAAACAAAACAAACAAACAGGCACTCTGTTTCTCCCAGATGAAAAAGGCTGAAAGTAGAAATCTTCTCATCATATATGAACATTCCAAATACTGTCAAACCAAGTGCAATAAAATTTCATTTCTTAATTATGCAGGATAGTTAAGGCAGTGGAGTTGTTGCCCTAGTTTTGGAATTATTCAGCTCAAGATGCTGCAAGAAGTGACTGAATATTTTACAGCCTCCTGTAACCTCACTCCAAGTTTCCAGGCTGCATAGCATCCAGGACAGAGTCCTAACCCAGGCAAAAGGGAGTGGGAGCTGGCCCCAGGGATGGATTAAGATGTGCTGTGGCCCTGACCTATGTCAGGTTTAAGAGGTCCTATTGCATTTCCAAATGTGTAAAATCTAGCATGTTTGGGTTATTTAAAGGCCCCTCATAATCAGAGTACTGAAACTGTAACTTACTTAGCTTGAATGTAAATCCAGCTCTGGCTGGTCCTGCCTGGAGCTGAAACATGAGCAGCTGTTCTCCCTCATACTTCAGCCAATGGGACAAGACCTCACATGATGTTCTTCTGCCCTTCCATCCAATCCCAAGGACCACAATGAGACCAAAGCTTTTACCAGATGATAGCTGCCACATGAAAAAGATCTGTTCTTTGGTCGGTAAAGAATAGTTGACCAATTACAGGTTGCAATGAACAAAAGCTACTGTAGCCTAACCCCTGGGGGAGGGGTAGTAGAATTGGGAAGGCCATCTCTTAGTTATCAGGAGGTCAAAGTTTTCTATGTTGCCTTGAGATGTACTTAGTTTGTGATCTATTGTCTATTTACCACAAGCAGAACGAGGTTTGGATTTGGTTTTCTAAAATAGCTGGCCACACTGCATGTGTAAGATAAAATCACAGTGTAGAAAATGTAGGTTTCAACATGAACCTATTGTATGTGTTCATATTAAGGCTCTAGTGAAGCAAAGTTTGCCATCATACATATTTAACACAGACAGTGCATCCATTTAGGAACCGTATCTTCGCAAGAGATGGATATTTTGATGTATGCTGGAATTTTTAACTACATCAAGGCTGTTAAAATATATCTAAACATGAACCACAGTTAGAAAGCAGCCTGTGTTTTTTTGCTAGAGAGAATTTGAGATATAATCCTTACAGGAGATACAAAATAAAAATGCAGCGCTCCAATCTGGTGAAGCCCTTTGAGAATGAATTGTGGGTGCTCCAAATAAAGAGCATGTATTTAAAAGATGGACTTTCTGAGAAACAACTGCAACTGCTACCTTGCACTTGATAAGCAGTCATACTGAGCAAATGAAGATATTTATTTCTCTTACAGGTCTTTTCCTATTTTTTAAAAAAATTGCATCATTTCAAGCTGCATAGAAAACTGGGTTTCCTACCATATTTCTACCAGTTTTTGCTGCTTTTAGGAATAACATCTATTGCATGAATGAGGAAGAGATCTTTCTTAATGGTAACTGTCTTTTGCTGCAAAAGCCCTGTTCTAAAATGCACTCATTTCAAAATGGGGAAATTTCAGAACTGTTGGCCTTTCCCATGTATAGATCTGATTTTATATACCTGAGTGCCTCATGGTCTATCCTGAAATTCCATATTTCATTTTGTGATAACAAAGACCTTTCTATTTTGTAGCCCTTATTCAGCCAAAATAAATTATTGAGTTCAAAGAGAGCTCCCCTTCCCCAGAGCCACACCAGTAGATCACACAACTCCAGAATGGAGCTTATAGTTGTTCACATCCAATGTGTGTCTGGAAGACCTATGTTTTAAAGTGTGTTTATATTCATGTAGAAAAGTGTTCCTGCATTCAAATTCTCAGTGCCACTGGAAACATTAAATGCCACAGGATGCTTTGGGATCACCCTCTACAGTACTCTGTGTTGCTTTCAGTTACCCTGTTTGCATACTCTGAGTAAAGTCACTGGAATGTTTAGCATCTGTGTAAAGGAAGATACAATTTGGCTCTTAATTGTCTCTTTGGGAACGCTCAGTAATACATCTGTGAAATAATGAATCATCCAATAGGCTTCTGAAAAGCATAAAAGAACCACTTGGGTGGATTTTAGAATGTTTGGGCTAAGATCACTTGGCCTTTGGGGGGGGGGTCCACCTTTCCCATCCATTACCATTTCTGTGTTTCTTATATGTGGAGAAAGGGAGAAGGCTTACCTCATGAATCTGAGCGTACTATATTGATATTCACTAATGACAAGATTTCATTAGAACAGTCACTCACCAAAGCTTTCAAAAAAGAAAAAACACGACCAAGGTCTGCACAATGCAAGATTGAACATTGCCACATTATAATGGGAAAGTATTTTTGTTAATCTGCAAAACTTTTTTAAAAAACAACAATTCTATTTTTAAAAAAAACACAGCAAGAGGGTTTATGAACTGCCTGTAGATGTAAAAGAAATTATTTTCTTAAGATAAATTTTAAAGGGGAAATGGGTGTATATTTTGTTATTTTTCTTCAGCCTTTATGCTTTCAAAAGGCAATTACTTGCCTTCTGCTAGTGGAACTTTAATTTCTTCCTTTATAGTAATATATAGTTCTGAAATTCCAAAGGTTTCTGGTGCTTTTCAGCTGTCACCTCAATTCAAAATCATGGAGTTCAGCAATATAAAATATAATAAATTTAACTTGACCTAAGTGGAGGTTTCAAAAACAGCTTTCAAAAGCAATACATGTGTATTTGTGTAATAGTGTGAATAACACACACAAACACAAACACACACCCTCTGCTGCTATTTCAACCACAAACACAATCTAAACAATTAAGTCTGATACTTAGAACTGGGTGATATTAGTGATAATTTCCCAGGACATAAAAACTTCTATTTAAAGAAGGGAAAGGGACCCACGGGACTGTGTGGCCCTTGAAAAATATTACAATAGAAGGTGCTGGCCCTCACCTGAATTCCCAGTCTCTATATATTCTTGGATGTTACACCTTAAGTGTTTGAGTCTGAATTAGAAAATCTTCATTTAGCCAATATGAATATGCAATCACTGTGTGCATAATGTAACCTTTAGCCCAAATTACAGCTGACCTGCTATTTAGTGCTTGCAGGGTTATTTTTTTTTTTTTTTACACCAAAGTAAACTTTCCTCCAACAGTTCACATTTAATCAATTTTTGTTTTGCAGCCTTTTGTAGATTGAGTCTTTTGTTAAGAAAGGACGTCTTGTTTCCAAAACACACTGGAGGCAATCACTGGCATCAGAGTGCCACCAAAAGGCAGGAAGAGAAATTAGCAAGTACAGACTGACCTTTACAAAGACAGCTAAGGTTATGCACATAACATTTGCTTGTTTACTTTGCAAAATCAACAACGAGTTGTAAACTCGGTGCTTGGTAAGCATCTTGTTGAAACCAAAAAAAGAAACATTAGCAATGGGGGGGGGGGAGCACTTCCAGCTTCTGTATCATATATATTCTTTTCCTCTCACAGAAAGCCCGTTATCTGCTTTGCTCCATATCTATCACAATGCAACTTTAATAATGCTAGCCAAGACTGCTCAGAAAATCACAGCTGTAGCTAGAGGCAAACCCCCCCCCAAATGAGGTGCTTCTCCGAAGCTTCACCTAGTGAGCTGAGTATTGGCTTATGCGTGAGAATAAGCAAACGAATCGATCGCGGCAGTAGGTTGATGGGTACTGGTCGTTTTGATGGATATGACTGTAAAAAAAAAAGTCCAGATTGGTTCACAGTGGACCTCATACCATGTCAGCTAAAACCAAAGAGACACAAAAGTGACAGCTGTGGAGAGTACACTGCAGGCAGTCAATGGTTCCTGTGATTTATTGTTCCATCTGCCTTGCCGCTGTGAGGACAAGTTCCCCCTGATTTGGTTAAAATGAAAAGGACCTCAGAGAGCACAACGTGTTTTTTGAAAATGTGCAGAAACTATTTTTTTTTATTTCTTGATTTATGTCCTTTCCCCCTCCATAATGTTTGCGCCAATTGTTACCCAATAATGATTGCCGGGCGGTGGGGAGGCAAGGCTTCGCCGCCACTCAGAACTCCCTCCCTCTCGCCCACTCAAAAATGAAGCAACAATAAAAGAACAAAACTTGAAGAAAATATTCCAAACTTCATAATCCTCACCATAGCAAAATGGAACAAAAATACATTATGATTATTATTGATATTATTATTACCTGGAAAGCTTCCAAGCGGCAAGCTCAAAATGTAAAGTGTACCAACTTGCACCTGAAATGTTCATCAATTTGTAATAGTAAGAATGGTGAGCCTTTGTCTCAGATTCGCATGAGCCCCCTACCCCTTCTTCAAACACAGCCGTTGCTCATTTTGTCATCCAACTCAGAGCAAGAGGAGAGTGCCCTGCTAGTGTTTACACACAAACTTTTGCAATCTGGGACTTGAAAAGGAACTTTTCCTTTACGTGGCTGGTACAGCTTATTACCTTGTGAAAGAGAAGCACACCAGGGTACTTCTGTCACCATAACAGGAAAGCCTAATCAACACGTAAAGGTGTAACACAACAAAATATTCTTGCTCCTTGGGGAATCTAAAGTAGCAGTAGGAGAAACGTTTGGACTCCCCCCCCCCATGAGAATTGAAGTATGCCATAGCAGAGAGATATGGTTAATGTTTTAATACATTTATGGGGCATAAATAATAAATGAAGCATTATCCAGTGCTCTCTCTTGGAATAAAGTTTTAACAAATCTGAGCAAATTGAATGAATCTTGTGGAGTGATGTATTGATAATTTGCCGTTTGGATCACATGTTAGGAGAAAAATGGGTTTAAAGGCCTCAGAGACCTTTCAAATTCCTGCATATGTTATAATTCACTACTTAGAAATGGCACGAAACAGTAATCCCCAATAAGTTAAGTAAAGGCTCTTACTCTCACAATCTCATAAATGTTTAATGCCGATCAGCAAATTTTCAGCAAATTTCCCATGAAAAAGCCAGTTGGTTTCGATGGTGCATGGAAAGTTGTGCTCTCTCTTGCCTTCATCCAAAGTCCCTCAAGTCCTGACCCCTGTGGCAGACACTTCCTGGCTGAAGGTTCCGCTAGGCCTCACAGGTCCAACCTTGGTGTCAAAAGCTAGCCTGTCTCCTGTCTCAGGATGTTGGTTTTACCTCTCAAGTGTTTCCTGAATTTGTGAAAATTCTTTTTCTGGCTGGTTGTCCATACTGTTTAAATGCTCAAAAAATATTTATCTTTTTGAGAGAGTGAGAGAAGGAGAAAGGGGAAAATGGGAGAGAATAAGAGAAGGGGGAAATCGTAGTGGCTACTGTTGAGCAGGGGATGTTCCCTGGAGGCCAGTTCTACTTTTGGAACATGTTATTGTCAGGCAGAGGTCAACATCTTTTACCTCTTTTTTCCATTATTCAAAATAAGTATTGATGTTATGTTTTAGCTATTTAAAAGCCAGCTGCATTGCTCATTTCAGATATTTTTCCTGGTACTGTTGTATGTGGTAATAGCTGGCCTGTGTATCGTCTTTCACAAAATCTACCCTTTCAGGGTCTCAGTCTTCAAATGATATCAATCAAAATTTATGCAATTCAAAATCCATATGTATAGAGTCCCAGATCACCTCATTTAATGATAATAGTAAACCACATGTTGTGTACATGTCTAAAACACTTTTCTGGTTCTTGACTGTATTAACCCTAGGGGCACTATGTTTTCCTACAGCTTGCCCAACTGAGCAGCATAATATATTGATTAATACTTGGCAACAACTGAATTCTTGAATAATAAAACTGTGAACAAGGCAAATGCATACTAATAAAACAAGGGGAGTGTCAATATTATTTGGGCATGTATGTTAATAAAAACAGCTCTGGAAGAACAGGGAGCAATGGAGATTTTCCACCAAGAAAATGAACAGGAGGCAGATACTAATTTCTCCCCCCCCCCCCCACATATGATGACCTTATTAAGCAATCAGCTTCACCAAGTGAATATGTATATAGTAGGGTTCTATGATGGCCACAAGTGTAAAAAGTTAGCTATCGCTGTAAAGCAAATCATGATGAGAAAGTAGTCATCATGGTGAGCACATTATAGAAATGTGGGGTGGGGGTTGGATTGGAATTCTGGGCTGAACAGCAGTCTTTGCATCTGATATAATGCCTTATTAACTTTAGATAGAACAGCTTGAAATAAATATTCTTTTGCAAGCAAGTTACTGTTAAAGCATTTCTTTTACTGATTTCAATGAGTCTAAAAAAATCGATCCCATTTTGCATACTTCTGCATTCCAAAAATAGAACAATGAACAGGAACTTTGCGGTCAGCCAGGTAATGGCTAGGAAAACTGTGATGTCATCAGGAAGACTGTGATGTCATTAGGAGAGGGATGCTTTGAGAATGTTGTTTTGAATTTGGACCTCCAGATCTTTGTGACAAGCCCTGATTTTCGAATCAACTTAAAAATAATATGCAGTTCTAGTGTAGCTGGACTGAAATGTATTTGTAAAGGTGGTTGTGTGCTATCTCTGAATGCAAGGAGACAGTCACACGCTTGCCTCCAATTCATGCCTTTTGCACAAAAGCAAACACAGAAAAATTAACGGTATAATGTTTCCAATGTCTGGAATTGCCACAGGTTAGATCGGCAAGGACAGAGCCTGTGTCTTCCTTGAATGCCATTCGTATGAGTCACGGCAAGGCAGGAAAGCTGTTGACAAATTAATACTTTAAGAAAATAAACTATGGTCATGTTGAACACAGAGCAACTTTATCCTGATTAATTTGTGTTGGAGTCGCTCCAGCCCTCATTGACAAAGCCCTGCAGTTTGTACAAATGTAATTTCCTAATATTTACACGAGGAAAGCCTCGGCAGTTAAGCTTTGCCTCCAGTGTGAGTTTTGTGGCTAGGAAGGGGGAAAAAGACAATAAAAATACAGAGAGCTAATTGTAAGCACATTTGGAAAAAAAAAGAAAAGATTTTTGATTCTCCTTCCTCCACAGCCCTATAAAAATGTGTTATTATGTTGTGCTCCGAAGGAGCAGCACGCCAGCCTCCACCTGGCAAAATTTTAAGTAATACAACACCTCGTGCTTACTAACAACTGCATTGCTGCCGTGGCATGCAGCATTCAAAACAAAGCTTTATACGCATGTAATGATATATCGGAACACCATCATTCCCTAAAAACCTGGCATACATTCAAATCAACCTGCCTGAACACATGACCCTCCCAATATCTGTCTTTAAAGGCAATATTAGGCATTGGTGCAATTGTATAATTTAATAAAATCTGAATGGGAGAAGAACTGCAATTAGACTCTATTGTTTTGTTTTGAGAATATTTTTTTTAAAAAAAATAAGCTTTAGTTTTAATGAGATTTACCTCCTCCCACAAAATCAGTTTATACAATTTTCCAGATGTAAAATGAGCTTTTGGCTGTAAAATATTTTATCACATTGTCTTTCACAATAAAGATTAGATGTTTTTGCATGCTCTCAACTGCACTGCAATTATTTTTTAGTGTTTGCAAATCATAATATAATTTAAAAACCATATTTTATACTTCATCTAAAATACTTTAATAGTACCACATTGGAAAAAAATCCCCAACAACAACATCTATTTAACTATTCTTTTAAGTGGTTGTAATATGCTTTGGTGTACTTTCCTGTAGGAAAAAAGAGGCATTGCTAAAAAGGCTTAGCTCTTCTTGAAAACAAATCTCTCGCACAGCATCTTTGCTAAAATCCCTTGAATTTAATTCCCTTGACAAAAGAACCCAGTGAGCCTGAATGTAAAAATAGTAGCCTTGTCATTTCACATTCATTAAGTGAAACTCAGAAATTAATAATGTAAAATATGCTTTTTAATTAGTCTTACATTTTGCCCAATGTACTTAAATGGGATCAGCAACTCCCCGATGATTTTTTTTCTTAATAAAGTATTAGCCTGTGATGCACAGGGGTTGACAGGTATGATAAACTGGAAAGTACTTTTCAAGGCATATGAATGATACCAAAATAGTATTCTCCCATTTAAATGTAATTAACATCAGGGAGCAATTTTACATGAACAGAAAGCCGACAAGATTTTTATTTCAGGGTGGAGGGGTTTTTTTTTTTCCATTTCTTGTTTTATGAGTAGTTTGATGATTGTAGGCGTGATTTGATAATTTAATTACCTTTGCTGAAAGCTAAGCTTGTGCTAATAGCTGGTCAACAGGAACATAAAGCGGTCTTCCAAGAGCATTGAAAAGAAAGCAAATCTCCTCTGATAACTTTACTTAACAGTGATTGGTTTATACAGCCTCTCTCTCTCTCTCTCTCTCTCTCTCTCTCTCTCTCTCTCTCTCTCTCTCTCTCTCTCTCTCTCTCTCTCTCTCTCTCTCTGTGTGTGTGTGTGTGTGTGTGTGTGTGTGTGTGTGTTCCCTTAGACATGGTTCCATACACAAAAGTCCCACCTGCTTCTTTTCATTTAAAAAGTTCTTGCCAATCACACCCTGTAAAGATGGAAGTTCTGAGAAAATGATAGAATCCAGAAACCTGTAGAAAATATATGAAGATGCCATGAGATAGCAAAATAATTGCATGCATGTTCTAAACCAATGACTGTGTAAACTATTTTCCCAAATGAAACTGCTTCTTTGAGTTCCATCAACTGTCATTGTTTGCCTCTTGAATGGAATCCCTTTACTGTCCTAATGCCAGTTGTGTTTGCTTGAGCCTGCCTCCTGTCTCAAAGTAACTGCGCTCCCAAATGAAGCACTTTTAAAAGAATCTTGTTCCAGAGAAAATGACAACGAGCCTTAGTTCCATAATGCATCTTTTATTATTACTGTAGGGCTTTGTAAGATTGAGCTGCCTTTAGGCTGTAAGGGCTTTCCTAAACTCACTGGGAATCATCTATATAAGGGGTGGATACAATTCCTATACTATACGAATGGTGATTAGCATTAAGGTAGGGTTGGATTTAGTTCCAATTTCATCTTTGTCTTTTTAATTCATATATCCCAGTTTTCTCCAAAGCATGGCATGTTTCTAAACATGCACTGACATTTCTATGTGTTTTCACACTGTTCATCTGTTAAATTCTGTTGATAACCACAGTGGGAAGCATGTTTGGTAACAGAAAGTGTTTGTGACACTAATGTACTACGCACTTGCTAAATGCTTCCTCAAATGTATGTCTTTCTAGCAGCATTCATGCTGATTAAACTTGGTACGGGTGACAGAATGTCTTTCTACACTGGAGGGAAGGGGTGCCTCAGATTTTCCTGGGAGTATGTCAACTTCTTCATCAACTGCTAAATAGCTGTAGCTATTAGAAGAAGGTAGAAACAGGCAATCAAATTCAGAGGGTTTTTTTAATGCACACTTAAATTGGTACATCATAAAAATAGCTGTACAAAAAATGACCTCCTGATCACAGTATGTTATTTCTAAGGGAAGATGCTATTACTTAGCTTATCCACAAGAAGGTAAACAAACAAATATCTGGATACAGCTATAAGGCATCTGATTAAAGTAAAGGCATTGCAGTAGTTTAAAAAAATCCAGGAAAGTCATCACTCATATAGGAATATTCGCTATGGAAACAGCCATTTTAATACTTTCCAAACCAGCATCAGTCTAGGGAATGTTGTTGATCAACAAGTGTCTAACTGGGGGGAAATGTTGCTTAGGAATCCATCTGAATATGCAATAATCCTTGAAAAATATGAATTTTTGTCCTCTATCTGCTTTTGCAAATGAAGCCATTGTATGTGATTTCCTCTCTTCACTTAGACAGGAGGCACATATCTATATACCACTGACCAAATTTAAGACCTTTTATAATATTTTCCAATCACAAATAGTATTGCGTTATTCCCCAGAGGGCTAGTTGATATATCTGTCTATTTATTTATGTGTGCATGAATCAAGAAACCCATATAATTGATGTGTAGAAATATAATCTGTGCCATTTGTAAGGTTCCACGGAACTTATACTGCACTTGGGGATTCCCAGAAGTGCTATGTTACCTGTACAAAACCACCTGCAATTTACTGTTATGGCTGAAATATTCATAGACAGACCTTATGTAAAGATCATGGCTTAATATATGGGTATAATTCTGTACCTCTAAAGCAACTTTCAGGCTGTACATGTAGCCCTGTAAAAAGTGGGTGACATATGACTTAGATGCAGAATTTAAGTCTTCTTGCTTTTGAAAAATTGTTCATAGTTACGCAAAGAATCTGACTTTTTGTACCAGCTCCTATCATAGATCATGTCTTCATAAAAAACTTTTTAATGTGTAAGGAATGGGAGATATTCACCTGAATATTTATATCTTTAGCAATAATTCTGATATGTGCATTTGTCTTTTAATCATCAGTGAGAACATCACTGCAAATGGAACATCATCCTCAGCTTTTGGAACCATCTGAACTACTTGAACTGATTTGCAGCAGTTTTCGAGGAGCCTGGTACCTTGACCAAAAAGGGCTACATTAATCTCTCATTAGGAATACCTGAAATAGGGTTGTTTCCACTGCTAAAAATGCTAGCTGCATATTCCATGGATGCTAACTATAGTCTTTGGTAAAATTCTGAAAAGCTTCAAATTCCAGAGGCACATGGAGCTCCAAGTTTCTGCTACATCAAGAATCTGAGAGTATAATTTTTAAATTAGGGATCCTCCAGATCATCACAATGCCCAGTGTTTTCCTGCTCCACCTTCAGCATGGCAACACTTTTTAAAAATGTTCTTCCATTCAGTTTAATAAAGACAGACCTGTTTCTTCATTATGTACACACACCTGTGTGTATCTACATAATAAAGCACCTACTCTAACACTCTGATCCTAAGCTTATTTACTAGGAAATAAGCTCTTTTGCTACTGTGAATTTATTTGTAGTAAAATGTATTTAAAGTTAGATGTTTCCAGACAACTCTTAAGTCAAGTACAAATTTTCAGGGCTGGCATGTGTGTGAGGTGGGTGGGTGTGAGTGTGTGATCTTTCTGGACTTTTAAAATAAAGGGATACTTGAATACACAGTCCCAGAAAATGTAATTTACGTTGTACAGTTTATTTTACTTGCATATGCCCAAAATAAACCGGATGGTTGTCATATTTAAGAAATATTAATGTTTGTTAACCAGCATTAGAAATGCCAGTGACCAATATAAAGCACACACACAGAAATCTAGAATGAAGAACACCGAAAACCTCCGACTGAAGATGTGCTTATTCTCCCGGAAGGATCAGCTACATTCCCCTTGCACTATCCCCTTAATGGACAATCCAAGAAATGGCATTTGTGCCAGTGCCAGAGGGATTGCTTGTTTGCCAATTGGCCGAAGTTAACATGCTGCAGTGACTGGAGACAAAGAAATAAAGAAACCAGTAAATTCATGGGATGCAGCATGGTCTGCGTATGTGTGGGAGAGAAACGATATGATCCATTCTAAACACGTTGGCCATATTAATGCTGGTCAATCAATCACCCTTAAGTGCTATTCATCATTCAATCAAAAGAAGACAGAACATGTATATTATTTAGACAAGTTTGAAATCATTTTAGGTTACAGAAGGTCGGAAGAGCCACCTTTGGAATCATCATGAAGACAAGAGAAAATGCGGGGGAGCTGGAGCAGCCCTTCATCTGTGAACCAAGCTAATAGGCATGCAGGAGCTTCGCGCGCAGCGTTTTTCGCTCAGGGCTAAAATAAATAAAACGGTGCCATTGTAGAGCAGCTCCTACATAAATAATAAGTGTATGAATAAGCCAATATGGTTGTAGGATATTTTGGTTAATATAGTTATCTAAACTGACTGGGAATTTACACTCTCTCAGTGACATCTGAGCGGCTTGGCTGCTCTCATTGGACCACAGCATCTTCCTTCATCTTCTTCCTTTCTCACAGCAGAAAAATTCAGCATTGACAGTTTCTCAGAGAAGGCACGGAAGTGACAAAGGAAGGGCAGAAAGGTATATTTTGTGGCACACAAAGTTCCGGTTAGTCTTTGTCTTCTTTGCTAATGGACCCTGAGAACACCCTGAGGTCACTTGTTGTCACTCTTTCTGAAACCACTGGGTTTCATGTATGAAACCACCAGAACTCATGTACGGTGGAGGGGTTTTTGAACTCCTTGAAAGAACAGTTGGGAGACAAATGACCAAGAATGTGGTAGGTTCCAGTCCTATAATGCCTGATAAAGCCATGGCAAATAGCCTACCCTATCCTTCCTAAGTTGCTTCTCTCATAAATAAAAAACAGATGCTAAGAACTTAAAAAGCAGGTGGTGCAACTTCTACACTGTGAGCCCCGGCCCCCGCCGAGCCTGCGCTGGCGGGAAGGGGCTGATTTGCCTCTGCGAGAGGCATGGAGAAGGAAGACGCCAACAGGGGGCAGAGCCAGCCTATTTAGGTCTGGCTCTTGCCCCCCCCTCACCAGTTCGTCAGCGCGCTCGGTCCTGACAGTTGGGAGAGCGAGTGCTGTGCTGCTGGATGCTGGAGGCCTTCAGGCTAGGCGGATAGCAGCAGCAGCGGCATCGGCATCGCGTCCATTATTGGGGGTGAATCGTTGATCCCGCGGCTTTAGGTCGCGGCTTGGAGGTGGTAGTTTCGGCGGCGGCTTTTGAACAGCGGCGGCTGCGGCGGCGGCTTTTTAGTTCCCATCTTTGCAATGTTTAGCTGCCTGGGCTGCCCTGGATCGAGGCGCTGACAGTGTGGCCGAACCCGTTTGGCTGTAGAGGCTGCCAGGGGAGGTTGTGGTGCTGGTGGGCTGGTCTCCCTTTCTGTGTAGTCAGTGGTACAGGGGTTAGTTGGGAGGTATCTCCCCCCCTTGTTTGCAGAGTGGCAGTGGCACGTGGTGTGGTGAGGCCACGGTGGGCTGCGTTTTTTCACCCTGCTTCCCCCCCTGTTCTTATTGAAAGTAATACAGGGTGGGGGTGTATGGGCTGTTACACTGCTTTCTAGGCCCATAGAACGTTTGGCAACAGGGCGCCGGCTGTTTTGGTTGGTAGAAGTTCGGTGGCCATTTTCTATATTTGAATTGGGCAGCCATTTTGAATACACCTCGTGGCTCTGTTCAACTCTCTGCGGGCGGCCATTTTAGGTTTTCCTTGTCAGCGGCCATTTTAGGTTTTCTTGCCAGCGGCCATTTTGGTGCCTTCCTTTACTGCAGCATTTGATGGGTCTGTTCCAGGTGGACATATATTTGGCCCTGTATCCTAAGCATGGCTCCTAAGAAGGGTGCTGGGGTTTCTAAGGGGAAACAACCCGCTCCTAAACGGGCTGGGGTAGTTCTTGTACAGGGCAGGCAGCCTGTTCAAAAAAGGCCTGCGTTGGTCCCTTCATATGCTGCGGCAGAGGAGCCAGTATCTGCAGAAGCTGTGACAGGTGTAGTTTCATCACCAGGGTTCTTGGCGCCTGCTCCATCGTCAGGCTCTGTGCAATTGGCTGTGGTTCCTGGGGTGCCCACCGGTGCTATTTCACCGGCGCCTTTGGAAGCGTTCTGGGATGGTCCAATCAGTAGGGCCATTCTGGATAGATTAGCTAGCATTGAGCGGCGTCTGGATGGGCCTTTGCACTCGGCGCCGCCAGCTATGTCTTCTATGGAGTCTTTTCAGGCCCAGGTACTGACTCGTCTTTCTGCTATTGAGGGCCAGTGTGCAGGTCTTCCAAGTCATGCTGTTGTACCAGTGAGAGATGACGCACGACCGGCTCCGATGGCGGCTGCCGCAGTGGAACGACAGGGCGAGGATCAGCAGGTGGATGTCCGCAGTGTCCCATCTCAGGTGTCAGGTAGGCCTCTTGCGACTCAAACACAGGACATCACTTGGCCATGGGGCCCGGTGGGCTTGCAGGCTCCCACTGTGTCGCCTATGTTCATGCCAGGCGAGGCACCTCTGCCTATGGCAGTCAGTACGCCTGCTCCATCGAGATCAGTCGAGGCTACACAGGTTCAACCTGCAGCAGATGGGGTAACAGCGGCTGGCACTTTGGTGGATCCTCCCACCGGTGATGGTTTACTGACGTTACCGGCTGGTGAATCTTCATTAGCCGCAGCGGGCACGGCCCCACCGGCCGGCTCAGGTGTGCAACTGCAGGGCGGGGTGTGGACTGGTTGTGCTCCCCAGATCCTGGTAATAGGACTTATGAGATGGTGCCAGCAAAGGAGTTGCCATCAGGGGAGCTTGCCATGCCATTAGGCGACCACCTCACTGTGGCTACCAGGGAGAAGATTCTGCGGGGAGATTATGTAGATGTCTTCTCCTTGTTATATAGGGAATTAGATAAGAAGGATCGCGAGGACCTTGATGAACACGATAAAGAGCGCTTGAAGCGTCGTAGGGTGGACAGGATTTATGCTAACTGGTACCCTGGCTTTTTAATCTATGCAGGGGTGCTAGTTAGGGCAAGACCGGAAAGGGCCTCATCGTTGCTCCAATATATGGATATAATCCATAAGGGTTATTCAGATTTTGCTGGGTCTGCCTGGATGGAGTACGATAGGACCTTCAGGATGAAGGCAGCTATGTATCCAGCTCTCCGTTGGGATTTGATCCATCCACATATTTGGATGCAGACAATGTCCCCAGCCAAGCCGATGGGGGGCGAGCATTCAGACAGTGGGCATGTAGTAAAAAAGGCTAATGCAGCCAATATTGGGGTCACTCGGTCCCCGGATGGCCAGGCAGTGCAAGGGTGCCCTTTATGTTGGGAGTTTTCCTCAATTGGGTCCTGTGGCCGTAGACCATGTCCCTTTCGGCACGAATGCCCCCTCTGTGCCGGCCCCCATTCCTTTCCATCCTGCCCCAAGTCAAAGTTCAGATCCGCTGTTAGGGATGGCAAAGGTGGCAGACGTCAGGGAGGGGGGGGGGCGGTCAGACCTTACCTGACAAAGGGACCCAGTCCAATTAAGGTCCTGGTGTTGGAGCGCCTGTTGCGCCTTTACCCTAAGTTTGCCGATAGGCAGTATTTGTTGGAGGGGTTCAAGTTTGGCTTTCACATTCCCTATATGGGTGAGAGATGTTCCTTTTCAGCTCCTAATTTGCCCTCAGTTTGTGGCATGGAATGGGTGGTTAGAGCTAAGATTCTGAAAGAATGTTTGGAAGGCAGGGTGATTGGTCCTTTTCCCTTTCCTCCGGTGCCTAATTTGCGAGTATCGCCCTTAGGCGTGGTGCCAAAAAAGGCACCTGGGGAGTATTGCCTCATTCATCATTTGTCTTATCCTCATGGCAGCTCGGTGAATGACGCCATACCTAGTGAACTCTGCTCAGTTAGGTACACTTCTTTTGATGAGGCGATCGGTATGGTCCGTAGCTGCGGGCGAGGGGCTGAATTGGCTAAATGTGATATCAAGTCAGCCTTTCGTCTTCTGCCGGTCCATCCAGATGACTTTGTCCTTCTGGGTTTCTCCTTTGATGGGCAGTTCTATATGGATAGGGCCCTCCCGATGGGATGCTCTGTGTCCTGCACTGCATTTGAAAGGTTCAGTTCCTTCTTGGAATGGGCTCTGCGTGCACGCACAGGCTTGTCCAGTACTGCACACTATTTGGATGATTTTTTATTTGCCGGCCCTGCTGGATCTGGAATTTGTGCACAGTTATTGTCCAATTTCGAGCAAATGGCTAGGGAACTGGGAGTTCCTTTAGCTGTCGAGAAAACAGAAGGCCCTAGTTCGGTATTAACTTTTCTAGGTATTGAGTTGGACACTGTGCTACAGGTGTCACGCTTGCCTCCCGATAAACTGGCTAACCTTTGTCAGTTAGTTGAGGAAGCATGTACTAAAACTAAATTGACACTCAAGGAGTTGCAACAGCTAATTGGGCACCTTAATTTTGCGTGTAAAGTGGTGGCCCCGGGAGGGCATTCTTGCGCAGGCTGTGCGACTCAACAATAGGTTTAAGGTGTCCACATCATAGGACCAGGGTTACTCTAGGGATGAGAGATGACCTGTCAGTTTGGCGGGACTTCTTGGCCTCTTATAATGGGGTGTCCTTTTGGAGGACTGATCTACAACTTGAGGCTGAACTGCAGGTCACCTCTGATGCAGCAGGCTCTTCGGATTTCGGTGTATACTTTAGGGGTCACTGGTGTGCAGAGGACTGGCCATCTGGGTGGATTCATGCTGGATGGATGCGTGACCTGACGTTTTTGGAGTTTTTTCCCATAGTGGTAGCTGTGCACATTTGGGCTGATGACCTTGCTTGCCAGACAGTTCACTTTTGGTGTGATAACATGGCAACAGTACAGGTCATCAACTCTTTAATGTCTAGGTCACCCAGAGTAATGGCGCTTGTCCGGGCCTTTACCCTCCAATGCTTGCGCTACAATATTTTGTTTAAGGCCAGGCATGTGCCAGGAGTCAATAACGGGGTCGCTGACGCTCTGTCTTGGAAACAGATGGAGAGGTTTCGTCAGTTGGCCCCGGACTCCGACCGAGTAGCGGTAAGAATGCCCGAAGACCTGTGGCAGATTGGAGGGCTGAAGCCGAGAGGGCAATGGGCTTAGCTCTTGCACCCAGTACACGCCGGGCTTATAAGTGGGCCGGCCAGAAGTTTGTGGCTTTTAGGCAGAAGGTGGGTCTTCAGCAACTCTGGCCTATCCCAGTGTCACACCTGATCCAATTCTGCATGTCTGTGAAAGGTAAGGGTCTGTCTGTCCGTTCCATCCGGGGCAAGTTGTCAGCCCTTGCCTTTGCAAGTAAGGCCGGGGGTTTCAGGGATGACACTGGGGATTTCCGTATTTGGAAAATGCTGGATGGCTGGGCCCGAGAGGATGGTGCTCCCCCTGACACAAGAGAACCCTTTTCCCCTTCTGTACTTAAGGGTTTGAAACCCCAATGGGTTTCTTTGTGTTCGGATGCATACGAGGCTGCCTTGTTTCATTCAGCAGCCTTGGTTGCATTTTTCGGGGCTCTTAGAATTAGTGAGTTGGTAGCCCGATCCCGACAGGACAAGTCGGGCTATGCGTTAAGCATAGGGGATGTCCGGGTAAGTGATGAGGGCCTACAAATTACAATTCGGCGTTCTAAGACAGACCAATTGGGCAAGGGCACTATAATTTCAGTGGGCCCTTGTTTTGATTCTGACCTTTGTCCAGTTGTAGCACTCCGCACATATTTGGCTTTGAGGGGGAGTAGTATAGGTCTCCTGTTTATACACAGGGATGGATCGCCCTTGACCAGGTTTCAATTTTGGGCAATTACCAAGAAGGCTCTGGTTGCTTTGGGCCTTGGTAGTTTCCAATTTGGGACTCACTCTTTCAGAATTGGGGCAGCTTCCACTGCTGCGGCTATGGGATATCAGGGACCTGACATCCAAAGAATAGGCAGGTGGCGGTCAGCACGTTACAAGACGTATGTACGGACCTGCAAAGTCTGAGCTGCTCATTTAGTTTTGTTTTAATGGGAATTGGAGCATGTTGTTTTGAGCCTAGTGCTCTTGTCTTGTTTTGGTTAACTAGTTTCTGTTTCAGGTGCGGTTGGTGGCCGGAGGAGGAGCCATGTGCTGATCTGTGGCCACAGTATGGTGTTCTGGGCCGCGCACCGGGCCAAGAGAATGACCATCGGATCCCAGTTGGGATGCAGTGAGCGGGCAGAGGTCGAGTGGCTTGGCCGAAGAGGCATGCACTGGCCTCAGTTGATGCCGCTACTGTTTGGGGAGAGACGTGGTCCTCCGCCTGATGTACTGCTGATACACCTTGGTGGTAATGACTTGGGTCTCATGAAAGGTAAGGCCCTAGTCATTCAGGCCAAGGCAGATTTGGCTGGCATTGTGGACCGTTGGCCGGGGGTGCAACTGGTCCTGTCAGCGATGCTACCACGTCAGGTGTGGCGCAGCATTGGTGACCCTAGGTGTCTGGACCGGGCGAGGCGGAATGCCAACCGGCAGTTTAAGAATGCCATGGAGGGCGGTTTGGGCATTTTTCTGTTGCACCCTGATATACGGGTCGAGTTCCCTGACCTGTATAGGGGGGATGGGGTGCACCTCTCTAACAAGGGCAATGACATTTTTCTTTCAGATCTGAAGCGAGGGGTCCTGGCGGCGCTGGATCGCATGGTGGGGCCAAGGCCTAAGCAGAGGCTTGGCCTTTGCTGTGGCGGGGTAGCGCAATCTGGATGGAAATGGTGAGCACCGGGGCATTGTTATAAAGGAAATAAAGGGTCCTCCAGGAACGGCTTTCGGGCCTTTGCGGCTCAAGGCCGGGAAGGGTGATCTTCCTTGAACAATCTGGCCCGGCCTACCTTAGCGGGCCTTTGCGGCTTCTGGGGTGGTGGATCAGGGGTTCTTTTCAACATGCCAAGCTGCTGGTCAAAAAGCTACCTTCGGTGGCTTGTGATCGGAGCAGGTGCGTCGCCCAGAAGGAAATGCAGGTGGTCTGGAGTTTGACACCTGTCATATTCCTCAGTACATTCTGACAACTCCTCGCTAGTATTTGTCGTTATTAAATAATTAATAAAGTGGCCCTTGTTAAATCCATATTGGTTTCTGTCTCTTCATTCCGACTGGGGGGGCAATGCGAGCCCCGGCCCCCGCCGAGCCTGCGATGGCGGGAAGGGGCTGATTTGCCTCCGCGAGAGGCATGGAGAAGGAAGACGCCAACAGGGGGCAGAGCCAGCCTATTTAGGTCTGGCTCTTGCCCCCCCCCCTCACCAGTTCTTCGGCGCGCTCGGCCCACCCTCCCACCCTATTTTTAGTGCAGGTCTGACCGGCTGCCTTTTCCTGGAGCCAGGTAGGAATTTTTCGCCTCCATCGGTTTGGTCCATGGATGGGGGTGTTTTTGCCTACCTTGCACTGATGATGGTGGTGTTGGTATTTTGGCTTTGGGGGGCCGGGTTGTTAAATAGTATGGTCACTTTAAGTTTGGCGGGGTAGCGCAATCTGGATGGAGCAGGTGCGTCGCCCAGAAGGAAATGCAGGTGGTCTGGAGTTTGACACCTGTCATATTCCTCAGTACATTCTGACAACCCCTCGCTAGTATTTGTCGTTATTAAATAATTAATAAAGTGGCCCTTGTTAAATCCATATTGGTGTCTGTCTCTTCATTCCGACTGGGGGGGCAATGCCTGTTCTCTCCTTTTCTGTACACTTGTTCAAATTTCTTCACCATTCCTACCACTTCTCTGGTCTCTGCTTTGGTCTCAACTGCCCCAGTTCTTCCTTGCATTGGGCATAGTTTATAAAAGTGTCAAAACTGAGTTTAGCAGAGGACCTGGGATTGGGAAGTTAAAAGCATAAAAATCCCCTTTGGATACAATTTTACCATTCAGAGAATGCAGCTCTTTATAAAACAGGGGATACTTTGTTCCTAGCAGGATTGTTCCTTGCAGGAATAATCAATTGTTTGTAACCCGGTTGGAATCTGTTTCTCTAAGCAATCAACTTGTGGGAGGCTGATAAGAAATAAAGCACTCTAAGGAGATA
Organism: Gekko gecko; assembly: GCA_029375565.1. Taxonomy (NCBI): domain Eukaryota; kingdom Metazoa; phylum Chordata; class Lepidosauria; order Squamata; family Gekkonidae; genus Gekko; species Gekko gecko. The sequence continues at coordinate 52,079,792 of JAPDNY010000008.1, forward strand.
TCACCATAGAGACTGGTAAACGTTCCCTCTTACAGAATTTATACCCTGAATAAGCAGAAGCTCTTATAAACATTTACACAAGAAGGGGCATTCATGGCACTGGTGCCATGGATTAATTTGCCCCAGGCCCTTCTTTCGAAGGAGGCATGAGGCAGCGTTGTTCAAGGCTTGGGCAGTTCTTCCCCAGCCAATGAGCAGAGGGCGCAGCAGGGGTATACAAAGGAGCTACACCCCTCCCAAGCAGATTTTTTGCTGACTGTTGTATTACCTGGCTGCTTTTATATGGCCAAGCAGGAATTTTGGAGGTTCTACCAGATTGGCTTTGGGGAAAACTTTTTTCTTCTCCTTTGGAAGGTCCTGGAAGAAGAAGAGTTTAACTAAATAGGCCTGGTCTTAGACTGGTTAGGCCACAACTAATTGGCAGGAATAGGGTGTGTTGTTCAAGATAGATAGGAATAAATGGTTAATACCCTGAAGCATCAGCACAATGGAGGGTGTGTCTGGAACAAGCCATCACATTTATTACAGTGGAGTACCCTTGGTGATGAGCAGCATCATTCCAAACATGGCAAGGGTAGGGTTGCCAGCCTATGGCAGAGAGGAGGGGACATTGGGGCACCATCAGCATGACAACATGACATCAGTTCTGTTTTTTTCCTGGAAGTGACATCACATTGTTCTAGGAATCACTGGATATTCTATGGTAAAACCTGGAAGTGATGTCACTCTGTTAAAACAACAGCAATGTTGCAATTGATTTTTAAATCCCACTGGCTGACAGAGAAGCAGTGAGAAGTGAGGGTTGCTGTTGGGAGAGCAGAAGACCTGGCAAACCTAAGCACATCATGGGACGGGGATGAAGCTAGGCACCTCTCAGCACATAGTGCATGTGCAGGAAAAGATAAAGTACATGGGTGGGAGCACTGGCCAAATTTGGAGCCAAGGTGGACCTGTTGATGAAAGGCAGCCACTAGTAAGCTACCTAGCATGGCCCACCCTTGAATAGGTTAGCATATGTTAATAAGCAATGTCATAGATCAACCATTTAGATAAATAAAATTGTTGAATTCCTACAGCTGTCTTGTTTCCTAATTTGAGGAGTGCCAGGGCAAAGGTTCAATTTAAAAATGTTTCACATGATTTGAAGAATGTTTCACACAATCACCTTTATACAGAGAATGCTGATGCTGGACAGCTCTCCCCAACCCTCTTTCTCAGTTGTTCTCAATGTTTTACCAGTGCCATTCTAAGCAAAGTTATATCCTTCCAAACCCAATCAAGTCAACAATATTAGAAGGCTTTAGCTGCCTAGGAGAGCACCGTAAGAAACAGAACCCGCAGAGATGCTAGTTTGGTTCTCAGCAGGCCTCATTTCCTGCAGGAGCGATGCTCCAGCAGTAAGGAAGCCAGGGGGCAGGCACATGCAGCAAGCTCCACTCCCTGCTCCCAGCAACCCCCTGCCTTTCCTGCCCACTGGCCAACCCAGCGGACCACTGCCGCGAGCTCTGCATCAGCCTCCTGTGCCTCCTCAGCTGATGTGTGCAGCAGGGGGCAGGAGACACATGCAAAGCTGCGTGTCCTTGGCAGGTGGGACATGGGTTTCTCCTGCCTTCCTCCCACCCACCACCCACCCTGAAGCAGCGAGGTGGGGAGGTGGTGGCTTATGCATTGCAGCCTCTCTTCCCTCCCTCCTAGCGCAAAGCCACACACTGCCGGGGCTGCCACACGACTCCTCCAGCTCAGCGATGAGGACAAGGTGGAGGTGGTGGTGGTGGCAGCGGCAGCAGCAGTGCTGCTGGCAGCATCGGCAATGAGGCAGGCTACATACGAAGAGAGACGGCAGGAGCTGCTGCAGAGTCAATACCATGCTCCCTTCTGGCTCCCTCCTAGTCATATACTGGCTGCTTTAGCTGGCAAGGGAAGTGGCCTCGGTGTCCAAGCGAGGGGCAGGCAAAACCAATCATGATCGTGGGAGGGAGGGATAAGGCAGGAAAGGTGGGGACAAGCAGCTCTTTCTCCCCCTGACTCACCCTTACTGATGTGTCAACCCAACCTAGCCTCCCCCACCACGCATCTTGCTTGCCAGGAGAGCCACTGCTGGTCCTGAATTTATCCATCACCACCCACCCCCCAGCCCCTGCCACTGTGCCAGGATGCACATCCTCACAATTGGTAGCCAAGGTCTTTGGGAGTTGTGAAATCCAAGCTGTGGTGATCAAGGAGCTGATGAGTTTGCACCTTGCGAAGGAACAGGGCCAAGCAGAAGCTCTCAGGGCACCACACTACACCACAGCCATGCACCTTTTAGCCAATTGTTGCACCTTGGTGGAAAGGCAACATTTCCTTGTCATTCTAGTGGTGGCTGGGGGCTGGATCCTATGCCACTTTACTCGGAAGTCGGGTCCCAGGGCTAACTCCCAAGTAAATGGGCATAGCTGCTTTTGGGAAGGGGGGGGAAAGGACTGGAAAGATTTCCAATCCTCTCAAAGTCAGTGGGGGGGGTACCTTTAATATGGGTTTGGTGGCTGGATTTTTCTTTGGAGATGTGAAAGACTGCTGGGATTTGGTTTTCTGGAGCCAAGATATAGGATCTCTCAGTCTGGGGCAAGTGATGTTCTGTATTCTTGGTGTTGGGGGGGCAACAGTGGGAGAGATTCTAGTGTCCTGGGCCCACTGGTGAGTGGGAACTGGGGAAGAGGTTCTCCCTGACCCCCTTGGCTGCCTCAGAAGTAACTGAACTAAAGCTGTATATGTGGCCAGTTCCTCCTGATGCGGAGTGGCCATTTACAATTATTCTCAGGGTATTTAGCATGTTTCCCAGCCTGTTTCTTACAGAGCTAGCTGCATTTTAAAAAAAATGTAAAATGTATAATGGAAATACTCCCCCTTTAAAAAACAAGTGAACAAATTTTCTAAATAAATTGGTTCTCAACTCTTCTTGCTAGTTAAAAGATATATTTTGCTATAATTTATTTGTATGAATTTATATTGTAAAGGCTGCTCAGTGTATCCTTCTTTGCAGGCACCTTTTGTGAGATGTGCAACATGATTGTTATTGCATCTTCCTTGTGGATTTGCTCAAAAGTCCTAAAAATAGGTTCTGCACAACTTAATTCTCTCTCTCCACCATCTGCATGAACAAGATTGTGGTGGGGACATGTAGATCAGAGGGATTTTAAAATTTCCTTTTGCCCTGTGTGCAGCCCAGAGAGAACACTGGCATGAAATGTGTACTCTGCACATGTTCATGCTCTTTATTTTGCTGTTACCTAAAATGATGTGGTACAGTTTCAAAGGGGCAACTAACTGGGATGTATAAAAGGAATGACAGGATTGCCCATTGGAAACAATGGGAGAGGCTTAAAGGCCCAATGGAGATAATGAGATCCAGGAATGCCAATTGGCTTGCATGGGCTCCACTGATATTTAGTGTCAGTATTTGGATTTTAGTTCAGGGCTGACCCAAGGTGTGTTAAGAAATTCAGACCAAAAAAAAATGGCATAAGGTGTAAACTATTGGGAAGCTGTCTGGTATCATGACACTTTGGAAGTTGATGTCATGCAAGTCTCCCACTTGTTCTGCTGGGTTTGGGGTAAGAGAATTTCCCAGTGTCTTGGGCCCCCTGGAACAAATCTGTTGGTTTCCCTCCCCCATCATTAATGACACCCAACTAAGGCAGATCATGTGTCACCTGATCTTACTGTAGGACTATCCTTGTTATAGCCCGCCTTGATGTGTTTATGGCAGATGGCAAACATGGGCAGCATTGTGTACATGGCTGCTGGTGTGATGTTTGTTTGGGATTATACCTTGTCTGGTCTTAATGCGTGTGAAGGTGCAATAGAATGCATGCTCCTCAAGACTGCTATAAACATTACCCTTTTAATTAATATCTCTCCCAGGCAAGTTGTTGCCAGAATAATCTTTTGATTGTTTTCCTGATTTATTGCAGAAAAAGCAAAAGCACACTAACTTGATCTGTATTTTCATGCTTGTTGTAGGGTAGCTTCTCTACAAGAGCAAAGGAAACCTAGAGTGTCTTTTGTCAAAAAGTGCAAAGCTGGCTCGCCAGCTCTGAGTTGGGAAATACCTGGAGATTTTTGGGCTGGAGTCTGAGCAGTGGATGTTGCCTTCTGTCAGGTGATGTCAGGGGGTGTGGCGTATGCAAATGAGTTAAGCTAATGAGTTATGCTAATGAGCTCCTGCACCTCTTTTTCTACTAAATGACCCCTGGTTCTCAGTAAGTCCCATTGAATCTGCTGGGGCAAATGAAATGGATGGCAATATAGAATACAGTCAGGAGGGCAAAATTATGGAGTCACCGGGGCAAGTTTACCTCACATCACCATGGGATCCTTGAGTATACATCTACATCTTCTTATGTAAGAGAATACCTTCTGTTTTCTCATACTGTGAAAACATAAAACACTGTACTTGGGGAAAACAGAGAAGACAATGTCCGCCACCTCTAAAAATGGGTGGCCTAGTTCTACTGACAAAGACCCTACAGGGAGATGTGTAATGTGTTAACTGCACAGATTGCAATGGAAGTTATTGTACACACACAAATGCACACTCAGACACCATCACCATGCACCATCAGAATTCCTTGCAATATTCTCTCTATACCAGTGGGTTTTCTGGATGAGGAAGTCCTGTAATTTGCTGTGGCATGCTGAACAGGGCAGTCTTACTTATGTGGAATCTTGCATAGGGATGGGCATGAACCGGCTCATGAGCTAAACTTCATGATGAATTTTGGCCAGTTTGTGCTTTGTGAAGTCAAGTTCATGACAGGTCAACCGCACAGACTTTCCAAAACTTTGAAGCTGTTTGTGGAGGTTTGTTGAATGAATGACTGGAATGGTAACATTTCCAGATAGACTGTCTCTACTCAGTCAAGATATTTACCAAACTTTAAACAAACTTCAAAGCAAAGGTGGAGGTGGAAGTTTCCTTGTGAGTATGAAGTCATTGGCTTGTTCCTGAACTCTTCCATAGAGCCCTGTAACTGCAGCAATGTAAGCAAAAGAAACTAATGTCAAATCACAGAATTCCTGCAGTACAAACTGAAGGGCGGACTTTTTTCTCAAGGCCAGTTCAACCGGTTCAGTGTACAGAATGCCCAGCAGAATCCAGTACCACTGTGGCAATGCAAGCTTAAAAGGACTGACTGATCTCAAAGCACACTGTCACAATAAAGCCAAGAGGGGGTAGGATTTTGCAAGTCCAGCACAACCAGTTCAGTGTACAGAATGCCCAGCAGAATCCAGTACCACCATAGCAATACAAGCTCAAAAGGACTGTTTGACCTCAAAGCACAATAGCACAAGAAAGCCAAGTGGGGGGGAGGTTACAAGTTCCGTGAAAGAAAATGAGAACACAAAGTAATGCTGGCGATTGGGGGGGGGGACACACCCTCTTGAAACTGACAAGAGTTGTCTGAACCTGACAAAAGCAGTAGAGAAACCTTGAGGGTGGAGAGAACCTCCTGAATCTGCACCTGTCATTTCCTCAGAAAGCATGTTCTTTGGGGGCTGTAATCTGGATCCCATAAATCCAATCCTCACTAAACTTGGAGGGCAGAGGAGAGTCAACTGGAGATCCCTTGCCAGTTTGGTGTCTCTAGAATATTGGGGGGGAGGGTTTCCACCAGGTAACAAACCTTACAAACTGAACCGGTTCATTTGATGCCTAAAAGTTCTTGATGGTCCACGGTTCATGAACTGGGCAAGTGCCTAATCCCTAGTCTTGTCACCCAGGGCCCTGTATTGAGGAGGTGACACTCAGGATATAGAATTAAAAACTGATAGTATTTTCATGTATTTCAAAATTTCCAACAACATGCATTGTGTCAATTGGGTGCTTTATTCTTGTTCAGATTGGATTGGGTGGGAATACAGGGGTGCCTGTTTTGTCATATCACTCACAAATTAAGACAGATTTGAACATTTAAATGTGATGGACTGTAAACTGCAATATGTGTCATAAGGCTAAACTCAGCAACAAATCGCTTGTTAGCAATCTCATTCTTGGCGTGGGATGGGTGACTAGGAAGTGAAGTGAAGTCCCTGAAGTGGGAAGTGAAGTCCCTGAAATGGGAGGTACTGAAATTTCATGGAGCCCCTGGAAGGTGCTCACAGAACCCTGACTTTAAAACTCTGTCAACACACATGGTGTCTATTGCGATGACATCCATATTGTTAACTGGCAGGAAAAGAAGTCAAGAAGAACCTGACTGATGGCTGGCAGCAGCTGTATAAGATCTGGCTGAGAGTATTTTTCTTCTGCTCACAGGTGTGTAAGGCCTTGATCTGCCCAGAGGCACAAGCAAAAGGGCTCTTGTCCTTCAGCTGTTATCACTCAGAAGTCCTTCTCCCCCCGCCCCGCTTCTCTTGTATTTTTCTTTGTATTGTAAATTGTGTTGGGCCCCCACTGGGAAGAAAAGCAGGATACTGTTTGTGTATAATTTCCAGTATTGCACTAAATTGCTGTAATTTAACAATGACTGGTCATTTTCATCACCACATAAAACCTATGAAAATGACCACTCATTGTCAAATTAGAACAACTTAGTATAATACTGGAAATTAGCAAATGCCATTACAACAGACTGTAGCATGGGGGTAGGAGCATGGCTAGGACCCCTATGCCAATCAAGGGGTGTGTTAGGGCCCATATATAAATTTCACATCGTAGTTACATGACAACACTTGCCACCTGGAGCTGCCCATTCAGGGTGATCTTATCTGGTTGTTTCAGGGCCAAATATCAATTGCCTAAGGAAAAGACCCTTTTTCACTTGTTTCACATTGTAGAGTTTTGGGTGGCGTGGCAAGGAAATGTGGTGCAGGCCATGAAGGTTTCCCATCTGGCCTCTCATGACTGACTAGATCTAGTGGAGCTGCTGTGTGAACTTTTTGGTAAAGGGACCACCATTTGCTTAGGGGCGATGAATTAAGATAATCTTGAATACAGAGACACATAATTCTGCCTCATTCCAAATAATGAGACCATAGGTCTATCAAGGTCAGTATTGTCTTTTGTGACTGGCAGTGGCTCTCCAAGCTCTCAGCCAGAGGTCATTTGCATCACCTAGTCCCTGATTTTTTTTAATTTTTTTTTTTTGTAAAAACCTCTCCTAAAAAGGAGAAAATTTTATTGCTTTTTTAATAAGAAAAAGGTAGGGTATATAGATGGTCTAAGAAAAAGATTGGAGTGAATTTTCTGTTAAAGTATTAGTTTTAGTTAGTACAGATACAGTTTTTGGCATCCACCGTGGTTGGAAGATCTTCTTTTCATCTGCCAAGAGTCCAAAATAACTCTGTTAGTTAAATTAGTAAAGTCCTTTGGGGTTAGTTATTGATCAGCTCCCTTCTGCCGCCTCACGAACAGTCGTTATATCTTGGGGTGTCTTCTTTTTAAGTCTCTCAGATTATATGATGGGCCCTCTTTTGCTTTCTCGTCTCCCACTCCGGCACCTCCCTCCTCTGGGCCGCTGTCCTCTTCACTGCTTAACTCTGTCCAATTGGTGAGTTCTGCATCTTCCTCTGAGCTGGCGTGTCTCTTCAGAAATTCTTGAGCTTTGAAGACGGAGTCAATCTTCTCTCTTTTATCCTTGAATTTGAACGTTAGTCCTTCGGGAAAGCTCCATCTGTAAATGATGTCTTTGTAGGAACGTGGTCAATCCTTTGTATGCTTTCCTTTTCATACGAATTTCATATGGAACATCTTTTAAAGTTCTGATAGTCTGCTCTCCAATCTTCAAGGGCACCGCTGAAACCGCACGCAAAATTTGATCTCTAGTACGCTGCTTGATAAACTTGACAACCACTTCTGCTGGCAGATTATTTTTCTTTGTAAAACTGGAATAGGCTCTATAGGCCATATCCATCTCATCTTTTAATTCTTGCGCTTCTCTGCCAGTTAGGGGTGCCAAGGCATTTGCCATTATAGCTCTGAGATCCTCTTCCTTTATGCCCTGAAAACGGAGAGTCAGATTTGATTTCTCCATCTGAAGCATTAAAATTCTTTTTTCTTGCATATCTTGATGTTTTTCTAATTTGTTGACCCTTTTCTTAATTTTCTTGGTGTCTTCCGTTGAGACCAGACATTTCTGTGTGATCTCCTCCATCTTCTTTGCTGTTTCTGTTAGTTGTTTTTGTTGACTGTTGAGAACACTTTCCATGTTACAGAGGGTTTCGCTGATTTTCTGCATTTGATCCAGCAGAGGGCGCAGTGGCTCGCTTTTCTATTGATTGACAGCTGCCTCTAGGGGAGGCTGCCAGGACCGGAAGTCCCTCCCCCCTTCTTTACCGGCTTCTCAGGGACCTTTTTCTGTCCCAACATTTTTTGTTTATTTACGTTAACAAAGTTCATGCTAGTCCCTGATCTTTTTAACTGGAGATGCCTGGACTGAACCTGGGACCATCTGCATGCAAATCAGATGCTTGACCACTCAGCCACAACCATACCCCCGGTTTCTTTTGGCATACTATTTGGTATGCAGGCAAGGAAGACTGAGGCAGCAGAAATTCTATTCAGAGCTTTGGTAAAAGTGGAATTGCCTGTAAAGCAGGCATATCCTCTGACAATCCAGTAGATAGGGTAACCTCCTTTACGGGAGGGAGGAGTAATAATATGCAGATCAGCTTCTAATTAATAAAACCCAGTTTAGCCCTAGCTTTGGTGTGTAGCATATTCATTTAAGGGAACCTGTTGACAATCAAGTTCAGCCAGTATTTTATCCACTCCAGTTTCAGCAAATTGATTGGATTGGTGGTTCCCCACTGGCAGAATGTCAGCTTTGCTTTCGGTTCTTTAGCAATATACAGATTTTGTTTTCTGTAAAGACAGTAGAAATAGCTGCTAGTGAAACATTTCATATTATAAGGGCTGTTGGGGTATGTGCCAATTCCTAGCCTCATCTTCATCTTCCAGAGGGATTTAGCAGGGAAAGTTTGTTTAGCAATCTCTCCAAAACTGATTAAACCACCTCTCATCATTGGTTAGACCACAAATTGCATTCAAGATTTTACTTACTGCCCACTTTAAATAGGAATGCAAGTAATTTACACAATCCTAATCCAGATATTTCCAAAAATGGACACCAGATGGGGCTACACAAATTATCAAATAAAAAGTAATGGGAAGCAGTCTATTTCCATTTTAAAAAGCAATTCATTTAAAAAAATAAATAGGATTCTTCTTTTCTGTTTTAAGACATCAATGAATCTGTTCATAATGGGCTTTTGTAAACTGATTATCCTTGATAATCTCATTAGTTGAAATTATCTTGCTTTTCTAACATGGTAGATTTTTAAATACCTTTTATTTCAGATCCCTCTGGGCATGTTGCAGTGCAATTTACTATTAAGCAACATAATTATCTATCTCAAACCTAAGTGCTTACGAGTTAAAAGAATCAAGGCACAGCTATGGAAATGGTGACGAACATGACCCCACAACAGAAAACGAAATTGTAACAGGAAAATTATGAAAGAAATCTCATTTTAAAGTACACAGGTAAGACAGACGTGTTGGACAACCAGATCCTTACAGACTTTATATTTGCCACTTCCAAATCATGCAAGTAAGAACCACTGTGATCTCTATCTCGTATATATTTATTTGGAAGTAAGCTTTGCTTTGTTCAGTGGAACTTACTTCCTAGTTAGAAGGTTAAGAGTTTGCAGCCAGAGTGATGTACCTTATTTATTTTATTTATAGCCATCCTTTCTCACTGAGACCCAAGGCAGATTGCAAAATATTTTTTTTAAAAAAATCAATTCAAACAGTATAGGACATCCAATACACAATGCAATAGGACTAGGAGTACAGAATTAGAAAACAATGCAAATGAAAATTGCCTGAAAGATGACATACTGGAAAATGAATTACAAAGACAGAAGACAGTGCAATAAAAGGAAGATGATACATATACTAAACATTGCAATAGACTACAACCCTATTCCATTAAAAAGTATCTTTCCAAACTGGTCCATTATACTGGTGTTCTAATCCCTTTATAAAATGCCCTCCTGAACTTTTCTGTTTTGCACATTCTGCAAAATTATTGAAGTTTGTGGGCCTTCCTGGTCTCCTCAATCAAGCCATTCCACAAAGTAGGAGCCACTACAGAGAACGCACATGAATGCCCATCTTATACAGAAGGTTTTGCTGGGATGACCAAGGCTCATGAAGTGGAACATGGTACAACACTCCTGGATCCAAGATCATAAAGGACTTTGCAAGTGATGATCAGTACCTCGAACTGAACCTGGTAACTGATGGGTAGCTGGTGAGGCACTGCAGAAATGATGTGATATGGATGCTAGTGCTGCATGGAGACTGGACATCTTGGACTGTGCTGTTCCAGTATCTTCTAGGAGACATCCATTGGACTTCTATTGGCTGTGCCCCCTCTCTCCCCCCTCTCCTAGCCTAGGTAGGCCACACTTTTTTTTCTGGGATGGTTTGGGAAAATCCAATCTATTTTTCTGTTAGACAAAATTCCTTGCACATTTACTCAACTCAACCAGAAACTAGATACCATAGATTTAAACATAGATCATTGGCAGTTTCAGCTCCTTGGCAGACTTACAAAATGTTTCCTAGCAATGGCACGGGTACAGCTAGGAGGTGAAGAGAAAGGAATTGACACACACAGCTGCCACGTCTGGATAAATCCAGCCCATGAGTGGGCATTCTCCCAACCCCAGGCGACTGGTTACAGACTCACATTTGGGTGTACTAATAAAGCAGGCAGCCAAGAACCACATCTCTAACTTCAAGCCACAAGGAGATGAGCTGCCAAGTGAGAACTGATTTTATGCTTCTGATAGAGCTTTGGGCAATTAAGAAGTATAAGTTGTTTTTTAAAAAGAGCTTAAATCTGCATTTTATGTATGTAAGTTTGCAGCCGTAATGGGATTATGATGTCAGCAAAGGGAGAGAAGTTTGCAGCTGCACTGGGTTATAGAGGTAGCAAGCAGCTGTTAAAATAGAGAACGAATGGTGATTAATTCTTATTATGTGTTTGAAGATCTCACAATGAGTTCAGGACCCAAACCATCCCAAAGGAGGGGAAATTAAGGAAGAAGAATTTTTTTTTAAGGGGGGAATGGAGGGAGGGTGGTGGTTGGGTTTTTGTTTAATGTATATGTGCCCTTTTCTGCCTCCTCTTCCACCACTTTATTAATATTTAAATACTCCAGAAATTGCTGCTTAAATTATAACATCCATTGCAATTATTAGTTACAAAAAAAAGAAAGAACTAGCCTAGTGTTTTTATAATTTCAATTAAGTAGTATACAGACTGGGAAATTACCTAGGTCCCCTAACACCTGCACATATACACATTCCAAATAAATGAAGAAACATACATTTAAATTGTTGACCACATATGTAGTAAGGGGTAGGTGCTTGTACACATTGATTGAGCAGGAACCCTGGTGAAGATCCATCATTGATTCCCAGGTAGTTAGCTCCACTGACAGCACCGTTTGCATGCTGTGCTATGGAGAACTAATCACTCTGTTGAGCTGGGCTTGCAGATAGTGAGAAATATTATTCAAATGTCTTAGAGAATTAGAAACTAAATTTTGATACAGCTCCCCCTTCTCTCATGTTAGCCCCTCCAATTTTGTTAACATTTTATTTTAAATACAGGCAAAGGTTTTCTCTTGCAGCTTTAAAGTGGAAGACAAAGATAGATTTTGTAGCTAACATGTACTTGATAACCAACTGAAATTGTTGAGCACAATAAAATGTACCAAATGACTTAGCAGTGCCAGCAAATCAAGGGAATGCTTAAAAACTTACCTTATCTTCTATGCCATCTCAGGTTCTGTAGGTGACAGAGAACAACACTAATCAATACCATAAATAACTAAACATATAGAAATCTTGCTTATGCGCAACTCTGGTTCTGGTTTCAAAAGTCGATCTCTCCAGTACACATACACACAAAGCAGGTAAAAGCCGATAGATATCTTGTATCCCTCCTCTTCAGTTGTTTTTGTATGAATATAACCAGGTGAATAGTCCTACCTGGGAGGTAAAAGGAAGGAAGAATCTCAGAGTCACACTGACAGCTTGGCACAAGATAGTGGTGCCTCAAATTGCAGAGCATTTCATCCAGATCGCACACCCTGTGGTGGTTTACCCACGTGGCTTTCTGGTGGGGGAGCATCCATATTAGTGTTGCACTTCAACCACAGGATGAGCTGTAAGGGTAGTTTTATTTAAATGCAGGTGGATGGATGTGCATATGCACTCATGCACATATAGGCACCAACTTAAAAAAAAACAGTGGCAGAAATGGATCTGCAAGTTCAGACATCCCTTCCAGGTTCCTTTCGCTACAGGAGAGTTCAGACGTCATAAAAACAGAGTGGAAGTGTTCCCAGCCTTTAGTTCTGGATTTCCCCAGAGTCTGAGTACTCTAGTACCCTGGGCTGCCCATGACTGGCCCATGGAAGGCAGATGTCATTGTCTGATTGAGCCCTTTAAACCACAAAGGTAATGTTGGTATGTCTCTACAAACTGCCCATGTGACCGCAGCCAGAATAATTGGTTTTTTCCCCTAGCAGCAGGATCAGCTATTTCAGAAGTCCTGAGATACCCTGTTAGTATTGTGATGAAGTCATGTTTCCCAGCACTGATTTTTTCTGCCTGATCTTATTGAGGGATTGCATGTTGATGTTGCCCATTTGATAGGGTTCTGGTTGGAGCCTAATACTGTTTTATTTACTTATTTATTTATTTATCATATGCAGGGCTTTTCTGGTAGAAAAAGCCCAGCAAGGACTCATTAACTTAATAGGCCACACCCCTGACAGCACATCTCATTAGCATATTAGGCCACACCCCCATGCCTTCCCTTGGCGTGCCTGGGCAAGCCAGCCTTTGGACAGGCTGGGGAAGGCACGGGGAGGCATTTAAATGCCTCCCCAATCCTTCCAGGCCTCCCCTGGCCGGCCCGCCTCGGAATCACCGGGGGTGTCACTCTCCAGGCCTTCTCTCTGTAGCCACACATGCAAAGGTTTTGGCTGTAGTGGGCCTGGCCAACTCTGAAGCCAGCTGGAACTCTGTTCCTGTGCATTCCTGCCCAAAAATAGCCCTGATCATATGGCAGAGTTACACACAGGAAGCATGTAATAATATAAAATATGTGAGCAAGTTGGTAAAATGCAAAATGATTGGCAATCCCCCTAAATACGAATATCTAAATTTTCAATCCACTCAGTCACAGCTGAGGAGAGTTCAAAGAGCTCTGTCACATCACCCTGGAAAGCAGGACACTCCCATTCCTGTGACAGATGGAAAACAGTTTGGCAGGCTGCACTACAATCACATTCAGGTCCTGGTATTTTGCCCCAAACAATCATAGTAAAAGTTGGGGGAAGTACATGTTGTCAGTGTTTACAAACCTGCAGCACATAGCCTATCAACCTATCCTAACATTGGTATAAAGACTGGATGCTACAGTTGCTGGAAAGGTGTGACACTTGTGCTAACACAGCTTCTAAGATCAGGCTGACACATTATGTCCTCAGAAACATGACTCCATGAAGCTACTACCCCAGCAGCTCATAAAAGTTTGCCTCTGTAATGAGTTAAGTGACTTACCTGTATCGTGTATAGGAAATTCATGGGAAGGGAGCAAAAGACTGCTGAGGGCTACTTGTGTGTATGCTTGAGTACAGAATGGGAGAGGCCTAGCTACATGGGAGAGCACCTGCTTTTTTCACAGAATAAGCCTCATATGGAATTCCAGGCATGTCTTAGGTGAGAGGGCCAGAAAGAGTTCTCACTGAAGAGCTACTTTCAGAACAGGCAGTGTAATACTTCCACAAGCACATTTGGTTTATTAGACCAAAGCAGGGCCTTCCAGGCCTCTGCTAGAAATACCAAACTAACAGCCAACAGTCAACAGGGGAAAGTAAAACTAAACAACAGCACATCCTTTTCTCCTAAGGGACCCGGGGAAAATAATTAAACTGCTCAATAAGGGAACATCACCAGATTCACAACTTGCCATGATACAACAGGCAGTACTAGAGTTAGAGGGATTCATGATATGGCTAATAGTATGCCCTGACCTGAATAGCCCAGGCTATCCCCATCTCATTAGATCTTGGAAGCTAAGCAGGGTTGGCTCTGGCCACTATTTGGATGGGAGACCTTCAAGGAATACCAGGGTCACGACATCAAGGCAAGCAATGGCAGAGGCTTCCGGTCTGGGATTCATGGCGTCCTAAGGTGTTCTGGCTTGCTCGTTAGAGCTCCCAGAGCAAACGGAGGGTCTTGACGACAGGGTGGGCTTCAAATAGCCCACCGCAGATCCCCCCAGGCAGGGGGGTGACTGGCAGAGAGCCTGGCCCGAGAGAGGAGTTGAGATCGGCTGATAGCGGGGCTTTAAAGAGCGCCGCGACCAGCCTTGATCCCCTCCCCCAGAGAAGGCACTTCGGAAAATCTCTACAAGACCCCACCGAGTTGGATTCTCAACATAAGAACGCATGACCCAGACCTCCAAGACATTCTACGGAAACTGATATCAAGGAAACACTGCTATAACAAGACACGGACTTTGAAGGTAACTTTTTAAAATTGCTCACCGGAGACGCGTTTCGGCCAAAAATAAACAACATCCGATGAAGCGCATGATCGTGCTGTATCTGTTGTACTAACATTGGAGCGGAAAAAGTGCAGTTAAACAGCTAAAAAAGGCCAAAAAGCCGAATTGTTGATCATTCCTGCGGTTAGATTATTGACTTTAAAATAGAAACTAACAGTAACTCCGCGAGAACTGCAGTGGAAAAGTACTGTAGCTGCTGCAGCAGAAATCGGCAAAACAGGAAGTGACTTCAGAACAGACAAGTAATCATCCTAGAGAAGACCAAGGAGGCCGGAAGAAGGGAAGAAATCAGGAACAAGGGGGACCATTAAGATTGCCGGACAGGAAGTGAGTACCCGGAAGAACCATTTACCATAGAGAAATTGCGCCCGCCATTTTGGGAAGGTCAGAAAAATTTTCTTTGATTTTAAACGAAAGACTTAATATAAAAAAGTGAAATTAGTGCGATTTAGGTGGGCACAAGAAGGACTTTGATTTAGAGTGAGTTGGAGGGAAAATTCTGAACAACGGCTTACGACCTGCGGCAACGACAGAGGGCAAATACCTGGTCCTCCCCGAAAATGGCTGGGAAAGAGGAAAAAAGCTACAGGGCATGATGGAAGCTATGGAGAAACGAGTGATGGACGCGATTCTGAAGCTGGAAAAGACTGTAATAACAGAAGTAACAGAGTTGAAAAAGAAATGTCTGGAATTACAAAAGAGATACAGACGCTGACCAAAAGAGCAGATGAGATGGATGTAAGGGTGAAGGGAGTAGCATCTAATATAGCTGAGGTCACTTTAGAAACAGATAAAGTGAATGTGATGGTCCAATATAATGCAATGATTAACCACATGAGATTCAGGGGGATCCCTGAAGACAAGAATGAGGACATCCATTCAGTCATGGTAGATGCTGTTGCAGACTTTTTGAAAATGGAAGAGGAGAGAGTGGCGGCACAGATTGATGTGGTATACAGAGTCAATTCTGCGATTGCGCAAAGGAAAAAATTACCTAGAGATGTAATTGTCCAGTTTATATCTAAGAAGCTGAAGGAGGATTTGTTCAAGCAACAATTTCAGGATGACTTCATAATTGACAACAAGAAAATCATGGTCCTAAAGGAACTACCCAGAGCGATGCTTCAGGACAGACGACTTTTTAAAGACCTGATTGACAAGCTGAAAACAGAGGGCATAAGATATAGATGGGAAATTCCTAAAGGTGTCAGTTTTTCGTTCAAGCAGAAGAGAGTCACCATCAAGTCAGTTGACCAAATGACCAGATTCATCAATGATAATTTTAAAGACTCTGATAAATAATTACAGAATCAACATGGAGAGTCAAATAATTTCATGGAATGTTAATGGACTGAATTCACCCCAAAAAAGGAAAAATATCAGACTCTGGTTGGAAAAACAGAAATGTGATATTGTTTGTTTGCAAGAAACACATATTAAAAAATCAGATGCCAAATTTTTGATTCAAAAAAGATTAGGAGAGGAATTTTATTCACTCTCCTCTCAAAAGAAAAAGGAGTTGTTACATATATTAAAAAAGAGCTGGAACCAAAAGAAATTTTTAAAGACGATGAAGGGAAATTTTTGGCGGTAGAAGTTGTGCTGCAGAACAAAAAGACATTAATTGTTAATCTCTATGCTCCCAATGGGGCAAAAGAAAACTTTTTTCAGGATCTGTGGGAACAACTACGACAGTTGACCTATGAGCAAACGATTTTAATGGGCGATTTTAATGGTACTGTTGACAATGTTGTTGATAGAAAATCAAAAAAGGAATTGAGGCCATGGGCAAACTTCCTAAAGTCTTTTTCCAATTGACTAAACATGAACACTTGGCAGACGTTTGGAGAATCAAACATCCCAGAGATAGAGAGTACTCTTTTTATTCATCAAGACACGAATCTTTTTCCAGGATAGATATGATGTGGATGACAGAGAATTTAATCTTGCAAACACGCAAAATTGAGATATTGCCTAGGATTCTTTCTGACCACAGTCCGATAAAATGGTCAACGTATGTTAAGAGGAAAAAATTTCGATGGCGACTTAACGAAGATTTGCTGGACAAGCAAAATATCGTGGATAAAATAAGGTCAGAAACCCAAACATACTTTCAATTGAACTTAAATAAGAGTGTACAGATGCAAACGGTATGGGAAGCCTACAAGGCTGTGATGAGAGGACATCTGATTGCAATTAATAATAATGAAAAGAAACGAAGATAGACAAAGAAATTATGGAAAATATTCGGAAAAAAGAAACAGAACTTAAGAAAAGGCCTGGTAAAAAGAAGATTTTGAGAGAATTGAGGATTCTAAGGGAGCAATATGAGGCAAGGTTGAAGAAAGAAGTATTTTGGAACTTGAAAAAATTGCAACAGAAATCCTTTGAAGGTGCAAATAAACCTGGCAAATATTTAGCATGGCAATTAAAGAAAAGAAGAGAGAATAAAACAATCACCTGTTTGAAAGATGGAAATAAAGAGATTTTAGACCCAGGAGGAATTAAAAGGGAATTTTTTTAAATATTACGCGACTCTCTTTCAATCGAAGCAAGCGGATCCTCAAAAAATGTTGGATTACTTATCCAAAGCTAACTTGATACAACCAAACCCCGAAATGAAAACATTTTTAAATGCTGCAATAACTAAAGACGAAATCAGTAAAGCAATAGCTGAGGCAAAAATCTCTAAAGTCCCAGGCCCGGATGGCTTTTCAGCTAAATTTTATAAAAAATTTCATGAAGATTTGGTCCCGGTGTTGGAGATTCTTTTAAATGAAATTAGAAAGACAGGAAAGATCCCAGACTCCTGGAATGAAGCTGCAATCACCTTAATCCCTAAAGAAATGCAAGATTTAACAAATGTTAAAAACTACCGGCCCATTTCATTATTGAACAACGATTATAAAATATTTGCAAAAATATTGGCAGAGCGCCTTAAAAAGTTTTTGAAAGATACTATCGTTGAAGATCAAGCTGGTTTTTTACCAAATAGACAAATTAAAGACAATATGAGGGTTGTTTTGGACGCAATTGAGTATTATGATAAACACCCTGAAAAAGAAGTTGCTTTTTTATTTTTGGATGCAGAGAAGGCCTTTGATAATTTGAATTGGGAATTTATGTTTAAAGTGCTTGAGAAATCTTTGATGGGCGTAGAATTTACAAGAATGATTCAATCGATATATAAAGAACAAAAAGCTTCGGTGATTGTCAATGCAGAATCAACAGATATGTTCCGGGTAAGAAAAGGTACTAGACAAGGTTGTCCCCTGTCACCATTGTTATTTATCTGGATTTTGGAGATTTTGCTACAAGCGGTCAGAGATGATGATAATATAAAAGGTTTGAATATTGGAGGTTTTTCATTTAAATTAAGAGCATTTGCGGATGATATTATGTTTATTGTTGAAGATCCTGTTAATAATATGCCTAAGGTATTTGAAAAAGTAAGAGAGTTTGGTGATCTTGCAGGGTTTTATGTCAACAAAAATAAATCTAAGATACTGTGTAAAAATATGATTGGTACAAAGCAACAAATGTTACAAAATGTGACAGAATGTGAAGTGGTTAAAAGGGTTAAGTACTTGGGAGTTGAAATTACAATGAAAAATATAGATTTGTTTAAGAATAATTATGAAAAACTGTGGGGTTTGATAAAGAGTGATTTAGAAAAATGGGAAAAACTAAGGTTATCTCTTCTTGGAAAAATTGCCGTTATTAAAATGAATGTACTGCCCAGGTTAATGTTTCTGTTTCAGACAATACCAATTGTGAAAGATGGAAAAGTGTTGGTAAAATGGCAAAGAGAAATCTTTAAGTTTATCTGGGCAGGGAAGAAGCCAAGAATTAAAATGAAGATAATGTATGATATTAAAGACAGAGGTGGCTTCCAAGTCCCGAATTTGCGTTTGTATCATGAAGCAGTATGTATGTCTTGGTTATCTGAATGGGTAAATTTGGAAAATAGAAAACTTTTAGCTCTTGAGGGGCACGATTGCAGATTTGGCTGGCATGCCTATCTTTGGTATGGGAAAAACAAAGCTGACTCTATGTTTAAGCATCATTATGTAAGGAGGACACTGTTTGATGCATGGATCAGGTATAAGGATACAATTTCGGATGAAAGGCCTCTGTGGATTGTTCCAGCTGCAGTTATACATTTGTTTTCAGAATATAAAGGTAATGACTGGTTGAAGTATCAGGAATTGTTGCAAAAGAAGGGAAAAAATATGTTTTAAAACCAAATAACGAATTAGAATTTGAGTATGGTTGGCTACAATATTGTCAAATAAGGGACATCTATAAAAAAGACTGTAAAGAGTTTGGTTTTAGAGCTATGAATGATGATATTGAAAATATATGGTTGAAAAAAGAACGGAAAATGATATCAAAAATGTATAAAACTTTGTTGACTGTATATACTTTGGATGAAACTGTTAAAGAACAAATGATAAAGTGGGCCATAAATATGAACAAAGAAATTTCTATGGAATCATGGGAATTTTTGTGGAAAAGATCTTTTAAAATGTCTACCTGTATCAATGTAAAAGAAAATTGTTATAAGATGATGTATAGATGGTACATGACACCAAAAAAGATTGCCAATATTAGTATGGATAAGAACTTGAGTAATAAATGCTGGAAATGTAAAAAAGTAGAGGGTTCTTTTTACCATATGTGGTGGTCATGTGATAAAGTGAAAGCATACTGGTCTAATATACATTGTGTGATGCAGAAAATACTGAAAATCCCAATTGAGAGAAAGCCAGAACTTCTTCTCCTCGGTTTGACAATGGAAAAAATTCCACAAGAAAAAAGGACATTGTTATGGTACATGATTACGTCGGCGAGAATGGCCTTTGCTCAGCATTGGAAAATGGAGAAGGTGCCAGATGTACATGACTGGTTGAGAAAACTGTTATTTTTAGCGGAAATGGACAAAATGACAAAGAAATTAAATGGACAAATGGCAGAACAATACCTAAAAGACTGGGAAGGATTGAAATTGTATCTAGAAACTGAATATAGAATGAAGGGGAAAATATATAACTTGGATACGTATGGATATTGAACGAGAAATGAAATGAATTTTGAACTGTATGTACTGTTATATACAATATGCTGAAATTGTAGAGGTTATATATAATTCAAATGTGTTACCTGGTTTGTCGATGTACTTAAGTCTAAGCTTGATTGCCTTATAATTTTTCTGTTTGTTATTAGCAGTGTTGGAAGCCTATTAGGGGGGTGGGGGGATTGGGACGGGGATCTTCTTTTCTGAAATTGTATTGGTAACGTGATTGGAAATGTTGAATGTATCCCAATAAAAATTTTGTTTCAAAAAAAAAAAGGCAAGCAATGGCAAACCAACTCTGAACATCTCTTGCCTTGAAAACCCTATGGTTATGTAGGGCATAAGTTAGCTGTGATTTGACAGCACTTTCCACTTCCACAAGAAAAGCAGGTTCAACACTGCACCCAAATGATGGAATGTTTTTGAGAGCTTTCCGTGCTTAGTGGTGCAGAGATCAGTTTAACTTCAGTAATGCTTGAACTCCTTTGTACCCCTTTGCACAGCCAAACGGGACCTTCAGCAGAACCTCTCTCTTTGCACTGTACTCTTGTGTGAACTGTTGGGCAATGACTTACTTTTAGTTTGAGGGGATCATGTATTCAGAGTTTCTAGGAAAAGAAACAGTTGTGAAGGTTATAAGAAACTTTTATAGCCCTGGAAAATACTCAACTGGCATAAGCTGCTTGATGGCAGCATGCCTAGAGCTAGAGGGAATTTGGTGAGTTAGTCAGGTATCAGATGATATATTATCAGAAGCTGGAAGACAGAATGGTAAGGGTGGTGGTTTACAAAAAAAAAAAAAAAAAGATTGCTGCAAAAAAGCAGGGATAAAATTAAAGATCAATTTTTTACATTTTGGGTTGCTCTTGTTAGCTTATACCATGAATTCAGGACTCAGGTGCTGGGAAACTCCCAGTTATTTGTTAAGAAGCTTTACATCCAGACATGAAGTTGTGAGCTGGATACAATGAATACTTTGTACACTCATCAGGCATCTGGCAGTCCTGGAAGTGATGCTCCTCTTTGGGTTTCATAAGGGATTCTGACTTTCTCTCTAGCACTCCTATTACAGGGGGAGGTTACCTCCCCTTCCTACTTTACATCCCAGACTCCACTGACCCAGCAAAGGGTTATTTATTTATTTATTTAGATCACATTCTCCTGCCTATTGTTGCCCAGAAAACAGGGTCCACATTTGTAGGAACAATTCATAAGTACTTCTCCAAATCCAGTCTGGGGATCATAGGTCTATGTATATGCAAGTAAGTCTTGGAGTAATAATAAAAGCTAAGAAAGGGAATTCTGAGTAATGTGCAAAAGGGCAAGGAAGAGAAGTAGATTTAAAATGCAGTCGTGGTGTCCAAGTGTGTTTTCCCCACAGCTAGTTTAATAAGACCCATCCATGTTGGTTGTGCATATATTGTCCCCAAGATTAAGGGAGGAGAGGGTTGGTAGAAAAGGGAAACAAGGTAGGCGAAGAAAAAGGGTGAACTATTGAGCAATTGGAGATAAAGGAGTCAGGGTTGTGCTGGAAAGATCTAGGGCAGGTTGGAGAAGGAGAAGGACTTCTCGTAGAGCAGCATCAGAGGAAAAAAGAATTAGGGAAGCTAAGGGAGAGTCTATGGTCCTTTCTGCACTAACAGCTCATTGTAGCTTACTCCAGAGAATCTGAGCAGTTGAGCCTTTAAAGTTAACTTCGTATTTTGTGCCCCTGCCCTCTGCACTATTCTTTTTTCTCCAGTTTATTTTTGTGTATGAATTGTGCATCTACAACCAAAATCTGCATTTTTTGTTAATTGTGGTTAACATCACTTGTGACCTGTGGAGGAGGCATCCAATTGCCACTGACTTGGTGTAAGCAAGGGACGGGGCACACTGCAGAAGTAGAAGCAGTGAATGTTGGCAATTTGATCTCTAGTTCCTCTACCTCTTCAAAAACCAACTTGTACTTCTGGCAGTTCTCTGTCCACATACTATTGAAGCCTAGCTTGCAGGATCTTGAGCATGACCTTGCTAGCGTGTGAAATGAGTGCAATTGTGTGATAGTTTGAACATTCCTTAGCATTGCCCTTCTTTGGGATTGGAATGTAAACTGAACTTTTCCAATCCTGTGGTCACTATTGCGTTTTCCAAATTTGCTGGCATATTGAGTGCAACACTTTAACAGCACCCTCTTTTAAGTCTTTGAGTAGCTCAGCTGGGATACCATCACCTCCACTAACTTCGTTGTTAGTAATGCTTTCTAAGGCCCATTTGACTTTGCACTCCAAGATGTCTGGCTCGAGGTCAGTGATCACACCATTGTGGTTGTCAAGGACATTGAGGTCCTTCTTGTATAGTTCTTCTGTGTAGTCTTGCCATCTTTTCCTAATTTCTTCTGCTTCTGTTAGGTCCCTACCATTTTTGTCCTTTATCAATGCATGGAACATTCCCTTGATTTCTCCAATTTTCTTGAAGAGATCCCTAGTCCTTCCCATTCTATTGTTTTCCTCTATTACTTTGCATTGTTCATTCAGGAAAGCCTCCTTATCTCTCCTTCCTGTTCTCTGAAAATCTGCATTCAGTTGGGTAAATCTTTCCTTTTCACCTTTGTATTTTGCTTTCCTTCTTTCCTCTGCTGTTTGCAAAGCCTCATCAGACAGCCACTTTGCTTTCTTGCATTTCTTTTTCTTTGGGATGGTGGTGATTGCTGCCTCCTGTACAATGTCACGAACCTCTGTCTATAGCAGTGATCTCAGTGATTCTGCGGCCCTGGACAAAAGCCTTCTAAGATGTCTCTCACCTTAAAATGTTCTACACATTCACAAGTTTGTTACTTTTTTGGGATGCTGTTCTGAATTTTCAAGGTGGACATTTTGGGGGGTGTAAAAGGAGAAGCAGATAGGTGGCCCAAAATGCTCTCTCAACGAACCCCCAGAGCTTCCTTATGACATGCTGGTCCACAGCTGCCCTGGGGAAAAATTTCTTATTTCAAAATTAGCCTTCTTCAACACAGCAACAGAGATATCATCATGTAACTCATCCCTTCAATCAGAAACAAAAAGGGGCAGTGAAGCAGCCGCCTCTTGAACCAAGCTGCTGAAAAGACACCTCTGGAGGTAACAAAGAAGAGAGTACTGAAATTGTGCTTGGGAACACACTCATGCCCCCTGTTGTGTATCCAGAAGTTTTCATTCTTTGTTCTTTCAAACTCCTGTCAGCAGCTGGATGTGTAAATGGGAAAAGCAAACAGAATTCTGCTTACTGGGAAAGCACCAGAAGGCTGAGGTGGGATAGCATACACACCTTGCTTCCCATTACTAGCCGTTTCTGTCCAGCTGGGGCTGGCAAGAGGTTAATGGCCCCATTTAAAGTCCTCTTCCAGCTGTAAGGTGCCAATTATTATTTTTTAAAAAAAAACACAACTATGCCTAAATTCGAATAGACAGCAAAAGAAATCTTAGGAAATCCATCACCATTTTGAAATACACAAACTACTTTTCAGCGTATTTTCCTAGAAAACACAATAATTAATAATGGCTAGAGTCCTGAAAGCGCTTAGTGCTGCAGCTCTGGAATAAGTGCTTTGACATTCAAAGGATTATTGTCTACATGCACTTTTCAGCGGTAACATTTCCTTATTTCTATATTTAATAACATCCTAATCTCTTTTTTCCCCATCTGAAAAGACCCTACATTTTTCAGACAACTCTTACGTTATGTCCTGATGGCCTGTCCCAGTGGAGAAAATGAAGGCTGCAAAGCTTGAAGGGAACTTCCTGAAAATGAACCAGAACACCGCTGATATATATATATGTGTGTGTGTGTGTGTGTGTGTGTGTGTGTGTGTGTACAGCAAATAAAACACAGAAAATAACTATTTCTGTTTTCTAAAATTATTGAATTTACTATTTACTATTTGCATATTTATTTTATTATTTATTATTACTATTTGTTGAGACATAGTAGGCTTTATTGTAGTATCTGAAATCACATATCTGTTTTGTGTAGGAGGAATGTGGTTCTGGGGCAGCCTGGAAACATGGTGGAGGGTCATGCAGTTCTTCATATGGCCAGCCCCCTACACCTGCTTTCCTTCTCTAGGCTAACAGAAATATCTTGTAAGCAAGACATAGGGAATGTACTAAGGAGGATATTAAGGAAATCTCTGAAGTGTATAGTATGTATAAATGATGCCGTTTACAATGCATTATGTTACAAACCATGTTTAAACAAACCATGTAAATACAACTCTAAATTGAACTTGGAAAACTACCAAAAACATTGGGATATTTTCCCCCTAAATCTACAAAGGAAGAGTATCAATCACTTCATTGAAAGCCAACTAGGGTCCACAGACCTAATGCAGAGACCCATGTGTCAGAATCAGGTCACTATCAAATCCTTAGGGGGTGAGTTTTTTAAAAAAGAGCCAGGGGGTGAGTTAAATCATCTATCACCCACACATTCCCCCTCAAAACCACCTTCTAAAAAAATATCTTCCCAAAGTGGTCTGGAACCAGAGGTATCTCTTAGTAAGAGAAAACTTATTTTAAAATGCAGTTTGTGGGGAGGAGTGCATAAATATGGAAAGAGTACTTCTTGCTTTCTTCAGTTTTGACTGATAATATTCCTCCTACAAGCTTTATATTTCTGCATTACTACAGCTAAGGGTTAGGAATGGACACAAACTGAAAATTTCTGGTTTGGGGTTCAGGGTGGGCCACAAACTGAACCCCAAACTGAACTGTGTCAAAAATGCCCCCAAACCATCCAGTATTGTGCAGTCTGACTGGCAGCAGCTCTCCGGTGTCTCAAGAAGAGATCTTTCACATCACATATTTACAGCCTTGGACCTTCTGTATGCCAAGCAGGTGTTCTACCACAGAGTCACAGCCGTTCCCCATTAAAACTCAGGATTCATTCGGTAGCAAGGAAGAAATCTGTGGGAAAAGGATCCTTCTCATCAATATGCCTTCCCTAGTGATTCCACCACAGGATGATACACAAAAGACTGTTTAACTCCTAGGACAGTCCTTCAATATCAAAGACACAAAATCAACACAAATTTATGCCAAGTTGTTAAAAATTATTGTTTCAAAGAAATAAACCTACAATAAGTGATACTGCCTGAGCTATAGATTTTAAAATTTAAACATCTTTTTAGATACTAAAGAGAGTATTTATGATGAAGTAGGTGGCATAAGAAACATCTTAAGCAATACATTTTGCGCCAGCTGATATGCCTGAATTAGTACCTTAACTTTATCTTGCAGGCAGAGACATAGTGCTAAAACCATTAAGGAGTGTGCTCTGATCATCCGTGCTGTGACCTAAGTAATAAGAAAACTGCTTGCCCAAAGGATCCTTTCTTTGCAGTGATATAACCAGGAGGAGTGTTTTCCAGCACACACCTCCCTATGTTTGGCTTCATGCCCAGGTTCTTCACTTGTATGGCCTCAGTGCAGTATGATCACCTAAAAATCAACTACCTACACAGGGAGGGGAGAGGGAGAGAGAGAGAGAGAGGCACTGAGGACCAATTTCATGTAATATTGTCTCCTCAGTTACTTTTCCTCTTCACATTAAATGTTATGTGTCTAAAGCAAGCCAGTGCATATTTATCAAGTATTAAACATATGGTGCCTATTCTAATGTCTTAAATCAGATATTTGGTGCATGCACTGAGCAAAATTTGTTATAATTTTGGATCCAAGTTTTTTTCTGGGGTGGGGAACCTTACTGGTTTGGGGGTCGGACATTACTAGTTTGGGATTCAAATGTGTTTGTGTGTGTGTGTTTCAGGTTCCAGAATTTGGGGACCATTATTTTCATTGGGGAACCAATTTAAAGGTATGGGCCAGCTGTTTTTAAATATAGGCACCATATTTACACATAACATAGTTCTCCCTCTAATCTAAAGACCCTTTAAGATTTGAGCAGGAAGGACAGGGGGTTAATTTTACTGGCCCCCAAAGAGGGTGCCTTTTGGTGCAGGCAAACTTCTCTTCTATTCGGGGGGGGAATAGCACCAGCCATTGCTGTGTGTGTGTGTGTTTCAGCAGAAATTTGCACATGCCAACCCTCCTTTTTGTGGTCTATTTTTTTTCCTTTCACAAAGTTTTTTTTTAATTTATTTTTTGGATTTGTATCCTGCCCTCAACTTGATGGGCTCAGGGTGGGTTCCAACAATATACATAAAGGACAACAATATAAAATTCAATACAATTAAAACCACATTAAAACATGTGAAACATACAACTCTAGTAAAAGCCAGAAACCTCCATGGTCTCTGACCCAGGCTGTAAATAGGGCTGACCCAAGCTGTAAATTGGGCCAACCCAAGCTGTAAATGAGGGCCAACCCAGGCTATAAGTGGGGGCTGACCCCAGGAGGGGGACTCCCACTCCCTCAACCAAAAGCCCAGTGGAAGAGCTCCATCTTGCAGGCCCTGTGGAATTGTAATAAATCCCACAGGGCCCTGATCTCACTTGGGAGCTCATTCCACCAGGCAGGAGCCAGGGCCAAAAAAGCCCTGGCCCTGGTCGAGGCAAGTCAGACATCCCTGGGGCCGGGGACCACCAAAAAATGTTGATTGGTGGACCTTAGCGCTCTGTGGGTCTCATACGTAAAGAAATCTTCCTTTGAAGAATACCTCCCCCCTACCCCATCTGTCCAATCTTTGAAAATGGTTCACATTTTTCACACACACACATACACACAAAGAATATATGTGTGTGATTGCATGTGATGAATCAATCATCCAGTTGCTATGAGATACATGTCTTCATGCCAGGCATCCACTGTCGGGGTACCTTAATTAGTAATTAGTGTTACTACTATTTAAGAAGTTCCTGGAGGAGGAAGTAGTGGTGGCCGGGGTCAGGGGTGTGGGAGATTCTAAAGGCTAAGCTGCACAATATGTTTCTTTCTGAGTCTTCTACCAGTTTATTGCTTTGATCAAAGTTATATGTCAGCTCCAAGAAGCTGATTTTGCTGATGATGGGAGGCATGGGTAGAGGAGTGAGGCTCTTGCTCTGCCCCAGACCTTTCCTGATCCTAAAGAAACCCCAGTGGGAAGTTATTTGCATAAATTTGGAACAGTACATGGAGTAATCCAAGCACCCACAGTTTTCTCCACAGAAATTCCTTCTTTGGGGCTTGTCTCCAAAGGTGATTGGCTGGGAGCACTCACCTCCTGATCCTTTGCAAGGATCCCACTGGAAGGGAGAAATGCCACTACCTGGGAAATTTGATGAATCAAGGAAAAACAGGATACCTGATGGAGTGCTGATGGTAAGCACACAAACATGCAAAAGAATTTTCAGGGGGTATTTTTCAGAATGGATTTTCAGAATAGATTTCAGAATGGATTCAGAAAGGATTTTTCAGGGGGTATTTTTCAGAATGCCTAAGAATCCTGGATTTGTGTTACCATTCCAGAAAATCATGATAATGACACAAAAGAGTGTTTTCCTGTACATTATTAGCTTGGGAATTTTGTAATACCCATCCCTATCAAATATGAACTGTGAACATTTGTATTTTCCAGTACGCTAATCCTCTAAGGCTTGTAGCTGCCACCAAACTTTATTGAAGTTATGATGAGAGCAGTGATTTGGATTCAGTAATTCATAAAAGAACTATACTCATTCTAGAGAAAGGGGGCCAAATGTTTGGTTGGTTGACTATTTCAAATAAATATATAGAATTCAGATACTCACCATTGTTAGCCAAATTGCTCTATTATTTAATAAAGATTGGGAATTATAATTATTAATATGCAATTGGCTTATCTATAGGATCTGACCTTTGTATACCAGAGTTAGAATTCCCAAGCACCCAGGAACAGGCACAGAAATTGGGCGGCTAAAATAATGATTTCTTTACTAAATATTCTCAAACATACACACAATATTCACACAATATAGCACTAAGGAAGCAGAGGTGATTGATGGGTTATAGGGGGGTGATACAACCTGTCCAGATGTGCAGAGGTCCATGGATTCTGGCCTAAACTCAGAGAGTTCAGGGGTGGCCTGCCATTTTGGATTATGGCAGAAAACACACAGTCTAAGGCCATCTGTGTGCTGGGATATAGGCACTGGCAAAGAATGCAGGCCAATGGGTGGCCCTGGGGGCTGGTCTCAGGTGAGAACAATAGATTACCTGGACCAATGATGGGTCCCAGGGGTATGTGATGCCAGTAGGGGCAGACCTTAGGTATGACCAATGAGCTTCCAGAGAGGCAGGGTCTGGATTTAACAATAGAAGCCAGGTGTTGGGTGGCTAGTTAAATGGATTATCTGACTCACTAATGGTCCTGGCCTGGGGTGGACAAAAGATGGGAGACGTCCCTGATTAGTGTCAGGAAGAATTGTTAAACATTTTAATGATTGATTGGGTTATCCCGGTATCTTGAGGGACAGAGGCAAGAAAGACAAAGAATTTTCACTTAGGACACAAAAGGCTGGGTGAGGTGCTGGAGAGTGCCAGGTGGCTTCTAAAGACTTACCTCTGGAACTCATTGTTATTCCATAAACATAATCTCTGCTGGGTGGAGGGGGAAGACTGGAGGCTTGCTCTGAGGTCACCTTATGACACCTGAATATGAAATCTTTTTGCAGACCACTTGCAGCCCGACTCTGTGGTCAAGCTGAGAGTGCCTGGCTTTTTTTGGCCTTCAGGTTAGAAAGTAGGGCACCCCTGTTTTGGGGCTACCCAAGAATAAAAGGCAGTGCCTCTGGTAACACCATACATGCACATACCACCCTTCCCCCATCCCTTTGCCAGTATATTTCTTCCCAATTCCTCTCCATTAGCATTTAACCCCCCTCCCTATTTCATCATTCTATGGGTTGCTGTTTCTCAGTGGTCCACCACAACTAGCAACAAAAATCTAGCAAGGGCCAACAAGAGTTCTGCTGGGTGTGTAAAGACTGCTAGTTGTGCATTACACTGGGTCTTTACACAGGTGACAGAGGACAAAATCTTATTCAGGCTGCCTCTTTCACTCTCAAATAGTAGAAGAATAGGTAGTGAGGGCTTTTATTCCATGTTAAATTGTGTACCCGCAGCCTGATATCTCTTCTGCCCTACTAGGAAAAAAATGACATGCTTAGATCCAGCTGTTGCTTTGGTTGTTCACATTATCTGTCATTTTATGCTGGAGTGAAAAGTGGTGGCAAGCCGAGGGCGTTCCTTCACATCTGTTAACTAATTTTTTAAAAAACAAACCAACCAGGACACCGAGCAATGAAGAGCAAAAAAGAATTCCAGCAGGTTGCCAGTCTTAAACTAACACCACCGTGCCTTCCCGACTTCTTCATTCTGTCTTTCAAACAGTATAATTATTAAGGATTGACAATGTGGCTTTTTTATGGGAGCTAGTGCTGTGTGCGCTAGAGTGTTGCATTTTTAATTATTATAATGTTAAATGGCTTTAATTGCTGACACGCTGCTGATTCCAGAGCCCTTTTGTAACATTTATTGGGAAGGGAAAAGGCCAAAGTTTGTTTATTTTTACAATCTATAGTAAATCAGGACTCTGAAACAACAGCAATTGGCATGATGTTTGGAACAGTGATTGTGCTATACACAAACTACATATTATTCCTGCTCGGTAAGTGATGTGAAAAGCAGAACTGAAGTCCTGTACAAAATGTGATCATCTGACTTAATAACAACAGATGCTCAGAACAGTGGCATTTTGAAAAGAGCTCTGTAGGCTACTGGTTATTAAATGGCAGGACATTTGGCATCCTCTGGCATGAAACCATTTGAAAAACCATAGAGTCATATAAATGGACAAGGAGACGGCAAGAGAGAGATTTAACTCCTCTGCTCAGGTTTACAAAAATTCATTTCATAAAATAAGATTGGGGGAGGGGATAAAAATGCCACGTTTGGATTTTTTTTCTGAAGAGAAGTTTGTAAAATGCTTCAAAGCTGGCTGGATCAAAGTAAAATGAAAAAAAATAGACTAAGCTGCACACTTTAATGATGTTTATCGGTAATACTTGGGTTGGTTAATTGGAACAGGACAATTGGCTGAAGGTAAATTTTAACCCATAAGACTGCAAGTTAGGGCATATTTGTTTAATTCTTAAGGTGGTTTTGGTCCTGGTGTTATTGTGGTAGTAATATGGAAACAAAATAACATGAATTTTCCAGTGCTTCTTCCTGTAAAGCTGCTATATTGAATATCATATTGATTTAAATATAATTGATAAGTTTAATACATTTAATGAAAATTAATCTAATCTATCACACATTCTTTGTTTAGTTATTTGCCAGCCCACATAAAATACAGTATTTTTTTATCTCCACAGAGAAGAAAGAAATGTTCCACCTTAACTTGGAGTGTAACTTTTACCTGTTGCGTCCCTGTGTTTATTTAAATAAAAAAAAGATTTGGTCCCTATTAGACAAAAATGTATAATCCAAATAATAAGCATGCATACATGGTGATATCTGTATTGATGGCACATATTATAATGCTCTATTTTATTCCTGCTTAGAGCACAGAAATCCCAAACATCACATCAGCTCATCCAGTCATGTTTTCTCTGGTGTCTTTCTTTTGATATCACTTTTTGCAACAGAATTAGAAAAGGTTACCAAAAAGGTAATATGCATGACCAGAAACTAAGTGATGAGTTATTAATTCAGATGTTTTCATGATTTCATTTTTTATAAAAGCTGGGCCAAGTGGCCAATTAGTTTGCAAATGTGCGTAAGCAGGTCCTTTTGTCTACCTGTAGTTAGGTTTGGCTACATTAGTTTCATGTAGCTGATAGCTGTTCTCTTCCATTGTTAAATCCAACAAAGGATTCATTCCATTCATCTGACTTTTATGGCTACTTAATAAAATCTTAAAGATAAGGGGTTTATAATGGAAGTGCTTATGTGCCCTTAATGATGGCGTTGCAAATGGTGCCACTATAATGAAGGGGGTATCGTTGTTTGTTTTATGCTAATCTGCCTTCGGTGTGACAGACTGTCACCTGCATGGGGGGTAACTTTCAGCTCTAGATTAGCCCATATGGCGCAAGCTGACTTGAATCTAAGCTACGGCCTAATTATGGATGAATTAATAAAACCAAGCAATGTCATTGTGGCCTTTTCTTCTGGTATTCTGCCCACCCCCCTCCCCCGACTGAGTTATTTCCCTTCTTACTCTCCTAAAATGGTTTTCAGGTTTGATTCTGAGTGTTGCCATACAGCTTTATGCTTCAGACTCTTTAATCCCTCTCTTTTTCTCACTCCATTTTAAATATCAGATCCAGACTGTGAACATACTGTTAACGGTTCTTCCTGGTAATAGCTTTTGGCCGCCCATCTACATCTATCCTGACTGGCCATACAAATGAACCTGTGTTCAAAGCCTTAAAACCAGCAGTAGTTGTATAGGAATCCCCAGCACATCCATGGGCACCTTGCATGTTTTTTGGCCCCACATGTATAATGGGATTAATAGGGCAGAATTACATGTGCCAAGACAAATGCAGGGTTTCTAAACCTGTGTTTGTCTTGTTATACACAGGGAAATCAATGGGTGCTTAACAACTCTTGTACCAGCCTGGCTAGTTTTCCTCTGGGTTTTTTTTTCCTTAATGCCTTCTTGGAGAAGAATCAGTGAACACTGATTGTCCTCTGCTAATGCACCATCCAGTTCTGCATTCATGCAAACTTTGCTGCCTATGAAATGCATGTGGAAAATTCTTCTCTTTATTTATTTATTCAATTTATATCTAACCCTCCCTGCTGAGGCAGGCTCATAAAAATGCATATATAAATACAATTAAAATCATTCATAAAAATAACCATAAACAAATCAGTTGTCAGTTATCCTAAAGTGCTAGAACAATACTTGACTAAAGTGTGAGAGCAGAGATTTCTAGATTAAACAATCGTGATGGTATTCTCACATCAGCTCAATTTGGCCAACTAATTTGTGCGGTGAGACAGGCTGAAGGTGGTGAAGCCAGGGCACAGGGTCACTCCTCAGCTTTGGGCCCCTGAATGCAGTGCTCTCTGGGGAATGTATGGGGAAAAGCAGTCCCTTAGGTATGCCAGACCCTGACCATAAAGGGCTTTAAAGGTCAAAAACAGCACCTTGAAGCAAATCTGGTATGCTATTGGCAGCCAGTGCAGTACTTTCAGCACAGGCTGGATGTGCTCCCACGTAGAGAGACCCATCAACAGCCTGGCTGCAGCATTTTGCAGCAGCTGCAGCTTCCAGATTTGGGACAAGGGCAGCCTCGTGTAGAGAGCATTACAGTAGTCTAATCTTGAGGTGACCATCACGTGGATCACTGTTGCTAAGTCACTGTGTTCAAGGAAGGGAACCAATTGCCTAAACAGCCAAAGATGATAAAAGGCTGACTTGGCAGTGGCTGCTACCTGGACCTCCATTGTTAAAGAGGCATCCAAGAGCACTCCGACTCCTAACCTCTGGCACTGGCATGAACTGTGCCCCATCAAAGGTTGGGAGTGGGATCCCTGCCCTTGGGCAACCCCTGCTCAGGCACAGGATCAACTCAGTCTAAGCCAACCAGTCATGTCTTGTAACACCTGGTCCAGATCTTACAGTGTAAAGTCAGACTGGCTGCCCAACAGCAGATAGAGCTGGGTGTCATCTGTATATTAGTGAAACCCCAGCCCATGCCTCCAGGCAATCTGGGCAAGGGGGGGGGGCATATAGGTGTTGAATAGCATCAGGAAAAGTACCACCCCTTGAGGCACTCCACAGATGAGTAGATGCCTTCAAGGCAGCTGTTCCCCTAGTGCCATCCTTTGTCCCCGACCCCAAAGGAAGGATGTGAGGCAAGTCCCAGAACTCCAGAGTCAGTGAGGTGGTGGATCAGAGGTTGTCCATGAGGGTGGCCAGTGCTGTCTCCATCCCATGTTCTGAGTGAAAACCAGACTGGAAGGGGTCTAGAGTGGAAGTGTCATCCAAAAATCTCTGTAACTGGACTGCCACGCCCTCTCGATTAACTTCCCCAAATAGGAAGCTGGAAACTGGCCAGTAATCAGCCAATTCGGCCAGATCCAAGGATGGTTTTTTTCAAGGGGGACGGACCATGGCCTCCTTAAGTGTCCCAGGGAACTGATCCTCCAAGAGAGATTTGTTGATAATCTCGCACAGGGCACCTTGAAACCCAACATGACCAGCTTTAACTAGCCATGATGGACACAGATCAAGGAGACTTATGGTGGGGCATACAGTTAAGAGCAGTTTGTCAACTTCCTCTAGACTGAATGGATGGAAATGATCCATAACCCGACTAGAAGATGTGAATGGAGCCTCAAGTTCACTCACGGTCTCCACAGCGGTGGGGAGGTCATGGCAGGGGGACAAGACTTTGTCTGTGAAATAGCTCACAAAAGCCTAACAGCCAATGTCCAATTCCCTACCTGCCTTGTGGCAGAGTTGTCATGGACCAAATTGTTGTAAACAATTGGGCTGGGCATGAGCTCACATATGCAACCAAAGCTGGGTAGTACTCTTTCTTCGTAGCTTTGACTGCCATCTCATAAGATCTCATAAATGTCCTATAGGATGTTCTTGTAGCTTTGTTGCAAGTGCACCACCACTGTCTCTCTAGCCATCTTAGCCTTTGCTTCATCAGCCGCAACTCCTGGGTATACCAAGGTGTGAGCTTGGAGTGAGGGTGCAGAGGGCATCGGGGAGTGATCTCATCGATGGCTGCAGAAAGTCAGCTATGCCAATCTTCTACAAGCTCATCTAATGAGTCACCAGGGGGCATCGGATCCCGTAGAGCCATTTGAAGCCACATTTGGTCCATTTGGCTCTACATGAGCTAAAATACACTCATCACCCAAACAGGGTCGGGGTGAAACATTCAAATGGCCCCTCATGGCACTGCCAGGGCTTTAAAATCCTAAATGGCTGAGGAACAAGGTATCTGAAGTACTGTCTTCACCTGTACAGTGGTAGTCAGCTGAGGCTCACAATGAGTGAACAAATGAAACTGCCTTATATTGAGTCAGACCACTGGGATATTGAGATCAGTATTATCTGCTCTGATTTGAAGAAGACTGCATGTGGATTTTGCCCTGCACAATGGGAGGGCCCCACAGTAAACAAGATTGTCCAGACAGCATCATGACAAATCTGGGCATGACTCAGCTGGATCCCAGTCCCCCCCCACACACACACACACACAGTGCTAGAGTAAATGAAAACCTAATTTTCGCAGGCTCATATGGGAAACTCTTGGTGGCTACAGGTCAGGTGAAGTGTCCATGTAGGTGTTCTACCCATAGATGGAAAAGAGGCAGAGCTAAATTCTGCTTTCAAAATACTGTGGGACAGCTCTCTGCTGCAATCCACTTCCTCCTTTCTTTTTAGCCCTTTAAAGGTATGTTGTATGTGGACCTTCTTCCCATCTGTTCCTGCTCCACTTTATGCTTGTTGCATGGTCTTTATGAGCCCCAAATCACTTAGAATGCCACACAAAGGGGGTGGAATGTGTTTACATCCACCCTTTGTTAGAATGCTGTTACTAACAGAACACTTCTGTAAATTATGGTCACTGTAATTCCTCTGAATTTTGTCAGCAAATGTAACAGTGCAAGTTGGGGACCTGCAAAGGGTTGTGGAGAGTATCTCATTTTCACTTGCCCCACTATTTCCTCTTTCCCTTCCCTAAAAGCTCCCGTAGCTTCTCCCCTTTTCCTACTTCATTCTCTTCTTCCCACCCAACAGCTAACCTATCTTTATCTGCCCCCCCCCCATTTTCAGCTTTCCTTCTTTTGCCCTCTGCAGCAGCCTCTGCTTGGAAAAACTGTAGCCAATATGGCTCTGCCTAATGCGTTGGGCCCAGTTGTATAGCAAGGAACCCTCAAGCACTTGGAGGGACCACACTTTTCTATTCTCCTCCCTGCACTATTTTCTCTTTCCCTCCTCATGGCAAGCCCCATATTCTCTCCACTTTCCCAGCCTCTTTCTCTCCTTCTGAGTCTACCAACCTACCTTTTGTTTGCCTACATCTTTGGTTATATTCATTCTTTATTTATTCCATTTATACCTTGTCTTTCTTCACTATGGGGACCCAAAGTAGATTACATCATACTCCTCTCATCCATTTTATCTACACAACAACCCTGTGAGGTAAGTTATGCTGAGAACATGTGACTGGTCCAAAGTCATTTAGTGAGGTTCCATGGCAGAGTGGGGATTCAAGCCTGGGTTTCCTAGATTCTAGTCTGAAGCTCTAACCACTGAATTGTGCTGGCTTTTCTGGGCTGGCAGCTATTAGTTTATTAAACAGTAGCAAGCAGCTGGGCCTGGGTAAGTCATACAGTCAGATAGTAGCAAGTCACCCTGTAGTTGCTGCTGGGCCTGGCCCTGATGAGTCCTCCCTCAATGGCCAAAACAACCCTGGAAAGGGACCTACCTCCCTGCCTTTTACTGACCAAAATCAGGTCTTCAACTGGCAATACTGCTTTAGTTGCCTACAAACCTGGAGAGCATTTGTTTCTTAAAGCTATGGGCATTGTTTCTATTATTTGGGGGTATTAACAGCTCCAGGTTTGTTTGGTTTGTGTCTGTGTGTTTTAGATTTCATTTTTTCCCTAAATACCTGAGGCTTTTCTCAGGTCTCTAGAAAGATATGTCTTGTCTGTTCATGGCTGCAGTCTCCAGATTTAAGCATCCACAGATTTTACAATGATGACGATTAGATATTTTGATAACTAGGAGTAAGGCCCATTGTGGGAAGAAATACAATGAGCTCTAGAAGAAGCTCCAGGTGAGTGTCCCGGCTGTGGCTGGTGGGGTGGCAGAGGAAAGGGGAAAATAGAGGGAGGCAAGCCATGTTTATTTCCTTCTGGTTAGCTATAAGGCAGGGCTGTCTCAAGTCATTTTGCTGCCCCATAGGTAGTATGGGAGGACAGCCTCATAGTAACAGGTATGGTTCCCTCCACCCTGACTTATGTTGATTTGGGGTTATGCAGTGGTACCTAAGGTAGAAAACCACCTCCTCCTATGCCATGGGTTCCAAGGGTCTGGAAAGTGGTTCCATAGCCAGTTATAGGGTTGCCAACTCTGGGTTGGGAAATAGCTGTAGATTTGAGGGGCAGAGCCTGGAGAGGGAAGGGGTGGGGAGAGACCTCAGCAGGGTATAATGCCATAGAGTTCACTGGCCAAAGCAGCCATTGTCTCCAGGAGAACTTATCTTGGTCATCTGGAGATCAGTTGTAATAGCTGGGAAATTTTCTGTAGGGGAAATTATGTGCACTGGCTGGGGAACACAGTGATTTCTGCGAGATCTCCAGGCCTCACAGGGAGATTGGCAACTCCAGTGGCCATTTAAGGGAAGATTGGGATATGTATTTTACCTCAAGATACATTCAATGACTCCCAACAGCAACAGCAAACTGTTTAGAATGTTAGAGGCAAAGGCTAATCAGGCTGCATATGCAAACAACCTGTGTTCCAACTGACTATGGGGGGGAGAGGAACAGCAAACCGTTTAGAACATTGGAGGCAGGACTCAGGCAATACAGCCAGTGGATAGGGACAGCTTCTGAGTGACACATCATGGAGCCAACTGATTCAGAAGCATGTGGAATGTTCAAAAAGTGCCACCCCACTTCACAATTATATATAAGGAGAGATGCTTTGCTTTGTAGAACCAAAATTATCATTCACAGTGACAGAATAGGTGGAATTGTGGACAGGACAAAAAGGATTGTCTTTAGTGATGAATATTTTTTATTCCCAGATACTCTGTTTAATTGGTATAGAACAGGGAATATGCTCTCTAGTGTGTGAAAATAAAACACACTAGAGAGCCTTCTAGTTAAACTAAGTAATGGAACAGGCAAGTGAGGGTCAACATGCTTGTAAGATTACTTAAGAGAATTAAAGTTGGAAGAAAATTGACTTTAAGTAAGGGATCCTCCAGATCCAAAGAGACATTGAATTAGCTGAATAACTTAGTCAATACTGTTGCTAAGTCAGCCCCAGTGCTCACAGAAAGTAGGAGTCAGGCAAAGGTGCACAGCGGTTTTGCTACCAGACATCTCCCACTAAGAAGCTCAGATCTATCCTGCTCAGCTGTAAAAGTGTGCAACTTGTAGACAAGCCCTACTGGGAGTATGTCCCTGTCCTATGCCTGTCCTGTGTAGATTAGGTTTGCCAGCCCCCAGGTTAGGGTGGAGAGTTTTCAGGGTTTCAGCCCATCACCGGCCAGCTGCCCCGTGGGGGGAACCCCACCCCCAAACAGTCATGTCCCTGCATGACTTCCCCAAGATGATGTCATCTGGAAATGATGTCATCATGCTGGCTACATCACATGGGGATGCTCTGGTCTGAGGGCAAAACTCTATGGTTTTAAGCCAGTTTTACCATAGAGTTTTGCCGTCAAACCAGACATCCCTAGCATGATAATGTCACTTCTGGGTGACATCTTCATATTGGGGACATCCCAGAACACTCCCCAATTACCCCTGCTGGAGAAACAAGGGGACTTGGTAATCCTAGTGTAGATTTCCACAGGGGAATCTTCCATAAAACCATACCATGGATTGTAATACATTTCAGAAAGGTAGCAATGCTAGCCTGTTGTTGTAAAAACAGACAGGAGACTCATGGCTTGTATTTGTGTTACAACATAAGCTTTCATGGAATAAATATATTTCATTTAACTCAAGCCAAATTCCAGTACACCTTGAGGTAAAAAATATCCCACAACTTTACTTTGTGGTGGCATTAGTCATTGGGTGCGTTTAGACAGCGTGCTGGAGCGGTTTAAACTGCTCCGGCACGATACTGTGTGAACTGGCAAAATCCAGTTGGAAAGTGCATTGAAAGTGGATCATTTAGTGTATGTGACTGCAGCCTGAGTATCTGGATAAACTCATTTTCATTTTTTGTAGCCACATATGTAAATTGTCTCAAAAAACAAACAAACCCTGACATGTTTAATCTTTAGTAAATCATTCACATGTAAAAAGCATCATATGTGTAAACGGAGTAATAAAGTGAATGTACAGGGCTGAAGTGGCCCATAGTGTGAAAAACATCACACTCTCCAAATTCTTCTTTGCTCTAGGTCTTTTCCTTCCATACCCTACTTGTGCCTAATAAGTGTGGAAGGGGAAATGCTGGGTAATTCTCATGCAAGCCTTATCTGAAAAGACCCTACTCATGATACTCTGTGACTATCAAGCCCCTGTCCCCCTAGAGATGGATGGGTAGTCCTGGTTTTTGTTTAATAATAAAACATCCAGAAACCTATATACTGATCCCTTTGGTTTCCATTGAGTGAACGGGGATCCTTTTACTACTATTATACAGTGAGATTGTCCAGAATTTCCTTCTCCCTGTAAGAAGGAATGCAGCAAGCCCTGGCAAATGGCCAACTAGTTTCTTTGACCTTAATGTTTTTTTTCTGATTCAGAAATAATGTCATACAACTTCCCTCCAAGTCTTTGTTCTTCTGAATTACAGCTCAGGCTGGTTCCTCCTTGCTAGTTATTTTCTTCTGTATCACCTTGTGTTTGAAGAGATCTAAAGATCAGGCCATTTAATGACACACTGTGTTCACATACACAATATTGATTGCTAGTTTTAAGACCATTTTCTCGCACAGTCTCCTGTAGTGAATTGAGAGGGGAGTACAGCTGATAATATGTGCCCTTTCCTCAAGCTTAAGCACAAGAACACTACAGAGATAACAGTCTTACTCGATGTTTCTATTAGTCTGTTTCCTGTGAGCTGTCACTGATCAGGAGCAAAAGGCTTTTCCAAGAAAACTCCCTACAAGCCTGAATTCATTAGACTGCATTGTTCCTTGTCAATGTGCTATGGATGGAAAAATGCATGCCCATTAAAAATGGGCAGGTGTGTACTTTTAGCATTTCCTCTCTGTCTTAGTTACTTTTCAAAAGTTTGGAAATCATAAAAGCTGTCCCAATGTAAATGAACTTCAAGTAGGCTCACCCCTGTACTTGTTATGTATATAGGTTTCTTCAAGTATCTCATGATATCTGAGACTCACCTTCTTGATCTTGAAATGATATTTCAACATTTTAAAGTCTTCTTTTGTATCTAGGGGGATGTGTAATTTTATGACAATTGACCTATTTGCAAGAATAGCTTTATATTACCTTTCTTTCATCTTAGCCAGTTCACACAGCTGCTAAATTTAAGGCAAGGCATTTATATTTTAGATATTTTAGATATATTATGGTTTTCTCAAGCTAAATGGGTTGGGTGAAGGTTCTGCCAGGTTACAGTTTAATTCAATGTTTTTCAAGAATTTAAAAATAACCTACCCAAGTGGTGGCATAGCACTCAAGTCATCCTTGAAGGGAGGGGCTATGGCTCAGTGGTAAAGCATCTGCCTTACTCACAGAAGGTCCCAGGCTCAGTCCCCAGCCATCTACAGGTAACATGGGTCAGATAGTGGGTGATACAAAACACCTTTGCCTGAGACCCCTGGAGAACTGTTGCCACTTTAAGTAGACAATGCTGACCCTGTAGGACCAATGGTCTGATTCACTATGGTCTGATTGTACAAGCCACCTGAATTCTGGGAAGGGAAAAAGCAGCAGCGAACCAGGTGCTCAATGACCATGTAATTCAGCCCTGGGTCTCCCATAACTTGATATTGTATCTGACACAAAATCAAATGCTGTTCTTCTTCAAAATTTCTTTTTTAAAGTGTGCATTTGTTCATGAAGCTTAGGTCAGACACCAGCCAGAGCGCAAAGTAAGCAAGCTGTTATCCTGGCATAAAATAGGATTTCTGTTTTTCCTCACCCTAGCTGAGAACCAAACAAATTGTTGCCATACAGTATTCTTGCTTTGGCCTGACATCCATATGCACACCAGCATGGAGCATGCTGATTCCCAAAGTTACACACAAACTGCCAAGAATAATTGATTGGCCTAGATTTAGCTTATTTCAAAACTGATTTTTTGGGGGACAGGCGGGTATACACCTGTCATGGTTCTCCCAGTTGATATCAAGACAGGATAAGTAACTGAAGTCATATATAATGCAGGCCAGGGTAACCTTGGCTTGAGGTAAGTGAAGTTGTATGTACTATAGAATAAACATAATTAGACAGCAATATAGCATCATGTTACCCAGCAGCACAAAATCTGTCCAGATTTTCTTTTCTGGAGAAGAATTATTTCAAATTATTTCATTTGTTATTCCATGACAAGTACTATAAGAATATTTTTGTTGTGCTAACAGCAATTGGTCGGCTTGTTTTTCTTCTTCTAGACATTAGAACAACAGTACAACTTTTTAAAAACACCTGTACTTTCAAGCACAACCATAATTCTCCATGAGACCATTTCATATCAATAATCCCTCTAAAAGCAATGTAGCATTTGTCTCAGTACAGGTTCCAGATTTTGGGAGGTCCTGGGAAGACAGTGCCCTGGGGCCCCTCCTGCCCATCAACAAACCAACCTCCTGCTTTCCTTTCCACTCACCTACCTGAGTGCATCCTTCCCCTGCTCTCAAGCCCTCTCACTACCCACACTCACAGTGCCTGCACCACATTCATGCCCTTTCTCTATTGTGTGCAACTGGTAGAGCTGCTGCTGTGGCTGTCAGCAATGCCCCCATTCCACACAGCCCACATGCACTTCCCCGTCAATGCTGGGAAGCATGGGTGGTGGAGCTCTTCGAAGGCAGTACACATAGGTGGCAAAGGAGGCACATAGATGGGGGGGTCAGGGACAGTGGGTGCCACCAGGAGCTCTGTGCCCTGGCAGCTGCCCAGCTCAAGGTATGCTGATGCTGGCTCTGCTTGTCCCTCAGAAGCATTGTGTGTAACCTTCATCTACACTTTCATTTCTTGCGATTACTGGAGATTAGGGGAGGCAAATGGCAATACAATAAACCTTAACTGTAATCATCA
Source organism: Gekko gecko (assembly GCA_029375565.1). NCBI lineage: Eukaryota > Metazoa > Chordata > Lepidosauria > Squamata > Gekkonidae > Gekko > Gekko gecko. The sequence continues at coordinate 52,120,406 of JAPDNY010000008.1, forward strand.
TCACCATCATCTGGCAGTGTGTGTAGTATAGCCAAGAGATACTAAGAATGTCTGGCAAGCAGAAGTTCTAACTCTTTTAGCATTATACATCATTAGTGACCACAGATTCTACATTGCCAGTATTAACATCCAGGGGTCATTTCATAGAAAAAGAGGTGCAGGAGCTCATTAGCATAACTAATTAGCATAACTGATTTGCATATGCCACACACCCTGACATTACCAGAAGTGTGTCAGAAGGCAACAGTCATCGCTCAGGCTCCACTGGACTGTTTTGGATTGCTAGCTATGGGGCGGGGAATGTGCAGATCTGCACTCACAGAGGAGGGAGAGCTTGTGCCTGAATAAACCTTGGTCTTAAAGGTGCCACTGGACTCTTTTGGATGGCCAGCAAGTGCAGGAAAGTGCGTGGCTGCTCGTGGGTCAAGGAGGGTGGTGCGGAGGATGCGCATGGCCTCAAGCAGGTAGGGGTCCAGGGCGGTGGTGGGGCAGAGGTGCAGAAGGATGTTGAAGAGGCACAGGAGGCTGGGGTGGAGATCCTCATAGGCCTCGTGTGAGTCACCAGGGCCCACCTTGCAGAGCTGCTGAACCAGGGCCGGCATGAGGATGGGCAGAGCCTGGGCGGGCTGGGTGCTGTAGCCCAAGCAGTGGTGGAGCAGCTCGAGGCCAGCTCACAGCAGCACTCTGCTGGGTTGGCCAGAGGGCTGGGAAAGGCACGGGGCTACTGGGAGCAGGGGCCCGGGGCTTGCTGCATGTGCCCACCCCCTATGCTCATTACTGCTTAGCTTCCAAGATCTGATGAGAATGGGCTAGCTTGGGCTATACAGATCAGGGCAAAATAATAATAATAACAACAATAACAATAACAACAACAACAACCATCATCATCATCATCATTTCTGAATTGCCCCATTCCTGAGTACTTAGGGCTCTGGGCAATTTACAACAGACTAAAACACACAAAACACACATTAAAATCAACAATCAATCAATCTTAATTATACAATCTCCATTTAGTGTCTATGATTTAACTTAAAAACCTGCTCTGGGCTGTTCTTCCATCTCATGAGCAGGTTAAGGAGGAGGCCGAAACAGGCAAGGTAGAAGTAAAGAGGAGGGTACCAGCTATGATGGAAACCATTGCTGCCCGCAACCAAAAGCCTGGCAGAACATCTCTGTCTTACAGGTCCTGCAGAATTGCATTAAGTCCTGCAGGACCCTGATGGAATTTGGCAGAGAGTTCCACCAGATTGGAACCAGGGCCGAAAAAGCCCTGGCTCTGGTTGAGGAGGCCAAGGATCACCAACAGATTGCTCTCAGCAAAATATAATGCTCTCCCAGGGACATACCAGAGGAGACGGTCCCAAAGGTACTCTAGTCCCAGACTGCTCAAGGCCTTAAAGGTCAGTACCAACAGCTTGAACCTGACTCAGTACTCCACTGGAAGCCAGTGTAGCTGGTGCAGCACAGGTTGTATATGTGCCGTACTTGGCATTCCCGTCAGAACTTGTGCCACTGCATTCTGGAACAGCTGGAGTTTCTGGCCAGGGCAGAGTGAGTTACATTAGTCTAATCTGTGGGTGACCGTTACATGGATTACTGTGGCTAGGTCAGGGAGCAACAAGAAAGGGGATGATTGCTGCACTTGGTGTAGATGGGAAAACACCAGTTTGACAATATTTGTGACCTGGGCTTCCATGGTTAAGGAGGCATCAGGGACCATGCCCAAACTCCTGATGGATTGCACTGGTGTTAGTGGTGCCCTGTCAAGCATGGGAAGTCTATGCCCCAGCCCTGATGTGCCCCCCCCCTGCAGCCACAGAACCTCTGTCTTCATCAGATCCAGCTTCAACCTACTTTTTTTTAACCACACCACCACAGCTTCCAAACCCTCAGCCAAATTATGCAGGATGGTATCCAGATGGCCGTTCAGTAGCACATATAGTTGAGTGTCATCAGCATACTGATGGCACCCCAACAGAACATACCAGGTGGGCAAGGGGGCACATATAGATGTTGAATAACATTGGGGAGAGGACTGCCCCTTGAGGGTATCCACATATTAAGGGGTACCTGGTTGACATCCTCTCTTCCTGTACCACCCTTTGTCCCTGACCATGGAGAAAGGAGGAGAGGCACTTTAAGACTACCCCCCAAACTCCTACATCAGTGAGGTATGACTCACTGTGCTAATTCAGTATAAAGCTAACTGTGTAATCAGTCAATGCATTACTTAATTATGCATCAGTCAATGAGCATTATACATTACATATATATTATACATATAAATGATTATGTGGATAGTGTATGAAGTTATAAACATATATGCTGGGTACCAAAAAATCTCTATTTAAAAACATATAAATAAATATACAAAGAAATAAAGAAGGAACATACACTGGTATGTGTAGTTTTTGATAGTTTCGACGCTAGACAAACTTTCCAGACATTTGGAAAAGGGTAAAAATGAATTTTCAGCCAGTATAGTAGAGTGACAGACTCCACTCTCAAGCCACACTTTGTCACAGAAGCATGCTGGGTGGCCTCAGGCCCATCATTCTCTCACAGCCTAGCTTACCTTACAGGATTGTTGTGAGTGTAAAACAGAGGAGAGAATGCCATTTTAAGCTGCTTTAGGTCCTCATTGGTAAGAAAAGCAGGCTGTAACAATATCAAAATGTAAACAGTGTTTTAATACAATATGCAGAATCTCTCAGGACATCCCATAATCTGTATACAAAATGCAGGAAAACCAAAAGAGGAAGTCAGAAGCACAGAGCACAGGTCTAAAGGTTTATTTAGAAAGTGATTCTGTGTTCCAGTAACAATTTAGATTTTATGAGAAAGTCAAGCAAGTTCAAATTCTAAGACAATTGCATAGCTTACATGTATTAGATTGGAGGGAAGAGGACATTGCCTTGGTGGGACTGGGTATAACCATACTTCAGCAGGCCTGTAGCCAGGAATTTTTGGCTCATGGAGCATATTTTTTTCTTGTGGGGCAGCTGAAAAAAAATAAACATGAGTTGTATCTTAAGTTCTCCCCCACCCGTTTTGACACAGCATCAAACCTGGATGTCCAGTATGAGGGGAGAGCGATGGGATACAGAAAGGTGCCTGCAACCTGGACTTCTCTGACCCTTTCCCATGGCCAAAGGGGGAAGGCCAGAGTCCTCAGCCCCCACCCACACCCAATTTTACCTCAGAAACAACTAGCAAAGAGGTCCTGAGCCTCACTTCTTATCTGCCTGTCATCTCTCTCTGCCCCCAGATGAAAATGAAAAGGAAAAACAGCCAAGAAGGTCTTCACCCAAAAAATCCTCCTCAGACAAGTAACTCTTTCCAACCCTTCCAATGTTTTTAAATGTCTCTTCCCCCTCCCCCCACCTTTCACAATACTAACTTATGCAGGGAGCCCACCCTCAGCTGCACCCCCCAAGCTGGAGTTGCGGGAAGGGGGGAGCAAAAGAGGAGGAAGAAGAAGTGGTGGCAGAAGAAGGAGAACAAAGATGGTGGCAATTCCAGGACCCAGAGCACCAAGACTCCGTCAGCTCAAGCTTGCTCCTGCAGCTGCCCCGCCTCTAAGCTTGTTGCAGCAGAGTAAAACAGAAGTCCAGTGTCACCTTGAAGACTAAGAAAACGATTCCACCATAACTCATTGTAATGTATCCACAGGAGAACATGGGCTCTGGACAGCCATGTGCTTGGACTGGTTCTAACCAGTCCACCATGTGGCCAGGCGAAGGGCCTGAGCTTCGCCCCGAAGGACAATGGACTAGTGGATCCTGACTCCCCTCCAATGGAGGAGCAGGAGTTAATCCAATCAATGTAAATAGCGAATCACCGGGTGTGTGTGTTTGGGGTGTGGGTCACTTGGGAATAAAAGCCGGCCTGCGAGCCGGCTCAGTTGTCTTCTTCTTCATCTAATAAAGTATGTGAGAGCTGAAATCACTCGTCAGTCTCAGTACTTTTCACTGGCGACGAGGATGGGATGCCAACTCCCTCCATGAACAACGACCACAAGACGAGCACCGCTGACCGCCCCAACGCCGAAAGCACCGAACGCCGCCGCCGAGCTTCGTGTCTGCCTCTTCGGTTCCTGGGCACCGCGCCGCTCCCTAGCACCACTGACCCCGAGAGCAGCCTCGCTTTCAACGCCGCCAACTCTACGCCTGAACCGCGACCTCCACGGGTGAGCACCATGGCCGCTAGCAACGAGAGCTTCCCCGCCTTCGACATCTCTCGTCCTGCACACTGGGAGACCTGGATCGAGACGCTGGAGCGTCACTTCGAGATCCATGGCATCACGGATGCGGGTACGAAGAAGGCCTGTCTCCTGCGCTACTGCGGCATCGAGGCACACCTCCTCCTGAAGGACCTGGTAAACCCCCTCCTGCCGAAAGACGCGGCCGCCACCTACGACATGCTGGTCAAGGCGTTTACTGACCACTTGGCACCAAAGCCCACCAAGTTCGCGGAACGAACGGAGTTCTTCGCAAGAATGCAGGGCCCCGACGAAACATCTTCGGAATTCCTGGCCGGACTACGCCGCACAGCCACAAGGTGTGCCTTCCCCAACCTCGCAGATACCCTCCTAAACCAGTTCTTGGTTGGGCTGAAGGAGGCAAAGCTGCGCCGCAGGCTCGTCAGCCGGGACGACCTCACTCTGGAGGCCGCCCTCCAAGAAGCGGCCGCCTACGAGAAGTCCCACGCAGATCGCCGGCCTAAGACGGTCCATCGCCTCCAGGACTCCGGCCCCTCGGATGACTCGAACGATGAGGAGATCCTACAGGTGAACCGCCGATCACAGCCACGCACCCAACGCAACAGGGGATCCCCCGCACCACCAAACCAGCCCAACGCATCTGCCTGTGCCAGCTGTGGCAACGCTCACGAGCGCCGGACCTGCCGTTTCCGGGACGCCGTCTGCAGGACCTGCAACAAGGCCGGACACCTCGCCCGAGTCTGCTGCTCCAAGGGCAAGCACCTGGGATCCACTGCCCAGCTGGACGCCGCAAGCCTGCACACCGTGACGACACAGCGCCGGCAGACGGTATGTAACTTGCCCCCTGAAAGCCCGGACAAGGTGCATGTGACTGTCCAAATAGAGGGGTCCCCCTGCCAAATGGAAATAGACTCAGGGTCCTCGTTCTCTATAATTTCCGCGGAGACCCTTAAAACGCTATGCCCCAAGGGGGACCCCGACTGCACAAGCCACGGGGGTTGAAACTGACGGACTTTAACAAAAACCCAGTGGCAGTCCGTGGCTGGGGCAAGTTTCAAGTCCGATTTAAAGGGTTCTCGGGCTTGCTGGACCTGTTGGTTGTGGAGGGGCGCCTCTCAAGCCTCCTGGGACTGTCGTGGTTTGGGCCTTTGGGACTCCAAATAGCAGGAGTAAACCACCTCGGGACCGCTGACTGGGAGGCAGTTTGCCGGGAGTTCCCCAAAGTATTCGATGGGACCCTGGGGAGGTACAATGGGACCCCGATTTCGCTAGATCTGGACCCTAACGTACGACCCATCCGCATAAAGGCACGGCCCCCTCCCCTAGCCATGCGGGAAAAAATAGAGGCCGAGCTCGACCGCCTGGTCGCCCAAGGCGTGCTGGAACCGGTCGCGTCAGCGCGCTGGGAAACCCCCATTGTAACGCCAATTAAACCGAATGGGGCTATACGCATTTGTGCAGATTACAAATGCACCATAAATAAGGCTCTGCAGGACCACGCCTATCCGGTCCCGGTAGTGAGCCATGTCCTGGCCTCCCTGACGGGGGCCAAAGTTTTCGGCAAATTGGACCTGGCGCAGGCTTACCAGCAGCTGCCAGTGGACACGGCCGCTGCGGAAGCGCAAACCATCACCACCCACAAGGGGGCTTTCCGGGTCAATAGACTGCAGTTTGGGGTTTCAGTGGCGCCAGGGATTTTTCAATCCTTCATGGATTCCCTCCTGAAAGGAATTCCAGGGGTCCAGCCCTTTTTAGATGATGTCATCATCGCGGCACCGGACTCCACCGCCTTCACCGAACGGCTGTGTCAGGTCCTGCAGAGGTTCAACGAGGCTGGCCTCAAGGTGAAGAAGGAGAAATGCCTCCTGGGTGTGTCCCGCATCGAATTCCTGGGGTTCGCAGTCGATGCACAAGGCATCCACCCCACAGACGAGAAAATTAAAGCGATCACACAAGCCCCGGTCCCCACGTCCAAGCCGGAACTCCAGGCCTTCCTAGGCCTCTTGAATTTTTACCACGCGTTTCTGCCCCAAAAGGCAACGGTGGCTGAACCCCTCCACCGGCTGCTGGACAAGGAGGCGCCGTGGGCCTGGAAGCCGGAGCATGCGGCAGCTTTCCAGGCGGTAAAAGACTTGTTGGTCTCCAACGGGGTGCTGCACCACTTCTGCGAGGCTTTACCTGTGGTTCTGGCGTGTGATGCGTCGCCCTACGGGGTGGGGGCGGTGTTGGGGCATCGGTTGCCGGATGGCCGGGAGGTTCCGGTTGCCTACTATTCTCGGACCCTGTCTTCTGCGGAGCGTAATTACGCGCAGATAGACAAGGAGGCACTAGCGATAGTGGCGGGGGTTAAAAATTCCACCATTATCTCTATGGCCGCCCGTTCGAGATCCTTACAGACCACAAGCCTCTCCTGGGCCTCCTTGCGCCTGATCGACAGACGCCGCAGATGGTCTCGCCCAGGGTTCTCCGCTGGTCCATATTCCTGGCGGGGTACTCTTACACCCTCACCCACCGCCCGGGAAAGGCCATGGGTCACGCGGACGCGCTCAGCCGCCTCCCACTGCCCGCAACGGAACCAGACCCGGCCCCCGCCCACGTCATCGCACTCCTAGAATCGCTGCCCGATCGCCCAGTACATGTCAAGGAGGTGGCCCGCCTCACGGGCCGCAACAGGGTTCTCTGTGGGGTTTTGAACTGGGTGGGGAGGGGATGGCCGACAGCTAGACAAGACCCGGAGTTTGCGCCTTTTGTCACAAGGCGCGATGAGCTGTCGACCTATAAGGGGTGCCTAATGTGGGGAGGCAGGGTGGTCATTCCGAAACCACTACAGGAACGGGTACTGAGGGACCTTCATGAACACCACCCTGGGGTAGTCAGGATGAAGGCTCTGGCGCGGGGGTATGTCTGGTGGCCAGGGTTAGACCGGGATATTGAGGGCATTGTAAAAAGGTGTCAACCCTGCCAGGCCTCCGGACCCGCACCCCCGACGGCCCCAGACAGGGCCTGGGAATCCTCTCACCGCCCCTGGTCGCGCCTGCACCTCGACTTTGCGGGCCCGTTCCAGGGGCAGCTGTTTTTTATACTTGTAGACGCCTACAGTAAGTGGCTAGAAGTAGAGCCGGTACCATCCACCTCCTCCCGGGCGGCCATCCGAGCGATGTGGCGGATTTTCAGCTCGCACGGACTCCCCGACACCCTGGTCACCGACAACGGGACGGCCTTCACGTCTGGGGAGTTCCAGGAGTTCACCCGCCAGCACGGGATTCGCCACATCAGGTCAGCCCCGTTCCACCCCGCCACCAATGGCCAAGCCGAACGCATGGTGCGGACGGCCAAAGAGGCGCTCCGTCGGACCGAAGGAACGGTCTGGGACTTCAGGCTGGCGCACTTCCTGTTCGGCCAGAGAACAACGCCCCATGCGACAACCGGCCGGAGCCCGGCGGAACTATTGATGGGCCGATGCCTCACCACCAGGCTGGACCGGTTACATCCCGATCGAGCGCCCGAGCGGGAGCCCTGCACGGAAACGCCAGCGGCGGCGCGAGGGTTCTTCCCAGAGGACCCGGTGTACACACGGAACTACGCGAGAGGGCCCCCGTGGATTCCCGCCCGAGTAGTCCGGGTCCGTGGCCCCCGGTCCTACGAAGTCTCGGTGGAAGACGGCCAGATCCTGCATCGCCACATCGATCAGCTACGTCGCCGGGTGCTACCCCTGGAGCCGGATGAGGGGGAGGAGTGGGACGAGCCAGCTCAACCAGACGCGGGGGCGGACGCACCTGAGGAAATCCCTGTGGACTTCAACTCTGGACTGACAGCCACCGCAAATGACACGCCGGCCGAGATGGTGAGCCCAGCCCCGCCAACACCAGAGCGGCCACCAGTCCCCACAGCCGCCCGGGAGGCTGTCAGTTCCCCCATGCCAGAGCCCCGTCGCTCCACGCGAGAGCGGCGGCCCCCCAGCTATTTGAAAGACTATGTGTGCGGGTGTTTATCGGACCAAGGGGGAGGGGTGTAATGTATCCACAGGAGAACATGGGCTCTGGACAGCCATGTGCTTGGACTGGTTCTAACCGGTCCACCATGTGGCCAGGCGAAGGGCCTGAGCTTCGCCCCGAAGGACAATGGACTAGTGGATCCTGACTCCCCTCCAATGGAGGAGCAGGAGTTAATCCAATCAATGTAAATAGCGAATCACCGGGTGTGTGTGTTTGGGGTGTGGGTCACTTGGGAATAAAAGCCGGCCTGCGAGCCGGCTCAGTTGTCTTCTTCTTCATCTAATAAAGTATGTGAGAGCTGAAATCACTCGTCAGTCTCAGTACTTTTCACTCATTAACATCTTCTGTTGGAGTACATTTTATTATCCTTTACGGTGCCACTGATCTCCTGTTTTCTCATCAAATACCCCCCCCTTGGTTTTCTGCCTGGACATATAGACCTGATCAACAAAGATCACCAGAGAGCCTTAGAAGGTATGGTTTTGTGTTTTTTTTAAAAAAAGTTCTGGCAAGCAACCCTTTGCAGATGTAGGAGCCAATACAGTAATTGGTAATGGTAAGTGGGTGGGGAATCTGCTTCTCTATACAGGTCTCTTTTGATGGGTCAAGATGGTTTTCTGTTTGCTATAAGAGACATACATGTAAGTTAACCACAATGTCCTTTTTCCTCTGGATTACCCAAGAAAACTCCCTGCTAAATGCCACTATCTGTCAAGCAGCATTCTTTTTATGTTTTGTGTTTCTAGTTTCATAAAATATCCTTTATGAGATGGGAAGATAATGCTTTTGTTTATCTCACTTGCAATTCCCATGCAATAAAAATAAAAATACTTAACTTTTGACTCTGCCCCTCACTGCAGATTTATAGAGCTGCCAGATATATTTAAAGAGTAGCAAAGGAAATGGCCATAACATTTAGTGCTCTGAAATCTTTTAGTGCCACTAATTAAGTTCATGAAGTAGAGAGAGTAATGTTTGTCAATAAATGATGATAAAAGTCCAAGCTTTGCTGTGTCATAATAATGGTTAATACAAAACAATCCCATTCTTTGTGATTTAAAGTTTACAGAAACCAGGTAGCAATGAGAAGGCCACACAAGTTCTACACTGAGTGGCGTTTCTGAACAAGTCCATGTTCCTAAGTAGATAAAGAGTGGTAGATTATTGAATATACAATGATCAAGATTGTTTGGCTGCATACTATGGTGGTAATAAGAATTGTTTTCTTAAGTAACCCCATCCTCAAGGGAGTAGGCATTATGAATGCCATTCATATTTTAAAAAAATAAAAGTACACCTTCTATCTCTTTTAGTATCATAGATAATTTATGTTTCTAAATGTGTTCATTAGCTGTACTATATTCTATACCTCAGGCATACAAATTACAGATATTTCAGGGGCAGCTTCCAAGAGGAATTTACCTCACTGAATGTTCTGGCAACTTTTTAAATTCATGAATATTGAGAGCATGTTTTTTTTCCAATTATTTTGAGGTTAATGGACATAGTTTTTATTTGTCTTTATTGCCCTTTCTATAATTAATTGCCAGATCGGTATGATGGAGCCCAAATTGTTAAAAAAGACAGTAAAGAATTGCTAAAGGCAATCAGCATTCAAGTCTGACAAAAGTGATGTGCACCTGGAACTGAGCACTCCAAACCTGCATATGTCTTCTAGTATGGAAGGAACATACATATCAATCAGTACACTCCTAAAATGAGGTGTACTGATCTAGTCCTTCTGAGGACTTCTGTGGACTTAGAAGAGTGTGCTGTTCATGTGTACAAAACACTATTGTATGCTTCATACCCTGGAGCAAGATGTGTGTCTGAGAGCAATCTGAAGCAGGGCTACATAGAATCATACTCAGATTTATTCAATGGAGCTGGTTCCCAGGAAAGTGTTGTGAGGATTGCACTGTTACTTTTCATTGCAGAAATTCTTGACTTTATCATTCTTGTATTCTTCCATGTGGATCATTAGTTGTACTATTAAAATCAAGGCTGGCAAATAAGTCTTTCGTTTGGCTGAGCTATTCAGCCTTGCATATTCAATACCAGCGTTGTCAAGACAGAGGATGATGCTGTGAGGAATATGGGTTAGGTGAAGCGTTGCCAAACTGGGAACTGATCCATGCCTCCTGCGTTCCTCTGGATTTGCTTCCAACAGGATTCTATATATATCAATGAATGAAAACTGTGGTGAAAAGATGAATAACAGAAGGGTTAAAAGTAACAAAGTGAGCCCATGTGGAAGGGCGGAATATAAATCGAATAAATAATAATAATAATAAAAAGTTTGTTAGCACTATCTCATCTCCTAAGGAGTGGCTGTGGTACTCCATGATAATAACGTGGAAACTGGGCTTTGGAAAAAACAAAACCACTCTGCTAAGAAGTGTGCAAAATACCAAAAGCTTGGCAGCCAGTTTCCATGTTTATTGAGTTTTGACTCCAATTATTATTTGGGAGGATGCATTCCTTCCTATTGAAGCTGACTATAATTAGCCTAAATGGAAGGTGAAGGATTTTTTTTAAAGTTCATTCTCCTCTTTATGTCAATTATCAACAAGCTCCCCGCCAAAACCCTTTCAAGTGGTCAGTTGTGATGACAGTCTCTCTAGTGTAAATATATTATTTTTAAGTCATGTTTGGAAATATAATTACTAGCACGTTACCTGAATCTATCAATAACAGTTTCTTCTCTTGCCCAGAACAGCAGGTAAGAAGGCCAGGTACCAGAATGTCAGGCTCCCCCACTGGTGGGATAGAACTCAGGACTAGCTTGCCCTCCATACTCCTTTCTGGCATTGGTCTAGGGTGAGTTTCAGAAGCAAGAGATGAGGGGGATCCAGCTTCACCCTTGGCCCTCTCTATCTAGCTGCCCTTCTCCTTTCCCTGCAAGCTGCAGGAGAAGTCTGGCCCAGCCTTGGACAGCTTTTATTCCACTAGTCCTGGAGAAAATGGCTGCTTTGGAAGCTGGACTGCATGACATTATACCCTACTGAGGTCCCTCCTCTCCCTAAACCCTACTTCCCCAGGCTCCACCCTCAAATCTCCACAGGTACTTCAAATCCAAACTCTACATGTAAGGCTGAAATGTCTAACACAACATACAGCTACATTTACTCTCAGTTTACTCTCAATGAACTGGAAGTGTATGTGCATGTGTGTCTGTGTGTGCATCTGTATGCGTGTGATTTGCTTTACCTTCTGCAAGTTTATTTACTTTCTGCCATGTTGAAATACAGTAGTCCACATAACAACTGCCATTTCAAGGACAAAATGGCCCCTTGGTAATCCAACCTGTGTTGGGAGAAGCTTTCTCTAATGAAGCTGGAGAATGGCAGAGGCAGTTAGAGTGAGTCCAAATGTGTTCTTTCAGTGTGCCTTTATCTTCCCTCTAAAGGGTCAAGAGCATATACTATGGGGAAAGTTGTTTTTTGAATGTCATTGCCTCTTATTCATTTATTTGTCATCCGTTTCTCAGTCCTAATTATTTACAATTGAGGAACCAAGATGCCTTGTAAATAACAATTCTACAGGGTTTAGGCTTTCCGCCCCCTTCCCCATATCTGAGGTAAACAGCGTGGCACTAAAGCCCCCTGGCTTCTTCCATAAGCAGGTTGGGATGTTTCTTACTTAGGTCAGCAGTGACAATTATTAGAACTGGCATGTATAAACACAAAAGCAAAAGACATTAACAAGTCTATTCACCAAGGAATCTGCACCCTTTAGATGGCAAAGTTCCTTTAAATAAAAGTAACATGTCCAAATTGTGTAAAATGTCAAGATTTTCGCATTTGTTAATTCCCAGCTCTTTGATGTGCGACATTCCCAGCTGTGTGGAAACTCCATGAGAGGATGCTGTACAGAAAGAAGAACCATTCTGGTGCAATGGCTACTTCACAAAGGGGGGAAGATCCAAAAATGCACTTATGTGAATTGCACTTATGAAGCATTCACTTGCACACTCATTTGCTCCATATCCACTGGGGATTTGCAACAGCAGTGTTCACTGCATGAACCCTCTTGTCTACGAGAATAACTGTTTTACAGTTTACCTTTTACACATGGCATACAAACCTCCACACAATATTTCAGATTAGTATATACGAACATGTCCACACAAGTGTTCTTTCTGCCATTAAAAAAGCAAGTCTTTTAAAGACATAGTTGCAAATGAAATATCAACAGAGGCAGTTTACTTCTTCCCTGGGATCAATTTGGCCATTTCTAAGGCAAAGGTTGGATCAACCCACTGGAGCCCATGTGGTGATGAGCACCATTCCTTCTAAGCTGAGTCAGTGTGAGCTAGCTTACAGTTTTTTAGCCTTTGATTCACAGGAAGGATGGCTTCAAAGCAAACTAATTTATGCAGCAGCCAAATCACTCACAACTTTAATGCCAGTAGCTCACAAAGTAGAATTTTTGCTCACAAGACTCCACAGCTTAGAAGGAGCATTGGTGATGAGGACACGATCCTGTTGCTGCCTCTTGTAGATCTGAGTGCAAAGAACTATGTGCAGCTATCCCGCATAGGCTCAGGCAATGAGGTTTCTAAATTTCCAAAACAAACAACAAAAAGTCCTGCATTCCCCAAGCCAGGCTGCTCTTGAAACTTTGGGTGGTATGGGGTTGAAAAGCTGTTTGAATCTTTTCCAGAAAGCATACAACTCCTTTTAAAACTCATGTCTACACAAGAACTCATGCTGCTCTTCTATTCATTTTACAGCTCTACTGATTTCAAGGCCCAGTGCTCACTCATAGAAGCCTGAGATTACATTCATTCATTCATTCATTCGTTCGTTTGTTTGTTCGTTCATTCATTCATTCATTCATTCGAATTTATACCCCGCCCTCCCAGCCAGGGCCAGGTCAGGGCGGCTTACACAAAAGCAGTAGAAAACATTTAAAATAGCTCAAAACAACAATTGAAACAGTATTAAAACCAAATTACAATTCCATGATACCATAGAAAGTGCTAGATTTGCTGTAATAGAGTTTTGTGATGGCTACCACCGACTCCCACTTCCCAAGCCAGCTTGCAGATCTTTTAAAGTTGTCTTTTGGTGTTTTTCCAACTGTTGGCACAAGCTGTTAATATAAGTTCTAGCAGCAAGAGGACTTATCCTCGTTGTTAAGAGGTGGTGGCAGCTCCAAAGGCCTGGCAGAAGAGAAATGTAATAGGCTCCACAAGGCCCTGATCTCATCTGGGAGCTCATTCCTCCAGGATGGAGCCACCACCGAGAATGCCCACATTTTAGTTGTCACCAACCTGGCCTCCTTAAGACTCAAGAGGGCCAATTGGTTCTGAGGCCTTGAACGCAGTGCTCTCTGGGGAACATGTGGGGAAAGGTGGTCCCTCAGGTATGTAGGTCCCTGACCATAAAGGGCTTTAAAGGTAAGAACCAGCACCTTGAAATGAATTTGGTATGCTATCGACAGCCAGTGCAATGCCTTAAGCACAGACTGGATGTGCTCCCGGATTGGGAGTCCCATCAACAGATTGGCCACAGCATTTTGCACCAGCTGCAGCTTCTGGATTTGAGACAAGGGCAGCCCCATGTAGAGAGCATTACAGTAATCCAATCTTGAGGTGACCATTGCATGGATCACTGTTGCCAAATCATTGCGTTTGAGGCAGGGAACCAACTGCCTAATCAGCCAGAGATGATAAAAGGCTGTCTTGGCAGTGGCTGCTACCTGGGCCTCCATTGTTAAGAAGGCATCCAAGAGCACTCCCAGATTCCTAACCTCCAGCTCTGGCACCAGAGGCACCCCATCGAAGGTCGGGAGCGGGATCTCTACCCTCAGACCCCCCGATGGAGGCAAAGGACCTCTTAGTATACTTTTTCTTAGTATTTCCTGTTACATTTTCAAAATTAATCCAAAAATAGTAATAGGATGCCCTAAATGGGTCACTTGTCTATACAGCACTCTGGAGTAGACGTGGAGATGAAAGGAGCCAATAGAGAACTATTCCATCATCCATAGGTTTTCAGAGAACCTCTCAAGGCCAATTCAGGAACTCTCCCTGGATCTTTCAGCTCATCTTCTCTCCAGATGTTCCGTGCTGCAATCTTGCTCCAGGTAATATCAATGACAGTATTTGACCATGTCCACAGCCCTTACATTTTGGGAAATGGCTATGCATTCTCTTGAAGTGAATGTTAGATTTTTTTAAAAAAGTATGAGCCCCAGAGGACACTGAGGTCCACAAATCAATATCTTAACATAAGAACATAAGAGAAGCCAGTGTTGGATCAGGCCAATGGCCTATCCAGTCCAACACTCTGTCACACAGTGGCCAAAAATACCAGGTGCCATCAGGAGGTCCAGAAGTGGGGCCAGGACACTAGAAGCCCTCCCACTTCTCCCCCCCAAGCACCGAGAATACAGTGCATCACTTGCCCCAGACTGAGAGTTCCTATCTATACCTTGTGGCTAATAGCCACTGATGGTCTCTGCTCCATATGTTTATTTAATTCCCTCTTGAAGCTGTCCATGCTTGTGGCTGCCACCACCTCCTGTGGCAGTGAATTCCATGTGTTAATCATTCATTAATCTTCTAGCAATCCCCATCCCAGGGACGTCTGACTAGCCTCGACCAGGGCCAGGGGCTCCTTGGCCCTGGCTTCCACCTGCTGGAATGAGCTTCCATATGAGATCAAGGCTCTGCGGGACCTGCTACAGTTCCACAGGACCTGCAAGATGGAGCTCTTCCACCAGGCCTTTGGTTGAGGCAGCGGATGTCCTCCTCCTTTCTCCAATGGCCTGGATCCAAATAGATATCAGGGCACCCACTGCTGAATTTTAATTAATCTGATTGACATTGGAACTAACTTGTTTATGGTTCTGTTGTTTTAAATTGTTATTTTAATGGTTGTTTTAATGGTATTACATTAAGATTGATGTAAACTGCCACAAAGAGGGCAGTATATAAATTAAATTAAATAAAAATATTGTAAATAAATAATAAATAGTACCATTAGTGTTCTAGCTGGGTCCATAGAATATGGTTGTAATCAAATGCTCTATGGCTACTCATGCCTGTTTCCCATTGTACCATACCCCTGTAACACAACAAAGATGTTTCCTTTATCTATTGCTTGCTAGTACTCATAATCCAATGAGCTATTCATTTGGGTTAGGTATTTATATAATCATAAAAATAACACAGATACAATATGAAAACCATAAGGCAATAAAAACATCATATGCTAAGTTGCCTGTAAAATTTCCAGTAAAAACATTCAGTGCTCAGAGATAAAATCTCAGACTAGCCCTACATAATATGACTGCTGTAGAATTCTTTGGACATATACCACTGAGGTGGCCTTTTGTTTTCTTAATATTAGCACCCTTCCATAAGACTGGTACAAAGACTAAGAAGGCATGGAGACCTCCTCTAGGAGGGGTGAACCAGATGGATAGGCAGAGAGGCAGTATCATGAACATTTAAACTAGTGTTTTATGGGTTCATACAACTTTGGCCAAAGAAATGTTTTCTATTCATTCTCAGTTTAGTTAAAGTTTTCAATAAAAAACAAAGAGCTTCTGTGTTTCATTAAATAATACATACTAAAAAAGATAAAGTGGTAACATGTAATGATGTTTCTTTCTTAAATCTACCCTTGTCTTTCTTCTTTTAAATTACCAATGATCTCTGCATGAAATACTGAAATGTAACTCTCCTTCAAGAGAACAACAACAACAAAAAGCCACTGAGAAATAGCTTGCAATATTTATACAGTCATGCTGCCCCTCTAAAACTTCCCTTCCGTCTTTCTTTCCCATGAGGAAACTACCATGTAAAAGTATAACCAGTCCATTTGCTAACCAGTGCTTGATCCACAGATCGGCAAGTGCTCAGATGCACTCCTGGTTATCTCATGAGGGTGGGCTTTCCTTTTCTCTCCAGTGGAGGAACCCAGGCCACATGCACAATTAAAACCAATAAATCATAAGGTGGATAAGTATGCTTTCTTCCAGCATCCCCATTTATAAGTGCACTCCTTTGTGGAAGCTGACAGGAGAAGATTGTTGTGTTGTTGTTTTGCCTTTGGCAGTCCACTTGCAATCACATTCTACATCTGTTTTGATTGTCAACCTAATTCTGAAAGCAGTCATAAAACTTAGTTAGATCTCCCATGACAATCCTGACAGGTTATAGCTTATTTCAGTGACAACTAACTCTTCTGGCATAGGGTCCAAATGTACCAGAAATTGTCATCCTTGCAAGTAGGAATCCTGTGTCACTTAGCAGTACCAATTATAACTAATTCATAGAGAAAATTCCCGAAACAAAGATGCATACACGGGCCCACTTGTTTCCTTCCATTCACCTTAGCTCTGCTTCTTCTGTCTACAGCCTTGCCCTGTCCATTGCTAATATTCCTCCTTCCCCTCCCCATACAGTTGGTCTCAGCTGCACACAGGGCTCAGTTCATACACAGCTGCAGCGGCATCAGCAAGGTGAAGTGAGGGAGCTCTTCAGGGAGGGCAGAGCAAATTAAAGCTCACCGCAGGAAAGTTGTGCCCCTGGCACTGTTCTTATGCAACAGCTGCAGATACAACAACTATCATCTGACATTCTGACATATACGTTGAGCAAAGCAGCAAGCCAGCCAATGCCGACACAATCTCGCACAGGACTCCAAGTCCCAGCCTTAAGCAAAACAGGTGTATGACATCCTGTTGCTAGTCTGCAGAGGTTACGGGCATGAGCAGAGACATCTGAGAGGAGAACAGATGAAAATAACAAAGAAGGTTAGGGCTTGGGTTGACAAGCTCATTGATAATATTTTAGATGGAACAGACCTGCATGTTGAGTACAAATTGCTCCTAATATCTCTTTGTAGACTGCAGGCCACAGTCAGAGAGGTAATGGGTTCATTATTCATTATTTTAGGCAAGCAAATTTCTGGGAAAAAAGGAGCCGACAGTAACCCAGAAGGCGCCAGGTTGTCGCTTGGGTTTTGACTCGGAAAGATGTTTGAGTACCAAAACAATATGGCAATAGAGTGTACCTCCATTGTACTCCTGCTTAAGATTAAATAAATATGGGACACTGAAATCCTTTAGTAAATATTTGTAGGGAATCCCTGCTTTGGCGTAGCACATTTTAATGCTCTGAGGCTAATTGACTGTTTGCTCTGAGGTATGTTTGTTGCCCAAAGTTGGTTGAAATTATCCTCACACCAGCAGAGCCAAACCCATCCTCTCTCCCCACCCCCACAGAAATGTTGTAAGTATATTCATTAAATAAATAGTGGAATCGTTTTTTAAAAAAACCCAATGAAAGGAGACTTCGTTCTGTTATTGAACATTAGTTATGTTACATTCACCGTGGTCCAGTAAGGGAGCATCAACTGTCATTTTTATGAGCTCAATGCTTCATTACACACAGCACATCAGGCTAATCAGCCTTTACCAAGTTGGCATATTTCTGGGAAAGAAAAAAAGTATATTAAAGTATGGATATGTGCATATAAAAGATGCTATGAATAGCACTGTTGGATATTAAAGTTAGCATCTGCTATTGTCTGGTTAACAATTGGCAATTAGCAGCCAGCTTCCAGTATGGTTGATGAACCCACAGATGGCTTATGAGAAGTACACTTGCTCTTATTGAGTATAATAACACAGTATAATGTGTTAGGAAAACACAAGTTTAACCAGCAGAACATGAGGAAAAAATAAATAACAAAGAAGATATCTTTTCCCTTTGTGCCTTTGTCCCTTTGATAGGATCTTGAGCAATCTCAAAAGAACAGAAGCAAAACTATAAGATTATAAATGTTGCTGATTGGCTGGGAGAAAGTTTAAAATGCAGTATTGTTGATCCAGTTGACTGCTGATTTATTCCAACTGCTGTGATGTAAGCTGCCCTAAGAGTCACAGAGGTAAAAAAAAATCTAAGGAATCCTTCTATTCAGTGTTGGCACAGCCTAGTAAAGGCTAGTTGTGCCTAAATCCTGTTGCCTAAAATGGCTTAGTCATGATTAATTTGATTTCATTTGCATTTGGGCTGAATTTAAATGTTTAGACTCCATATGCTGGCCATGGGAAAATACAATTTATTAAGGGCATACAGGAGAAGTATAATTGACATGCACAGCCCTCCTGCATGTGAGCAGTCAACTGATAGCAATATGTGTGATATGAAGGGCTACGTGTGAAGGCATGTTATACAACATATATGTGCCAGAGTACGTAAAGTAACATTGGTGATTTATAGCTTCAGAATCCATCAGTTCAGCATTTAACAGTTTCTGGTATTGAATACTGGCTATTCTGCTGAGATTATTCACATAAACAATCCGTCACTTGGATCAGTTTTAACCACAGCAATGCCCCTGATGCAGTGTCTCTGGTGGCCCTCCTTTGAGGGAAGGTATGGTTCAAGGGTAGCCTGTATTAGCCTGCATCAGCCCAAAGTAATTGAACCCATGAACCCATGAAGCTGCCTTGTACTGAATCAGACACTTGTTCCATCAAAGTCACTATTGTCTACTCAGACTGGCAGCAGCTCTCCAGGATCTCAGATGGTGGTCTTTCACATCACATCACATCACCTACTGCCGGCTCCTAACTGAGGATGGCGGGAACTGGTCCTGGGAGCTTCTGCATGCAAAGCAAAGGCTCTTCCACTGAGTTACAGGCATATGTGAGGATTTGCAGGGCACCTGTTCTAGTCCCAATTACCAGGGGTGGAAATCCATTGCTTGCAATTCCACAACTACAATAATTCAATAGGATAAGGCTTCCCAGTCTGTTTTTAAAAATGGGAAAATAGAAATTGGCCTTTTCATTGCAAAATCTTCATACAGCCTCTGACACTACATTTGAATGGCTTGAGTGTATCATCAAGAGAATGTCTGAATGATCATGTAAAAACAATATGAGAATAATGTCTTCTCAGAGAGAAGACAAATATAAAGGAACTCGAAACTCATAACAGAAGTGGCCCCATGCTCTCCCCTTCTACATTTCTTATTGTTCTGTGTAAAGTCTTCATGCAGCAACATCTTTTTGTCACTGGCAGTGGATGTAATTTTTGGCACTGCCATTTTTTGACCAATGCTGCTCTGCCGCCATTATTTTTTGTTGATTCACATCAGCTGAAACCTCAAATTGTCATGTTGCATCACTGCAACAGTCCATGTGTTTGATTCAGCACACTGGTTTGCCAGCCCTGAGCCTCACAGAAGCTTCATATCAGCTCCTAATTGCTCATTCTATAATTTTACATCTTATGCTTACACTGAATCAACAGCTCTATGATTATGATTCCATTTTTCAGTGGAGGAACAATGAGGAACTGCTGGGCCTTTCCAAATGCACACCATCAAAGGACTGATCCAAAATCCATTACAATCAATGGAAAATATTTCCATTGACAAACATATGGATTGGGATAAATAGTCCCGAATGTCGTACAACCCTATCCTACACAGTTAGGTATGCTGAGGTCCACTGCAGTTCATGTGCCTAACAAAGCATGGGGTTGGAGCGGCTTAAAAATTAAGTGCAGTTTAGAAATTAATTGAAATTTGCTAATTGCAGTTGTAAACATCATATGTACTTTTCCGTAGTATGCATTTATGAAATAAGTGTTTGCAAAATAGGATCAGCCCTTGCAATGTCTTTCAGAGAGATCAGTTAAGGGTGGTTTAATTATTTCATTGGTTTGGGCTTGTAGGAAATATTGTTTTTGTAGAATTCCTTCCAAGGGAGCTTGTGAAAGAAACATTTTGGGTCCCCAATCACTGCCTGGATTTGCTCTCAACACTATAAACTTCTACTATTTGGCATGCCGTTCAATGTTTGCCTATATGAGTGAATGGAGTATTCAGCTGAGTAAATTACCTCCACAGAAAAAAACAAGCCCTTCCAAGCCAATATTCAGCATCCCAGAATTCGCAAAGCCGCCACCTGCACTCTGCCCTGATGAGATAAAGCCAAGCACTCTGCCTTTGATATTCCAAAGCTTTTCACCTTCCAGGTCACTTGCTGTATACTAGAATGCAGGTTTCATCTGGAAATTCTCTCCCACATTACGAAGCCTCTGTTTGGATTTTATTTTATTTTTTGGCTTCTGATGACAATGGTTATTTTTTTCCCTCCAATTTACAGGCAAAGCTGAAATCCTGTTTGCCAAGAATGATCCATCAGGTGCTTTATTACATCCGAAATCAGGTTTTTAGACTGAATGCAGAACCAGAATGTAAATAGTTTGGCTGATATATATATTTTTTTAACCTTACCAATCTCATTGAAATTAGAAAGGAAAACTAAGTACCTTTGTTTTCCTTTTTAATTTCAGTGAGAGTGGTAACATAAACTAAACTAAACTAAAAAAACTTCAGCCAAACTATTTACATTCTGGTTCTGCATTCAGTCTAGAAACATATAATGTGACATGATACATAATATCTAAATGGGGCACAGTGAATTCATTAAAACAGAGAGATGTTTTCTATTGTCTGCCTTAAGGTTCCTTTTTAAGGGGGAGGAATATTTGTTCAAGTTGAGGTTTATGGGTGTTCATTTTATAACTAGCTATTCAAAAACCAAAGGCTCCATTCTTGGACTTTGCATATTCCCACAGAGAAACAAAACTAAAATTAGACTTTGGAGCCTATTAGGGGAAAGGCACTCATGTAACATCATTCCACTTTGGCAGTGTGTTTTGTTCTCTGGAAGCCGCAGCGCTCCTCTGTCTCTGCAGTATCTTGGTGCGATTCCATGAAGAAGGCTAACAGGATACATGCTGGATCTTGAAGAGTTAACAGCCATGTGAAGAACAGAGCCCAAATTTATTGCAGTTCAATATTGACTTCTTTCCATTTTGAGGTGGCTTTAAATAAAAATGGTTGGCCTTCCTTGCCGTGAAGGAGCCTGGATTTTGCATCTGCCTCATGCTAAAAGGCAAAGCCTGGATAAAGCTGTAAATTGTTTAACAGCCAATCTGGATAAGGAATAGTGCTCAAAAACATAATACCTCTGAAAGGCTGGAGGCAAGATTCGTTTTTAAACAGTTTTCACTGTCATCGATGTCACCAATTTGAAGCTTGTCTTGTTTACCGGATGAAGGTTTCACACTGTGTCAGTGTTCTGCCAGGATTCCGCATTAAAATGAGCAGTTAGTACAAGTCAGCCATAAACATGGCAGATCCGTTAGACTGGCAGAAGCCACCGCAAGCTCCCTGGTGCCGCTTTTAAGCACTTGGCATGCTGTTAGCTCAAACTGGAGAGGGGGCTGTGTGCATCATTTGGGCCTGAGTGCAATGCACTTGAAATAATTACTTTAATCAGCAAAAGTTAATTACTTTAAATCATAAATTAATGGCGGAGCATTTGGCAGCGCCTGATGTGTGTGGCGAAGCTGTCAAGCAAAAATCACAGGTGAACCTGCGACCCCTTCTCAATATCACGGGATGAAAGAAAGAAGCTCACCTACTGTGTACTGCACTCCAGCTACATTAAAAAGAACCCTTTGTAAGACAGAGAACAGCCACCTTAAACTGTCACCTATAAAAAAGGGACTATAAACAAGCAGATTGCTGCTAAGCAGGTGCTGCTGGAGGAGTTGGCCCTTGATAATAATAAGATGTTAAAATGGCATCTGCCTTTATTTTATAGCACAATTGGAAAGATGGTTAAAAGTAATAAAGCCAGCTGATATGTTTTATGAGTTAGTAGTTAGCAGTGTTTACTGTGGGCAAGTGAAAAGATTCCGGAGAAGATACAGTACATTGAAAATGGCACATTGAGACATTTATTAAGGAGAGCAGCATTGTGCTTAAGTGTCAGGGATTCAGGCTGGAAAGCTGGAGGTATCACGATTCTCCAAGGGAGTGCCATGTTATTTTCAGTACTACAGTCCTTCTATTAATATTGAGCATCTGTATGTCACTAGTAGGCAAACACTGGGCAAATGATCCATTGTATAGGCTGCTAGCGTCAGGCAGTGTTGAGGTACAGGACTACACAGACTGACAGGAAGATGCAGCTTCCAGTCTTATGCTGGTTCTACTTTTCCACAAAGCTTAGTGCGTAGGCCAAACAAGATATAGGCTTTGATCACACACACTAAATAATCCATGCACACTTACTGTGTGAACTGGCAAAATCCAGTTGGAAAGTACATTGAAAGTGGATTGAAAGTGGAATATTGGAAATCCTTAACCTGAACTACCCAAACAGATTTTTTTTTTAAGTGGAAATTGCGGCCAAACTGTCTTTGGGGCAGTGCCATGAGTAAGGGGGAGGTTTAATAGTTTCCCCACATATTTTCACACACATGTCCTCAGCTAGAGGCAAAGAGAGACAAAAGCCAGAAAGGTCAGTTCCTCCACCAGAAAACTAGTTAGGGCTAGGTTCCTACGTGGCTGCCATTTCCATTTTAAAAAATGCTGGGAAGATCCATTCATCCAGTTTGGACATAGACTATCATGACTGGATGAATCTAACAGTATCTCCTGTAGCTTGTCCTGTTGAGTTTTTTCTCCCTGGTATCTGTGGAGTACAGCTTTGCCATATAAGATCTACTGTGCACAGGGCTCTTTTTGTAGCAGGAACTCCTGAGCATACTAGGCGACACACCCCTAATGTAGCCAATCCTCCAAGAGCTTACAGTAGCCCCCATAAGAAGAGCTCTGTAAGCTCTTGGAGGATTGGCTACATTAGAGGTGTGTCGCCTAATATGCAAAGGAGTTCCTGCTACAAAGAGCCCCGACTGTGCACCTCTGTGAGTATGAATGCAGAAAGGATACCATATCCTCTAGCACCCTCCTGGCTGGCATCTTGAGGGTATTACTACCAGAGGTTTCCTGGCAAGCAATGCCAAGCCCATTAAAGCAAAATGTTTGAAATGATTGAAAGCCCTATAATTTTTTATCATAAATTTGTGTTAAGAATTGCCTGAATTTGGTCTGCATATTCACTCATTATCTAATTAGTGATAGGCATATGATAATGTGTCATTTATTGTCCAGCATCTGGCATGTTAATCTACAAACCAATTTTATTTTATGGCAAACAAGTTTTCAAAGATGTAAACCAAAATGGCAAAGTGAAACAAAGTGTTTGACTCTGCAAAACATGCATCATTTAATTTGGGAGGAGGAAATGAAATATGAATACAAGAGATCAAAACTGGCAGTAAAGGAAACTATGTCAAAAATAAGTTTGGATGACATCAACCTAATTCAAATGCTTAACTTCGCATTTTCAGTAATACACTGAAGGTTTGTTTTGTTTTTTAAAAACTAATTTTACTTCAGGCAAAGTCTTAATATTTGAAGCCATTATACGTCTCTTCACAGCTGTCATTGGAGTTATCACACAATATTTAGATTATGACCTCTATCAGAATGTTAAGATATTTGAAAGCCCTGATTTAGTTCTTGTTAAATTTTTCATTTCATTTAGGCCTTTAGTACATGGCCATGGGATTAATAAAGAGTTCCATTTTTACAAGGTATAAATTGTTGCAGAGGTCATAGAGCTATATAGGGATCTGGTGGTAGTATCTGCCTATGTATGCACATGGTGAGAATTTTACCAAAGAACTGCAGGCAACAAGAAACCTGGAGAACTAAGGCCATGGAGAATTGCCCATTTTAGTAAGTTACCACTTGAAAAACTATTCATTTGAGACATAATATGGATAGCTGCTGTGATGTCTGTGAAAAGTGTAATGCATTTAAGGAAAAAAAACTCCATGTTTCCCCCTCAGCTTTGGGTGTGCATGTCTCTCAGCATTGATTCTGATGAGAAGAACAGCATCAGTAGTGGAGCAATGAAAAGCATATAGTGGACTCTTTTCCTTGTGTATGATTGCCATACATACATAAGCTACTGGTTCCAAATGTCCACATACAAAACTCATTCATGCAGGTTTCATGAGCAGTGGATTGCAAGAGGCTTAAAGAGGTTTAAAATGAACAGCTGCTTGGAATTCAAATGAATGTTTCTGATCAGTTTTTCAGGACATCCTGCTTTGTGGATGAGCCTGCTGCATTAAATTGAATGACTATTCTCATTTCCCCAAGTAAAACAAAAAAACAAAAACCAGCCTTGTTGATCCTGTGGACACTTTTGGAATTCTGATAACACTGACTGGGAGCCACAAGGGCTGGCAGTGTTGGGGGAGGGAAATGGAATCTTACCAGGACGGCATCCCACAATATCACAATGTCATTTCTGGTTGCATAACTGAAAGTGATATCACTGTGTTGTGGGATGCTCTAGCATTTTCCCCAGACATTTTAACATAGAGTTTGGGGAAAATGCAAGAGCATCTGGTGACATGGTGATGTCACTTCTGGTTATGCCGCTGGAAATGATTTGTGGTGTTGCTCATGCCATTATCCCCCATTTTATCCCACTGGTCCACTGAGTGCCAGTGAGGAATCAGGGTGTTTTGGTAGGGAGATGCCGGCCAAAATTATGAAGCACACTAAATGTATCATTATGTACTTCATCAGCAATGGGGCCTCCTTTTTTGTGCATGTGCAGTAACGTTATAACATTATTTTTAAAAAGCCTGGATGTATCATGATGAACAGCATGGCTGCCACCATTTCAAACATTCCCCACTCCTCCTTAGTCACCAACTAAGAAAATGGCTGGCATTCATCGAACTGGATACACCAGTTCATAACAGTGTTATTCAATTATTATGAAGCATGCTAAATATGTCATCGTGTACTTTGTCAGCAACAGAACCTCCTTTTTTGTGTGTGCATATGCAGTAGTGTTATAACGTTATAACATTGTTTTCAAAAGGCCAGATGTATCATGGGGAACAGCATGGCTGCTGCCATTTCAAAGGTCCCCCATTCCTCCTTAGTCAACAACTAAGAAAATGGCTGGTGATCATCGAACTGAATACACCAATTCATAACAGTGTTATTCAGTAATAATGAAGCACACTGAATGTGTCCTCACCTACTTCATCAGTGACAGAACCTCCTCTCTTTTTTTGTGCATATGCAGTAAGGGTATAAAATCATAACACGGTAAAAAAAAAAGAAAGGCTGGGTGTATTGTGGGGAACAGCATGGTTGCCTCCTGCTCCTCCTTAGTCACCAACTAAGAAAATGGCCAGTGAAGATTCCCACAAATCATAATGAAAATAGCATTCTGTTTGTGACCATGGAACTGGATACACCAATTTGCTAGAGTGTTATTCAATAATTATGAAGTACGCTAAATGGAAACACTGCACATGTTGAGTTTCCATGATTATCAAATCAATTATATAATTCAATTATTTTTAGATGTTTAAAAGACTGAATTCTCATTGAAAACACACCAGGAGCTATAGGGGAAGAGAAAGGGTGGGGATGAGAATGAAGAAACAACACAAGTGCAAGGCGACAAAACCTACCCACAAAAAAAAAAGGAAAGGAAAGGAAAGGAAAGGAAAGGAAAGGAAAGGAAAGGAAAGGTAAGGAAAGGAAAGGAAAGGAAAGGAAAGGAAAGGAACACAATCAACATTGCGCTTTAAAAAAATTAGCGGATTGCTCAGGGGACAGCCTGATGGGGCAAGAGGGTAGGAGGAGGGGTGAACACGTGACATTGATGATATAAAAGGGTGGTGGAAAACAAAATTTGAAATCAGGACTTCCTCACTGGAAAACTGAGAGTTCAGATCCGAAGGGGAGGGGGATTGTGGGAAAAGTGGATTTGGGAAACACAGGGAAACAGGGCACTAAATTCAGATTTACTTCTGGGGAGGCAAAAAGTTGTACAAAAAGTTTTACAAACTTGGATTATTTAAGGACGCCAATGCGGAGGCTTGCACTTGTGTGGAAGTGGTCTGGGTGTTCCCTGCAGGTTTTGTCTGAAGACTTACTGCTCCAAAGAGATAGAGGAAGCCAGGATTTGCCCTTTGCTTTGGCAAAATACACTTTGGAAAAGAAGGAAGTGGGCACCAGAAAACACATTGGCAGGCACCATGGGGCCCAGGGGCACCACATTGGGGATCACTGCCCTAAAGGAGTTTAGAAGACCAGGTAGCCATAGATTTAAGAGGATTCAGAAGCAAGGAATTAGATGTTTCTGTCTCCCACAGTATGGAGTAGGCTTTGGATGGTCAACATGAATGAGGAAGAACAAGCTAATGCTGGATGAAATGAGGCTGGTGTGGAAAGCCGATGTTGTGAAAAGGACTGGCTTACTGTTTTTAGTTAAGGTAACGTTGTCCCAACTTGACTAAGGACAGGAGCTTGGGTTTTTCCTTGGATGCTGCCTAGCTACTGAAAACGCAGACTCATGTTGTTGCTGGATGTGCCTTTTAAAATCTGTTTTTAGTTCATCAACTGCTTTCCCTTTGAGACTCTGAAAGCTTGGCCACACTGATCCATGCTTCTATAACCTATAGTATGGATTACTGCAATGTACTTCATGTAAGGCAGTCCTTCAAGCCTACCTCGTTGCCTCAGTTGGTGCAAGCCATAGCTGCTTGCTATCTATAGTTTAGGACACATCTTGCATATTAAGATTTACTGCTAGGGGAGTGAATTCTGAAATTCCTGAGTCAAACTATACATGAAAATCATTGCTTCGGGTCATTAGATTTTCCCGAGCCATTAGGCAAATCCAGGATTCTTAGGAATTATGAAAAACAACACATACACACCCTGAAAAATCTGTGTTGTTTTTCATGTTTGGATGCTTACCAGCAGCAGCAGCAACAGCAGCAGGCATTTTTGTTTATCTTTGGTTCTCTGACTTTGCAGACAGTAGCCCAGGAGGGCAGTTCCAAGGTAAGCCTGGAACAGGGCCTGGAAGAGATGCGAGATGGCTGGCTCCTTCTCTTTCTCTCCCTCCTTTATGGGGGCAGGACCATTTTTTCCTCCCAGTTCGCAGGTCTGCAAGTATGAGAGCTGGGAGTACCTTGTTCTGAGACCTGTAGAATGGACCCTGTGGTGAAACAGACCTGCTCTGACCTGCAAGCCCTATTCCACCCTGCCCTCTCAAGGGTTTTATCTCTCTCTTTCCAACCACCGCCACTTTTAGGTATTGAGAGTCAGGAGAAAATGAACCATAACAAGGCTTTTATTCAACACATCACTCAGCTCTGGACAGCTCTGCTAAGAGTGGCACTCAAACTTATATGATTTCAGCGGTGAACTATATACAATGTAACTATATGCACAAGATCTGATTGGACCTAAGGATTGGTTACCTTGGGTGGCTTCAGGACCAATGGATGGTCTTTATGGTACAGCCAATCAGAATGAGGGGATTAGGATACCAGAGTCAAACTAACACAACACAGAATAAACCCAGAACATAACAGCCACCATCTGACCATTGTAGGAATGGCCAACTCAGAGGATCAGGACTTCCAGCTTCCCTCCCCTCTGTGCCTCTCACTACCTAGCACCTCGTTACCATGGGGACAGCTTACTGCCTTATGTACCACTGTGAGAGTAGCCACTTGCCAACTGACTGCCCTCCCCTTTCTCCTGGCCCTCGTTTCAGAATATCTTATCCAAGATGATGGAGGTTTATGTGGCACAGAGAACCACTACCAGGACCAAAAGTGATAAAGCACTTATTAAAAATAAAGTGTTCACAAGCATACTTTTAGCACAGCATCAGACTGAGCAAGGGATTCAAAAGAAAAGGATAAAATGCAATTCTTCTGTCCCTCCCTCTATACATGCCCTTTCAGTTATTAAATATAAGACAGGCTCATTTCTTAGTAAGTCACAGATTTTTACAGGAGATCTCTTACCTTCAATCCTCTTTCAGGTGTGCAGGCCAGCCCATGGCAATGCCCACCTCCTCCAGACCTCAGTTAAGAGTTCTGTCTGCTTCAATAAAATCTGCTCAGAAGAGCCCTTGCTCCTTGTTCCCAGAAGTTTTATCATCTCTCTTTCCCCTCCAACTGACTTGGTCAGGCCAGGTCAAAGAAACTTTTCTTGAAATCTCCAGGAGTTTCTTCCTGAAGTCTTTCTGGTCTTAATTCTTCCCAATCTCTGTTCCTGTGTGGGGAGGGGGACTGGACTATCCCATTGTCTCTAGCTAGACCTATTAGAATTTCTAAAAAGGTGGCTGAGGTAAGATTGGAAAGCAACTAAACTGACTTCACCCCTCCTGCCTGTTCTCTGCTCAGAGAGATTTTTTTTTAAAAAAAGGGCCCCTTTTGCATTACCATTCTAAACCAGTTGTTATCCATTGTTGGCCCAGTTCTGAGTAAAGCAATACAGGGACAGGGATTTCATACAGCAAACTTCATCCTGTTAATGAGATGTCTCTGAAGTGCTATGGCCATTTCAAACTGTGCTGCTTTTCTCCTGCTCTTTTTTGCTGCATGATCTTCCTCACCCTTTCCCCCCAAGCATTCTAAGCTGAGTGCTATAGTGCTAAACCAATATAGTCTGTCAATGGAGTCAAGGCATCTCAATGGTGCCACTGTAACACTAAAGTGCTATATTGGTTTAGTGCTATAGTGCTCAACTTAGAATGTTCAGGGAAAGGTTGAGAAAGATTACACGGCGAAAAAGGGCAGGGGGAAAGCAGGATTGTAGGAAGCACTATGGACATTTTAAACAGCGCACTATAGCAATTCAGAAGCACAAGGAAGAGGTGGAAATGGAAGAAAGGAGTTTCCCTCAAAAACCGCTCAGCCCCACTTTGCCAATGGGACACAAGCAGATTTGTATGAACAGGTAAATAGAATCCGATAGCAGCTGGTTGCTAAAATGGTTGTGCCTGAACTGACACAAAAAATCCATTTGCAACCTACTACTAAAACAGATTACAAAGGCTGTCTGAAAGCCCGAGGTCACACAGACTAGATAATTCACTTTCAATCCACTTTCAGTGCACTTTCTAACTGGATTTTACTATGTGAACTGGGAGAAAAATCCAGTTGAAAAGTGCATTGAAATGGATTGAAAGTGGATTATTTAGTGTGTGTGATCACAGCCAAAGGGGCCTCAGAGTGAAGGTTTTGTTCAGTTCAAACCTTGAAAGAAGAAATACATTTCTTCACAGACCCCTTAGTCCAATCCACTTGAAACTTGAGGGAGGGTCTTTACTGGATAGGCGGCACTATTTCACTTTCGGGTTAGGTGTCATTGGGTTGTAAAACAGCCACTCTAGCCCCGCCAGAAAAAACTCTCCCACAGGGAAAAAATGGAACCAGAATAATTTTGATATCCAGGGGAGACGGGATGAACTTGAATCCTGAAACCATGTAATACCAGTAGTTCTGCCCTTCCCAAAATCCAAATCTGAAAAATAATGTGTGTGTGTTTTTAGATGCACATCCCTATTTCTTTCTTTCCCATTTGCTTCATTTATGTTTCTTTTATTTGAAATAGCTTCATTGGTTTCTTATTGGGTTCCAAACAATTCAAAATGCTGGTTCACAATTTTACAACCTGAGCCCCACAACATGCTTTGTAAGAGCATACTCTCCTATTGGTGGTCCCCGGCCCGAGAGACATCCGGCTGTCCTCGACCAGAGCCAGGGCTTTCTCTGCCCTGGCTCCAACTCTGCTGAATAACATCCATGCCCTGCAGAACATTTTACAGTTCTGCAGGGCATGCAAGGCAGAGATATTCTGCCAGGCATTTGGTTGAGTACAGCCAGGCATTTGGTTGAATACACAGAGTCAGTCCTGGCATTCTCACTTTCCATTCCCCCCCCCCTCCATTTCCCACAAGATAGTGGCACGGCTAGGATTTTTACTGTTATCTGTAAGCAATTAATCAGATTATGATGTTTTTATTGCTTTATGTAAATTTTAATTTGCTTTATTGGTGTTTTATATTATTGTATTGTACACCGCCCTGAGCCTGGTTTCACCAGGGAGGGCAGTTGATAAATTGAATTTAATAAATAAATACATAATACTCAGGCCCTTAAAATAGACCCTGTTGGAGGCAGGTACACACTCACTTCATCAGCAAGAAATTGTTGCTTTTTTGTCATGGCACCAGTTTGGAGGAATTAATCACTGATAGAAGTATGTAGAGGGTAGCCTGATGAACACTGTTCTGGGAACCCACTAGAACAGTCCTATTTCACCCTTAATGTTTGCATGGGGTTTCTTATGATAGCGATGGTGGTTTGTTTGCTTGTTTTTGGATTTTTGTTGGTTTGTTGTTTGTTTTTTGCATTTTGTGAGTGACTATTGATTATTATTTAACCAGAGAGAGCACTGTAACTTTTCCCTATTTGCTCACATTGGGTGTTGCATGTGGATTTTTAAAAACAACTACAACTTTAAAACATTTTTCTCAGTGAAGTCACTAAATGATCAATGGATTGATGTACTGGATATATTGTAGCTATATCACTGCAAGCAGTTCTCTTTGCTTTTCACCCAGTGGCTACTATAGGATTGGGATGTTATGTGACTTCTCTTATCCTACACTATTGTGGTCTTTTTCCATTACAATCACTATTAAAAAGTGAGTATCAAGGACTCGTTTATAACAGATTGAGTACTGGAGATCTGGAACCACTCAGCTTGACTTCACTTCTTTTTGAGACTGTGGGCACCTTTTTGAATCTGTAGGCACCTCTAGAATTTTGAGAGTGGGTAGTGAACACTTGGAGAAAGCAAGAGAGTACCAGAAAAACATTTACTTCTGCTTCATTGACTATGCTAAAGCCTTTGATTGTGTGGATCACAATAAATTATGGCAGGTTCTTACAGAGATGGGAGTACCAGACCACCTCACATGTCTTCTGAGAAACCTGTATAAGGGTCAAGAAGCAACAGTTAGAACTGGATATGGAACAACTGATTGGTTTAGCATAGGAAAAGGAGTACGACAAGGATGTATAT
Source organism: Gekko gecko (assembly GCA_029375565.1). Taxonomy (NCBI): domain Eukaryota; kingdom Metazoa; phylum Chordata; class Lepidosauria; order Squamata; family Gekkonidae; genus Gekko; species Gekko gecko. The sequence continues at coordinate 52,151,458 of JAPDNY010000008.1, forward strand.
TGTCACCTTGCTTATTTAATTTATATGCAGAATACATCATGTGAAATGCTGGCCTGGATGAATCACAAGCTGGAGTTAAGATTGCTGGGGAAAAGATCAATAACCTCAGATATGCAGACGATACCACTCTGATGGCAGAAAGTGAAGAGGACCTAAAGAGCCTCTTGCTCAGGTGGGTGAAAGAGGAGAGCGCAAAAGTGGGCTTGAAGCTCAACATCAAAAAAACTAAGATCATGGCATCTGGCCCCATCACTCCTTGGCAAATAGAAGGGGAAGTCGTAGAAGTAGTGACAGACTTCACGTTCCTAGGATCCCAGATCACTGCAGATGGTGACTGCAGCCATGAAATTAAAAGACGCCTGCTCCTTGGGAGGAAAGCGATGGCAAACCTAAACAGCATGATAAAAAGCAGAGACATCACCTTGCCAACAAAAGTCCGCATGGTCAAAGCAATGGTATTCCCCGTAGTAATGTATGGCTGCGAGAGTTGGACTATAAGGAAGGCCGAGCACCGAAGAATAGATTCTTTTGAACTATGGTGCTGGAGAAGACTCTTGAGAGTCCCTTGGACTGCCAGGAGATCAAATCAGTCAATCCTAAAAGAAATCAACCCTGATTGTTCCTTGGAAGGCCAGATCCTGAAGCTGAAGCTCAAATACTTTGGCCACCAAATGAGAAGGGAGCATTCACTGGAGAAGACCCTGATGCTGGGAAAGATTGAAGGTCAAAGAAGAAGGGGACGGCAAAGGATGAGATGGTTAGACAGTGTCATTGATGCAACGAACATGAAATTGAGCAAACTTCAGCGGACAGCGGAAGACAGGAGGGCCTGGCGTAAACTGGTCCATGGGGTCGCAAAGAGTCGGACTCGACTGTGCGACTGAACAACAAGTGAACACTACTGCAAAATGGCTGCCACAGGACACAGAGTCAAACAACATACCTCCCTCCTTGCTTTGCAAAAAGAATAGTAGAAGGGAAATTAAAAGAAACTGTGGGAAACCAGTGGGGAAAGAGAAGGGAGAATAAAAGAAAGGAAGGAATGCCCAAGAGTAAAGGAAGGAAGAAAGGGAGATAAAATGAAGGAAAGCCTGAAGGAAGAATCAGACCACATACTGACTAAAGAAAGCCCATGTGCTCATCAGTCCCAATCCTCTGGTGACTGCAACTGCTATTGCATCCATCAAAAACCCTTCCATCTGAATGAGGGAAGCCAATAACAAGCCTTGCCATACAATGGCCCCACCCACTTTCTAAAGAGCTCAGTGGCACCAGGGGAAGTAATGGTAGGCACTATGGAGCCCAAGGGCACTGTGTTTGGGCAACCCTGATTTAGGCTATTTTCACAAATGACTCTGGAACTCAGTATATCTGTATGAGAAACCCAAATGAATGTATGTTCAAATTTGCTTCATTTGGTATTGATATGATCTGAATAACAAGAAAAAAACCACTATATGACTGCAAGTCTTCTTTTTAGCTAATCACACTCAGAACACATTTGTTCTGATGATGACATCTCCCTCAACTCCAAAGCCTGTTTCTATTGTACATTAACCACATTCATAAATGGCATCCTGCACATATAGCCTACAGTTCGAAATACAGTTAAATATGCTTTAATGTATGTAACCATGCTACCAAGTTATCGGAACATGGTTGAAAGAGGTCTAGTAAAAATATCCCTGTAGGAAAATCATTTATTTATTTATTGGGTTTATGAATTGCCCAATCCCTGTTTTTGCAGGGCCATAGGCAATGTACAACATATAAAAAGGTATCAAAGTCATAAAAACAGAATGCAAAAATAAAATTAATACAACATCTTTAAAATCTTTAAAAACCTTTAAAATCTTTAAAAATCAGATGGCAAATTTATCATTAGTTCCCATTCTGGACTGCCAGCCTCTTCTCAGGCAGGGAGGAAGAGGAACAGGTAAGTTTGGACAGTAAAGTGGTGAGCCAGCCAGTTTGAAAACTGTTGCTGGTTTCACCCAAAGGCCTGGCAGAACATCTCCACCTTACAGGCTCTGTGGAATTGCATGAGGTCCTGCAGGGCCCTGATGGTATTCGGCAGAGAGTTCCACCAGGTTGGGGGCAGGGCCAAAAAGGACCTGGCCCTAGTACAGGACAGCCAGATGACTTTGGGGATGGGGCCACCTATCACAAAATGCTATCCAAATGAGTGCAATGCTCTTCCAGGAACATACTGGAGGAGACAGTCCTTAGGAATTTAACCTGAGCTTGTCAGAGCTCAGAAGCTAAGCAGGGTCAGCCAAGGTTAGTACTTGGATGGGAGACCTCCCGGAAAGCCTGGGGTAGCTATGCAGATGAAGGAAACAACAAACTACATCTGCTCATCCATTGCCTTGAAACCCCCATTAGGGATCACGATGAGTCAGTTGCAACTTGACAGCATTTAACTGTTATTATATTAGGATAGAGTAAGTCACTATTAGAAGAAATTGTTTTGTGTTGGTGGATATTACTGAAAGCTCTGCTACTTTGTGGGGAAACTGAGGCTCTAAGAACTGTGTTGTGATTCTGGAGCCTCAGTACCTATCAAGCCATAATTTTTAATAGGCAACATAAATTATATCACCACATTTTTCTTCAAAATGATTCTTGTCTTTTCCAAGATGGTGAACTATTTCTGAAAAAATCATCCAGTTTTTTTTTCTCAACAGAGTATATTGATTTGTACATATTATTTGTTCACATTCTTGCTTCCAAGTACATATACAAGGCCTAAAAAACAGGATTTGCAAATGATTCGCACTGCTATGGACCAGGGATTCCAAGCCACTCAGCATAAGAGCACAACATACATGCTGTGCAGGATCTGGCGCTCAGTATGTTACACAGCAAAAGATAACAACTTGCATTTCTACTTTTCATTACATAAATGCCAATTATCTTGTGCCAGCAGTGCGTTGCAACTGTGTGTGTATGTGTGTTGATATGCATAGCAGTTTAATTATCGTAGTGTCAGCACCAGTTGTTTAAATTATTAAATTACATCATTGCTGCCAATACTTCCAAATAACATCCAGAGACTGTCAGTCCATCCAACTTTGATTGTTATTTTTTTTCTCTGCTATCTGCTCAGGAAGTTCTTTTACAATACTGTTTTATTAATATTCTATTCTAGATGTTCATTGAAGAAATTTGATGCAAAGGATGGACTTAACAGAAGTGTTCTCTTCTGGTTTCCCGCCTCTTGTCCTCAGCACCTAGGCTGTTTCAAATTAAGGAGAATCCGGCATCAGGCGGCATTGCTATTTTAATCATTCCAATGTGTCCAGTGTGGGAGATGAACTCAAAAGGTGAATATTAAAAGTAGTTGTGGAATTCAGTCATTTCACGAATGAACACATAATAGCCAAAGGCAAAACCGGAAGGCAACTTCACTTCCAATCAGTGTTTCCATTTTATTGAAACCAGATTGGAATTCCTGGAAAGAAGCCTACATATCACATCTTTAATACTAATTTTCATATACTCCAGTAAAACTGTCAGGGTGAATCAGTTGCTGAAGAAAGCTTCCTGTATAATTTACAGATGTGCCTCCCTGTAGCCCATTATTTAGTCCAGAATCAGAAACATGTTTTTGATCATGAATGTAGTTTTCCTTTCACTTGTGTGGGTTTTTCACTGGCTCTAATTTGTTGATTAAAATTGGCCTTTTAACATTGGGGTGACCCTCTCAATGTACATTGTTCTCTGCAACCATCACAGCTTCTCTTCATAGGTGCCGTGGTTGATTCCTCTGGGTACATCAAGGCATTACAACTCAATTCTAAGGGATGTCTCTATGTCCCCTTTGCCGCCACCCTATCCCCGCAAAAAAAAAAAAAAGAAAGAAAAAGGAAGCAAATTTCTTTGCAAAATATCAGGTAGTGACAAGTATGGGAGGAAGTTGTTTTCATGAAAATAAATATAGCCTTTCGTCAGCTACACAAAACCTTATTTCTAGTCTGCATCTTGAAAATGAAAAGATACTGTGGCTCTAAGTAAAAGAAACCAAGCCACTTTGTAGAAACAGATCAAAGCATGCTGCAGTTTTGCACTGTTTTGCACTGATAGCCATTTTTGTTTGTTTCCGGGGGGGCGATGTGGGGGTCACAGCAATTGCCATTCTCCCAAGATGTTCTGCCCAACCCCTTCTGTGAAAACATTTAAGGAGAAAGGAGAACAAGCATATTTTTCAAATTTTACAAAAAAAAAACCCAATTCCCACAAGTATGACATTATGAAATGTTTTATTATGCTTGCGCATGAAACAAAGAGATGGGAGGCGATCCTAGGGAGTATGGGCCATTTTACAGGGCAAGTGCTTTGGGGTAATGGTTGAAGAGCTTGGGTTATTGTAGCAGTCCATTTGCACTGTTCTGGTTTAGGTGGCATCAGCACTTCCATCCGAGCTCCATTAGTTGGGGTTTATAACTCATCTGTACAAATTTGCTCAGGCTGCAACAATGTGGCAGACAGTCCCCCCCCCCCAATTGCTTAAAAAGCATGGTTAGGCTCTTTTCAAAAGTATTTTCTGACAAGGGTATAAAATGTTTATTGGTTTAAGACATTTCATGCTTGTAAAGTTTTTAAAAACCCTTCATTATAAAAACAGTTCTTTTTTTAAAAAAAAAAAACCCAACCTAGAATGGCTTCTCTGGAGACTAAAAGTTAAACACTGATGAAACCCCTGGAATAAATATGAGCTTCCTTGCCTGACTGTACATACGTGGTATGCTTTGATTCACTGGGTTGGCATAATGAAAAATGCTCACTTGAGTGCGGCAGGAGTTGAATAGGTTGGTTCTTCAGGTCATCTTGTAGCATATTTGGCAACCATGTGTGGGAAACCTGTTCTCCTATGTAGCAGGCTGAAATGTCACCACATCTGTATTTCAAGGGAAAGGGAAATGAAACTATGCGGCATTCTGGAAAGGGATGTACAATGCATGCACTGTCCTCTAACTTCTGATTTTGTTAAAGGAAAAATAATTAGAACTGTGCTGGATTTTCACCTACAATGAATCGGAGAACGAGAAGGAAGAGATCGGGAAATCTCATGTCCTCCAGCAGCTAATGGGATCTGACTACATGAAAGTGAAATCAGAATCACAGCAGGGCACATTAGTCTTCCTGACTATATTACAAAGCCATATCAGAGTGAGGGCAATGGTCCCAGTACTTTTTCCGAATGGGTGTTGTTTGCCTCCCTATTTTTCTTTTGTACAAACAACTTGTAATGTGTTGCCTGTCCTAGCCTGCAGCAATAGGACATTATTAAAGTAATAAACCACTATGTGGTACTAAAGAACAAAGCAAACCAGGAAAAATAGCACTGCCACAGAGACGTGCCTTACCATCCTACCTTTCACCAGCCATAGTGGTGGGTCAACAGGAACTACAATGTGAAAGACTGTATTTGGGTCCCATTGGTATGACAGCTAAATCTAATTTAGGACAACTTGTTCCCACAGTCTGAAAGAAGCAGCTTGTATTCTCTCTTCCTTATAGTTCTGTAACATGACATAAGTTATTTTGGGCTGTGCTGCAGTTCTGCCCATAACACTCTACCTTTGTCAAACTCACATTCATGTGTTGCACTTTCCTTCTGGGGTACAGGGTCCAAAGAGCTGCACCAAACACTGGAGGAGAAGACAAAGACAATGCAAAAGTGTGTGGGGGGGGCAATACAAAACAACATTCATTGTGTCACATTTTGCATTGATTGAAAGGATCTTGGCAAATTCTCCTCTCTTTCCAAAACCTGGGGGAAAGGCATAAAATGAAGTATAAATCACAAAGAGACCTCCCAGCTACAAATTACAGAAGCAAAGGAAAGAAGGCTAGGGAAACACTAACATTTGTACCATACTTGGTTACATATAATGTACTTTTTGAGTAAGAGTATTATAATACAAAGGTTTCAAACTTATACAATCGTTTTTCATAGAAGACAAAAATGTGCAGGTAAGTAATAAAGTTCCAGTAAACATTAATTAACGAAGGTTCCAGATTCTCTCTTTGTTTTGTAGATTCTACTTCCTCAGAAGTAAACTTCCTTAGCTATAAGGTAAAGTATTTTATATGACATAATGTATTGTGAATTGTACCCAAATATTATAATTAATTGTATTATATAATAAAAATTAATATACCACAATGTAAATCTGTTTTCTAGTCTTCCATTGAATAATGAAGTATCAGACTTATATATCTGAAACAATATTAACTTATTAACAATTTTATATCATTCATTTCATAGCATTCATTTTATTTTTTAAACATACGCAACTTTTTAAAACACATTTAACATTCTTAATATATTAAATACTCACCATAATTTCCTACATTGCATCACTCATTCATTCTTCAGTACAATAGTCAGGCATCACTCTTTACTTCAATTATTTCTCAAGACTAAAGTGCCTTAAGGCTATGCTATCTCTCCTGTCTTTATATGGTGCACCATGTTAAAGGTATCCCACCCAATTACAAAAAACAAGAACAGTCTATTTCATTATTTAAGCCATAAGGACTAATAGTTTTTAATCAATGTATCCAGTATGCTTCACGTCTAAAAAGCATTTTTTTAATATCCATTTTGTTTTGTGGATCCTGATGGAAAACTTCCAAAATCAAAAAAACAAAATCATTGTCATTATGCTGGTGCTCTAATTTAAGTACCTGTGCTAAGGCTAAGCCAAAGGAATGCTGCCGAAGATGGTATCACTAGAAATCAGTTTGCCATATGGGTCACTCTCATCACAGTGACCAGCTACACATAGAAACAGATTCACCTGCCATGCTCAAAAGGATGACCCATGTAGTAAGAGTTTCTGAATATTAGAGGGATAAAGTAGTCACCACAGAAATGCTGTTTTCAGTGACATCCCTGTGGGGAATCACAAGCTGAGCACAAGCTCTAAGATGATGCACCTTGCAGACACATCTGCTTACCTTATGGCTTTAGCTAGTTTCTGCAGTCCACAGAGGAACTGGATCTCATCTGGAAATTCAGGTTTGCATGTCTTTCTACATACAAGGTAAATTAATAAACCACAAATGTATTTACAATTACATTGGGCAAAACTGATGCAAAAAAAAAAGCAGGCCTCTATCCAAGAACATATGAAGCTGCCTTATTCTCAGTCAGACGTCTGCTCTTTTTACCTGGAGACCTTGGACCTGCAGCCTTCTGCATGCAAAGCAGATGTTCTACCAGTGACTATGCCCCCTCTCCTTAGAAGCAAGTGATGTTTAATCATTTTGCAGTTTATCAGCTTCAAGTGCGAACCTTACAGAATGGAGTAGGGGGGCATTTGTCCTTGCATGCAGAAGGTTCCAGGGTCATCCCCAGTATTTCCACTTTAAAAGATCGAGTGGTAGGTGACGTGAAAGACTTTTACTTGAGACCCTAGAGAGCTGTCGCAAGTCAGAGTGGACAGCACTGACTTTGATAGACCAATGGTCTGTATCAGTATTAAGCACTTTCATGTGTGCAAGAGGGAAAACTATTTGATTATTCCCTTTCCCCAAATGCCGGACACTTTGCCATTCAAAACTTGAGTGCAATTCAAGAGGCTGGTTATTTCCGAAGAAGCCCTAAATGGTATGTGGCCAGGGTAATTAATGGACTATCTCCTTCCAAATGACCTGCTTGGCAGCTGACATCTTCAACAGATGCCCTGTTGGGTGAACAATAAGGACAGGGCTTTTTCTTGAATGGTGCCTATACTGTGCAATGCCCTCTGAAGCTTGTTGCCAGGTGACAATATTCCTTTGCCTTGTTATTTTGTTGCTCCTAGAGTGTCTTTAGTGAATGTATTTTATTAGTTTTGTTGAATGTTTTGTTTATTCTTTGAATGCAAGAAGTTTGTTGAGGTAGGTATTTTTTTTTAATGATGGAAGCCTCCTGGTGTGCGGGTTGCAAACACAGTGGCAGATATAGGAAATAAATAAAGAGATTGATAAAAACCCTCAGAAGCAGGAGAATACAGTATCACACCAGGTTTGATCCAGGAACCTGGGCTGGCCCCGACCGGATGGAACTCTCTGCCGAATGACACTCATGCCCATGGGACCTAATGCAGTTCCACAGGGCTTGAAAGGCAGAGATGTTCCTCCAGGCCTATGGTTGAGGACAGCAACAGTTTCCACCTGGCTTTCTTGCCTGGCTTTTTCTTTCTCTACCCCCCCCACAGGGTAGTGACAAAACTGATCCATTTTAATACCATTTGGAATTGTTATCTTATTACTGTTTTAAAGTATTTAATTTGATTTTAATGTGTTGTGATTATTTAATCAGATTTGAATGTGTCTATTGAGACCATTGTTCACCACCCTGAGCTTTGTTTTCAGGGGAGGACGGTCTATAAGCCAAAGCAATAAATAAATAAATAAATAAATAAATAAATAAATAAATAAATAAATAAATAAATAAATGGTTGCAATTCCAAGAGATCTCCAGGCCTTCCGTTGCCACTTGCCAGACAGGAGAATTTTTAAAAAATGGTCATCAGGCCAATAGCATGATATCATTTGTGGGGAAAACCCAGAAATGACATAAGTGGTTTCTAGAAATCACCAGAAACTGTTTCAACAAAGAGTTTCCAGCAATTCCTAGAAAGGCATGGTGTCACTTCTGAGTTTTCCTTGAATTAACATCATGTCATCACCATTGTCCCCCTCCCCCACAGTCTCCTAATGGTTACCAGGCCATGCCTGGCAAGCCTATCAAGGCCTCACCTAGAGGCTGGCAATCCTATCCTAGCCAGACTCATGCCCTGTATCCCTTCTTCTGATACATGTTCTTCAGCTAGCCCTATGAATTCAGATCATGTGTTTTACCAAATTTGGCATTCTCTGCTTGAAGCTGGTTACTGCAGTGAACCTTTCTGCTGCTGCAAGTACAAGTAACCACCTGGGGAAAAATAGGACTGGGATCTAATGCCATGTGCTTTAAAGAGGCAGAGTATTCTTGTGCCACCTCCCTAGATCAGAAGATAAGGTATAAACAGAAACAAAGCAATGCTGACAGTCATTGCCAGCATATGAAGGGCTAGCTTTAATTTCCCAAATAAGTCCTCTTAGCAAACTGCAGCAAAAAGAGCCTGAGTTATGCCATGTGAATCAAGCAATCAGATGTGGCAAATATTTCTTTCTAATTGCCCAAAACTTAGGAGTTGTTTTATTTTTATTTTTTTTAAAAAAAAAATCTTTATTTTAAGCCCTTAACATAAGGTCTGAATGCCTAATAGGATATTGATAAATTTTTAAAAGGTTCCTTGTGAAAGGCAACAACAACAACAAAACAAAACAAAAAAAATCACAGCGCGACTTGAGTCGAAGACCACAGGGAAGTCTGTAATCTTTCGTCGGACGCCTGGCAAGCCACTGTTCTGGCCTGTGCCAGCCTTGCATTCTGACAGAACAAGTGTTGCATGAGATGTGAAGGATGACTCTGGTCTGCTGGAAAACCCTGGAGCAGGTGTTCCTCATCCTCATTTGCAATGGAGCATGGCCCCTGGCTCAGTGAGCTGGAGCAAACGTGCTAGCAGGACCCATCATATACCTGCGTGCCGAGAGGCACTAATGATAATGGATGCAGGCCTATTAACCATCCCATTTGTAATGGCACACAACGCTGATTGTTTAGGGAATGAGTCAGCGGCTTTCCAAAAGGGAACAGAGAATGCTGGGAAACCCATGATCCTTTGTGCATTCCTTCTGCTCTGCTGAGTGTACAACTATGTTAGTCTTTATTTAATAACACAAATGAATACATGATTTGCTACATGATTATGCATTAAGAGAAGCACTTTGGGCAGTGCAGGATTCACATTCTTTTCTTGGTGTCTTCGTTTGTAGCTCAGTTGCGATTCTTTTCTTTCTTGCCTTTTTCCCCCCTTTTTGGCTTGTGTGAGCTGTACTGGCACAAGTGGAAATCCCTGGGTAAGCTTAATCCAAGAGGAACAAGTGAAGGGCAGAAGTCAAGGGTACAACAAGCACATGTAAGCTTCGGGGTTTACAGAAGGCTTCTGGTTATCTCCAAGTGAATCTTAGAGGGCAGCCAGGGGAAAATGTGAGGTGCACAATCCGTTGTGGCTTCTCCCATGCGTAATTCCAGCAATTCTAACCTTTGAAACACACACACAAACACAGGCATACAGGCATACACACACACACAGAGTCACCTCATCTGTGTACAAAACTATGTTGCTGCAGCTGCATACAATTTGCCCTCTGCCTCTCTTGTTTTGTATTGGGGGAAATTGTTGGGAATCTGTTTTACCTTTTTTAAAGAAACACAAAGAGAGTTGCTAACAGCACTGCAAATCAATAGATCATTTTACAAATCCATCTCTGGCTCTATGGCCAAATTACTCCAATAGACAATTTATGTCCAGGCAAAGCAGAATATTGAGGCATCATTGATGGGGTTTTTTGCAAATGAATGGTTCGTTTTCTTTCCAAAATAAATACAAGCTGCTTGCTTGTGTTTGCTTACCATTTGTTTTGTTGTGCTTTCTCTGCAAATGGGCTAAAAAGACTCTTTTGGATAACAGTTTTTGAAAGCTGGTAAGTCAGTTGCCAGTGAAATAGAGCATTACAGAGTTTCATATGCACAGTACGTTGCTGTATTTTTATTCTTAAGGCACAAAGACTCAGTTCCATTATTAAAACTGTGCAGCCCTGCCCCAATGTTGCTTGAGTAAGCCCACCCTCTGGTTCAACTGCCCTGAATCATACAGCTGCAGACTCCTGACCCCTGGATTCCCATAACACTCTCAGCATCATGAGAAAGTGTGGCCTGAGTCTTTGTGCCTTAAGAACAAAAATGCAGCAACGTACTGTGCATATGAAACAGCTGAGATTTGGAGCCATGGGTGCAATTTAGAGATGTGCATTTGGTTCAGACGAATTTTGGTTCAGGCCCGCCAAAAGCCAAATCAGATTCTCTAATCTGGTTCTGCTGGCCAAACAAGGATTCCCCAAATGAATGCCGTATATTTGGCATCCATTTGGGGAATCCCTTTGCTGGGTGAGGAAGGGAAAGTGTTTAAACTTAAAATACTTTCCCTTGCTTCTGGGGTTCGTGCCACCTCAGTGGAGTGACTCCCCAGCCAAATTTTAAATACCTTCCCTTTGCTGGGGAGTCATGCCACAAAGGCAGCACGAGCCCCAGAAGCAAGGGAAAGTGTTTTAATTTAAACACTTTCCTTCTTCTTGCTTTGGCCAGCAGGCTGGAAAAGGCACGGGGAGGCATTTTAAAATGCCTCTCTGCTCTTTCCAGGCCTTTCCTGGCTCACCCACCACAGCAGGCAGGCCAAGGAAGGGGGGGGGGCAACTCCAGGCCTTCCCCAGCTTGCCTACTTCAGCAGGCAGGCCAGGGAAGGCATGGGGAGGCATCTAAATGCCTCCGTGCTCCTTCAAGGGCCTTCCTCAGGTTGCCTGCCTTGGTGGGTGGGCCAGGGAAGGCGGAGGGCAACTTCAGGCCTTCCCCAGCTCACCTGCTTTGGCTGGTGGGCCAGGGAAAGCATGGGGAGGCATTTAAATGAGTCCCTGCTTCTTCAAGGGCCTTCCCCGGGTTACCCACCTTAGTGGGTGGGCCAGGGAAGGTGGCAGGGGGCTCACTCCAGGCCTTCCCCAGCTCACCCATTTCTCAGGCAGGCCAGGGAAGGCAGGGGGGCTAGCTCAGGGGGCAGTGGGCTCTCATCACTGAAGGGAAGGCAAAGGGATTTAATCTTTAACATTTAAACCTCTCTGGAGTCCTGCTGCAGAGGTGGCATGCTCCCTTCATTAAAGGGAAGGCGATTTGCCTTCCCTTCAGTGATAGGAAATCCCCCCTTCAAGAGGGGATTATTATAATCTATGGGGACAGTCCCCATAGGATATAATTGAGCTGAATTTATTCAGCTAGTCCAATAATTCCCGAACCCCAGTATCATACCGATACTGGGATTCAGGAATATTGGCAAATGCCTAAATTTTTCAGGTTCAGTAGATCCAAATCCAAAAAATTCTGTTTGGTTTGTTTTTTGTGCACACCCCTGGTGCAATTCCAGGATGGTTTGTGGCACCAAAGAATGGAAGTGCTATGGAAAAGGGAAGTATTCATATGAGTGAAGGGATGAGTCAAAGACTACACCAGGGATCCCCAGGGCTTTTAATAAGTAGTGTGTATGCAAGAAAATAATTTTAAACAATTTGCTCATTTTAAAAGGCATCCTGTTAAACAAAGCATCAGATGAAAGAGGAGGAGGAGGAGGAGGAGGAGGAGGAGGAGATTGGGTTTATGCCCCACTTTTCACTACCTGAAGATGGCTCAGAGTGTCTTACAATCTCCTTTCCCTTTCTCTCCCCACAACAGATGCCCTGTGAGGTAGGTGGGGTTGAAAGAGCTCTTTTGAGAACTGCTAGTGAAAGAACAGCTCTGAAAGAACTTGTAACTGGCCCAAGGTCACACCAGCAGCTGCATGTGGAGGAGTGGGGGGATCAAACCCAGTTCTCCCAGATTAGAGTCAGAAGAAGGGGGAGGAGTTGGTTTTATACCCTGCTCTTCACTACCCAAGGAGTCTCAGAGCAGTTTACAATCTCCTTCCCTTCCTCTCCCCACCACTGACCCCCTGTGAGATAGGTGGGGCTGAGAGAGTTCTGAGAGAACTGTGACTGATCCAGGGTCACCCAGTTTCATGTGGAAGAGTGGGGAATGAAACCCAGTTTTCCAGATTAGAGTCCACTGCTTGTAACCACTACACCAAGCTGGCTCCAATGAAGAATTACTAATCTCTCTGATATTTTGTGGTTCTCTCTGCCTCCTGCAGCAGCCATTTTGTGGTTATGCCCAACAGCCTTTATCAGAATTCAGAAGGTACCTGCAGGCTATAAAAAGTGGGGACCATGGCCTACGTTGTAATAATTAACACACTTCGTGTAGATCTACATGCTGTAGACTGTTGATGCTGCTAAAGTCCAAAGTGAGGGGATTCCAAATGTGAGTATTTCCTCAACTCAAAATAATGCACCCCAATGCAAGGTAATCTAGAGCAGAGCCAGCATTAACCAACCCTCTGAATCCAACTGTGACAGTCTGCTGCCACCTCTCCTTCTAATAAGCCAGTGTGCTGTAGAATGGTGGACTTAGATATGAGGTTCTAATCCTCAATTTTCTATGAAGCTCATAAAGTGACCTTAGCTCTGACTGTCTCTCACATGTTTGTTGTAGGGATACAATGAAGCAGGGGATGACCTAGGTATGCCACTTTAAGCACTTTTGAGGTAGCATAAAAATATACAGATAAAGAGATGTCCTAAACCCAGAGCTTTTTTTTCTGGGGGAATGCGCCGAAATGGAGTTCTGGAACCTCTTCAAGAACGTTATTTTTAAAATGTTTAAAAGTTCATGAGTTTTCAGTATACAGACTGAAAACTTCATTTCCCTCTTGGGAGTTCTGGCATCCTTTTTTCAAAAAAGAAAAAGCCCTGCCTAAACCTACCTAATAGTGATAGCTGCAAAATCCCAGCATCACTCCCTTCCTTCCAAATGCTGTAATGACAGTATGCCAGGAACAAAGAACCCCTGAGAAATGCAGTCATTTAGGGTAGCTAAGTGCAATGAATTGACTTGGGATCCTTACTGCACTGCTTGTCTGTTTGAAACATTTACACCCCAGCTGTCCATCCTACAAGTATTTTTAAAGCAACTTATAATGGTGCAACAAAGCAATAAAACCATAAAATGTCACAATAAAACCAGAACAGCAGTCAAGATCAAATATAAATTTGCAGGTGAAACAGATTGAAATGGCAATATTGAAATGCTGAGATTAATTATTTTCAATGGCCTCCCCAAAGTACCACATCATAAAAACAGTATAACACTTCCTAGTATGCTTTGCACATCATTTGGAAAGGGGCAACATCTCATCTTTGAAATTAATAACTTACTACTACTGTATATAATCAGGAGAATTAGCACTAAATGTTAAAGCATAGTATAGCAATCTATATACATACTTCAGTTATTTAAGGAATTGCCTGTTGCCTGTTGATCTGTGAAGACTGTCATCAGGGGTCTTGGTATTGGAAATAAGGGCATTTCACCCTTGGTACCTTAACTCTAGAATTTCTTTCTCAGTCCTCCCAAGCTGTTCACCTGGTCCAAACTGTGCCTTACTTTACGCACCAAGTAATGTTGATGTAACATGTGCCATCCTGATGAATGCTGGTGACTAAGTAATCCGTGCAAGAGATCACACAGTAAAACTAAAAAAGCTAAGGGCAACTGTGTACAACAATGCTAAATAGGTATAATAAAGTATACATATGTCAATTATACATCAATGTAATAATCAAATGAACAATACATTTGAAAAATTACATATATTGTATATTGTTTTCATTCATTCAATCATTCAACGAGGGCTCCAAATTACAATCTTTATTTCGAATATCTTCTTCAAGAATATCATACTGCATATCATGAGTCATAGAGTTCAATACAGTGTAGTTTCTTCAGTCAAGTTTCTGGATTTATTCTAGAGTGTTACAAAATTTTGAAGAACATTACAAAGTTTCAAAGTTTCAAAAAATTCCAAAGAGCGGGCAACCAGTCACGAAGGGAATTGTTCTCTAGTTTTGCAACACCAGCTTAGTAGAAATATTCAAAATGAAGATTGTACTCCAAAACCTTCATTGAATGATTGAATGAATGAAAACAATACACAATATATATATACTTTTTCAAATTTATTGTTCATTTGATTATTACATTGATGTATAACTGATATATGTTTACTTTATTATACCTATTTAGCATTGTTGTACACAGTTGCCCTTAGCTTTTTTGGTGACTAATTAATATGCAGTGGCTCAAGTGGTTAAGACACTGAACTGCAGGCGGGAAGGTCAGTAGTTCAGCAGTTCAAGACCCAAGTGCCACATGACGGAGTGAGCTCCTGTCTCTGGTCCCAGCTCCTGCCAACCTAGCAGGTCAAAAGCAAGATATTGCAAGTAGATAAATAGGTACCACTCTGGTGGGAAGGTAACAGCATTCCATGCACCTCAGCATCTAGTCATGCTGGCCATATGACCATGGAAATGTCTTCAGACAGTGCTGGTTCTTCGGCTTGGAAACGGATATGAGCACCGCATCCCTAGAGTATGATTCGACTGGCTTTCGAGCAAGGGAAACCTTTACCTTTACCTAATATCATCACCTGCACAGCCATAAAATTAGCAACAAACAGTCAAATGTAGATTATTTTGAATTATGACCCTGCACATACATAATCCAGGCAGGTGAGTACTTTGTGAGAATGCACAACAGCAGCTACTAGCCATACTGAATGCTGTTACTTCTGTGGATGCAAAACCACACGAAATGCTGCTTGCTTTAAACTGTGAACAAATCATCAAGTGATCATAGGAGGTTGATCAGCTGAAGTTAATGGGCTGGATCCAGTGACATCTGGGCACAAGGATCATGGACCTTTCCTGCATTCTGCTCATTCTGCTTATGGATCGCAGGACCCTAATCGAAGAAGAAGAAGAAGAAGAAGAAGAAGAAGAAGAAGAAGAAGAAGAAGAAGAAGAAGAAGAAGAAGAAGAAGAAGAAGAAGAAGAAGAAGAAGAGGAGGAGGAGGAGGAGGAGGAGAAGGAGGAGGAGGAGGAGGAGGAGGAGATTGGATTTATACCCCACCCTTCACTTGGAGTCTCAGAGCAGCTGACAAACTCCTTTCCCTTCCCCTCCCCACAATAGACACCCTGTGAGGTAGGTGGGGCTGAGAGAACTCTAACACAAACTGCTCTATCAGGAACAGCTGTGCCAGAGCTTGTAACTGACCTGAGGTCACATCAGCAGGTACAAGTGGAGGAGTGGGGAATCAAACCTGGTTCTTCCAGATTAGAGTCCGCACACTTAACCACTACACCAAACTTAGGTTTTAAGAAAAGAAGTTTCATTTTTGACCATCTCATTTGCAAAAATCAAATCATCGCTCAGTTCAAATGGTGGATCAGCCTCTCTAGCTATCTGTGTATTCAGTCTCTAGGACTTTAGCATTAGGCTTCAGCAGCACACCTTTTTTGGAATGCTCTGCCCTTTCTATCATTCTGAATCACTTCTACAAAGAAGGAAAGCCAAGTTCTCAGTTTCCTGAGACAGAAAATTTGAGCCCAAAACTTTTAAGAAGCAACAAAGCTGCTGCCCTGAACTTCAACATCACCAGCTAATAATTTGTTCTAAGACCATTTGAATGTTGGCAAAACCGTTTGAATGTTGGCAAATGGAAACTGATATGACCTGTTCAAAGCCACAGATCCTGGTATCTTAACTGGCAAATTAAGAACCTTTCTCTGATTTTGCCCCATATGGTATGCCATGCTTAAAAAGATGGAAGTCAAGCATATATGGCTGTGTTTTGTTCTGTCAAATTTTCTAACATGGTTATTGTTAATGAATTTTATATCTTATAATAGTCTTTAAATTATGAGTCTATGTTGGCTTGCTAAATTTTAGAAATGTTGTGTTCCTGCCTGGTGTGCACACCCCCTCTGTGGATTTGCTCTTTTGACCTGTGTTCCCTTAGCAACACTATCTCAGTCAAAGGTTGGTGCCACACAGTCTTTAAGGGAAGAGTTTCATGGTTTGTTTGTCTTTTGGAATGTAGAATATACTCTGAGCAGAGGTTAGAGAGAGAATTATTCTTGGGAACAGAAGTGATGAACTCTTTTCAAAATTCTAGACCCTGATCTTTTGCCTACTTTGTCCTATAAAGGAAGGATTCTGTATCTTGTTCGGGATTCAGTATCTTGTTCAAGATGCTTGCATGTCTGTTCTTGCAGGCAGGGCTGGCTCACTCACTAGGCGAACTAGACATTCACCTAGAGCGTGCCAGCAATTAGGGCACCAAACTGCACCTGCCCCCTCACCAAAAGCCCCCCGCCCCCATCAAAAGCCCCTCATGATTTCCCTGACCGGGCGACCACCGCAGCTGCTGCCTCTTTCTCCCCCAGTCCCAGCAGGGTGCCGGGTCACTCAGCACAGGGCTGGGGGCGGGGGTCTGAGGAGGCATGGAGGGTTTGGGGGTGGTGCCTTTCAGTCTGGTCTCACCTGCATGGCTGGCTCTGGGGGCAGGGAAGCGCCACCATCCAGCCAGCTGCTTGGAGTGCCTTCGGGCGGACGGGTACCATCGAGTCAGGGGCTCCGGGTCAGGTTGGCTCAGCAGCGAGGAGGTGGGTGGAGGTGAGCCATGCCAGCAGCCCCGCCCCTCAGCCCCCAGGCCACCTGGAAGGAGCGTGCCCACCCCGACGGCACCTGTACCACGGCCGAAGCACCTCCCTGTCTGGCGGCTGGTTGGCTGGTGACTGGCTGTGGGCCAGAGGAGCAGGTGAGCCAGGTCAGGTGCCCATTGGTGGTGTGCCCAGCCAAGCCGGGCCAGGCCAGGCTGAGCTGAGGCAAGTCACTGCTCCTGCTGCCGCTCTCAGTGCACCCCGTTGATGGCGGCGTTGCTGCTGCTACAGTGGGCTGGATACGGCTGGCAGCACTGAGCGCACTCTGCCTGGTGATGCTACTGCTGTCACCACTCAATACCCAAAAGCCACGCCATCCAGGGGGGCCTGTCATGCTCCAGCTGGCTGCTCCCTTGGCCCCCACCGGGCCCCTGTCAAGCAGAGGCACCTGAAGAGCCCAGATGGGAGTTCCCCCAAAGCCACCAGGTAAGGGAGAGCTGGGCCGCCCCCTCCACCATTGCCTGCCTGCCTGCCCACTCGCACCCACTGCCTCTGACGGGGCATGGATGGAGAGGCAAATAGGCTGGGAGGAGGGCTGGTATCAGCTGGTCGTGGCTGCTTCTGCTCTCCTCCACTGCTGCCTCCTTTGGGGCAGCTGGAGCCTACCGGCCACCACCCTGCCCTGACCCCCAGGCACCCCCCAGTTCATTTTGCAGACAGTGGAGAGTGAGCTGACTCCCACAAGGCAATCCCTTAGAGTCACAGTCTCATATGTAATTGTTGGCTTAAACTGGAGTAACTCTGCACCGGTATTGTATTTTTGTCTTCACTTGCTTGCTGAAAAGCTTTTCTTTTTTTGTCATCAGGTCACAGCTGACATTGGCGACCCTGGGAGGGGTGCCAGAATCACCTGGTGGGTGCATGGTGGGGGGGCGCCAGAAGGGATCCTCACCTAGGGTGCAAAATAAGCTGGGGTCGGTCCTGCTTGCAGGCATCAGGATGATCATCCTTAATAAAGACTGTATGCTGTGTCAGCCCAAAGCCTTAGGTGGTTTATCTCTCCCATTAGACAGATTTCAGAAAGGGGGGAGCTGCCTATTCTAGGCTTTCCCATAACAGTTATTTCAAAACAGTGATTACAATCTAAGGCCGCCTACTTGGCCTGAACCAACATGGAATTATTCCTCAGTTCACTATTTTTATGCTGGACCCCATTAGCTATACACATTGTTTTCTCTTTTGCACTTGTTGCTTCTAATTTCAGATTCTAGAAAAATGAATGATCCCTTTGCACGAATTGTTACACATGCCTGGTACAAGCCACTGTGGATGACTGCATCCACACCATGTGTTATTAATTTCTTTGCATAGCTTCAGAGCTTATTTTGCCAATGACTGGCTGTAGATTTCCTTGTTCTCTCAGCTTGCAGCTTGCCTTCTGTTTGCCTGCTTGCTTACCATTCTGCATTAACTGACAATTATTTAAAATATTTATATCCTTCCTCATCTCCTAAGATTCAAGGCAGCTAAGTAATGGTACCTGTGCCTCCCTTTAATATTATTAGTCTGTCATAAGTAATTATGTCTTCCAAAAGTCCTTTTTGCAGTATGGATTTTTTAAATCAATGACAATCTGATCTTTTATAAGGATGCTCATACTCTCACCAGTTCAGTTCACACTTCCTGAGCACAGAGACTTTTTTGCTGAGTAGTCCAATGTTCTTGAACAGCTAGAACATGTTTGTTGGGTTACTTTTCATGTATTCACATATAGTACAGTACAGTGCAACTGGCAGCATTTCACACATGCACATTCTATCCCAGCCTGATGGGAATCCTTGTTTCCTCCTCACATACACAGAATACATAAGTATAATAGTTTGCCCCAGCTTACTTTGCCATCCTAAGCAGAGCTACACACTTCAAATGTCACTGATTTCAATGGACTTAGAAGGGTGTAACTCCACTTAGGATTTCAGTTAGTTACATACTGGGTGCGTTTAGACAGCATGCTGGAGCGGTTTAAACTGCTCCGGCACGATGCGTTTTTTTTTAAAACTGGAGAATTGCGATCAGACTCACCTCCTCCTTCCGAGCTCCCCGCCGTCCTCCTGCAGGTGGGGGGGGTTTCCCCTCTCCTTTGAGCATGTGCACAGGCAGCCCTCTCCCGAACAGGAAGTTTGGCGGGTGCGCAGAAGAGCGAGCTCAACAGGTCCCTTTAAAGTTTAAATGAAGACTCCTTTTAAAAATGGCCTCCCCGAGATCCCGGACTCCTCTAAATGCCTAAACTAGGCACCAGTGAACCTTTTCTTTTTTTAACTTAAGTGCGGAACTCCGCTCAAGCGCACACCAGTAAGGGGGAAAAAAATGGAGGACTAAAACCGGAAGCTGGAGGCAGCTTCCCAGAGGGGAGGGGGGTTGAAGCACCCGGAAGTGGCTGGATGGAGCGATCAGACAGCGGAAAGTGCGGCTTGAAACGGAGAATCATGGAAAACACCACTTAGGTAAGTGGTGTCAAAATACTCCATTTCAAAGGGGGTTTGCTCCAGAAAGCGACGGCTGGGGACGGTAGGCAGATGTTGGGTGTGTGAACGCACAGGTAAAAGCCGTTTCTGAGCCGTGCCGAAAACGGCTCAAATGGCGCGTCTGAACACACCCACTAATAACATGCTGGCTGCTTCTGGTCCTGCTATATTCAAGAATATATAACTACAGTTGGGGGACACACAAGAACTGCAGGGGGCAACTCATTTTCCCATCCCCCCACTATTTCCTCTTTGCCTTCCCTAAGCACCACCAGAACCTCTCCCTTTTTCCTGCTTCATTTTCTCCTTCTCACAAGCAAACCTACCTTTATCTAAACCATGTCATCAGATTTCCTTCCCTCCTCCTGGCAGCCTCTACCCAGGAAATCTATGGCCCAGTTGTGTGGTGCCAACAGCCAGTTTGGGCCCAGTTGCACAGAGGAGAAGACTCAAAGACTTGTAGGGGCTACCTTATTATCCCTATATCGCCTTCCCTACACTATTTCTCTTTTCCCTCCTTCTGGCAACCCCTATATCTTCCTCTTGCCCTCCTTCCTTGACTCCTTCACACTTACCCACCAACCTTTCTTTTATCTGCCCCCCAAATAAATCCATATTTATTAGGTATTTACTTAATTTATACCCCACCTTTCTCCACAATGGGGGCCCAAAATAGCTTAGATCTTCCTCCCCTCCTCCATTTGCAATGTGCAATATGAGATCTGGTTAGGGTGGTTTGCAGGCACTCCATATATTTATCCCCAAAGAACTTCTTAGAGAGTCACCCTTAAGGTCCTGCAACCTGATTCTAACTTCATCTCTTTGTAAGCAGTCAACTTTGCAAAAAAAAACACTCCAACACTTTTGGAACTCCTCCATATTCATTGTACAGCATGTGTCAAAAGACTTTTTCTGCCATACACTGTATATCAATACTCAATGTGGGAGTAATTTTACTTCTTAATTTATAGCAGCAGTAACCACATTTTCAAACTGATCATAAAATATTCCTTTGTGCTTGTAATCTGGCTTCTCAATGTTCTATAATAGGAATTCTATGAATAATATTGGGAAGTGAGTGATATTTTATATTATATTTTATATGGAATCTCTAAGGAAACACAGTTACTTCAAAAAAAACTTAGGTGAAATGGGACAGACTGTGGTGGCATTTGTTTTGTTTTGTTTTTTAAAAAAATACCCTTCACAATTTGTCACTTGAGAAATAAAGATTTACTGACACTTTCCTTCAGAAAGCAAAAATCACTGGAAAGAAGTCTGCAAACACAGAATCTTAATTATACCAGGCCTCCAAGTTATGGTGAAGAATGAATATTTCTCATTTTATAAAAAGGTGTAACTACAACAGTTAGTAATACCTCAGTAAAAAGCTATTATTAATTTGTATAATAGGATCTTGCAAAATTCAAAAACAGTTCCATGCAATTTGATGCTCAATTGCCTACAAGATTATCTGTATATAACAGACAGTTCTTAGAATTCTGTCTGCCACCCTTTAGTGGTGTCAGGCCCAAGTATGATAGAGAAATAAAAGAGTAGGTTGGCTTTGGGAAGAGCAGGGGGGACAGAGGCAATGCATCAGGGACATACTGCTGTTCCTTTTAACTTTCCCAAAGCTTTAACACAGAATGACATATTATATGGAGCTCCATAACCTTTTAAGAGACTTTTTTTCTTTTACCAAAAAGGCTATGGCTTTAAAGGGGATTTTTTAAACACCTTGCCCTTGCCCTTTTCCTACAAAAATTGCTGTACCCAACCTGTGTTGTTGTTTTTTCCTGCTAAGTAAGTGTTCTTCCACAGTTTCAAAAGCAGCTCATAGCAGGGAAATTTTGATAAGAAAATGGCACAGGAGAAAGGTTACAAAGCCCTTCTCTTCCCAATGGTGTTCTCAAATCGTAACCCAAGAGGCTGCATCTTTTTAAACAATATAGGTTAAAAGAAGCACAGAACTACATGTAGTGTTCAGTTTTGCCCAGGGATAAGGGCAGAATCCTCACCATAACACAAAACTAGTAGCTGGGTTAACAAGAGAGCTGCTTTACTGGAGGGCATTTTGGACTGAGAATGTTTAGTCTGGAGAAGAGGAGGTTGAGGGGGGGACATGATTGTTTTCTTTAAGTACACGTATTTGAAGGGCTATCTCTTAGACTGTGGTCACATGGTCATTTTGATCGGGTTTCACTGCTGTTCCCTCTCACATTTAAAATCACTGAGAGCCAGTTTGGTGTAGTGATTAAGAGTGCGGAGAACCAGGTTTGATTCCCCACTCCTCCATTTGCACCTGCTGGATGATCTTGGGCAAGGCATAGTTCTGGCACAGCTGTTCTTTAAAAAGAGCAGTTTCTGTCAGAGCTCTCTCAGCCCCACCTACCTCACAGGGTGTCTCTTGGGTGGTGTGGCTGTCTGGATGGTACCTGGAGCCTCATCTGCGATGTAAGGGGTTTGGGGAGGGATGTGTGATCATCCCGACCCAAAAAAAAATATTCCTGATCAAATTTTTTGCAGGAACAAATCACGATAAGCTTGCTGTGTGACCACAGCCTTAGAGGAGGACAGGGAGCTGTTCCTGTTGGCAGCAGAGGGTAGAACTTATAATAATGGGTTTAAATTAAGGGCAGGAAGATACTGGCTGGGTATTTGGAAAAAATTTTTTACAGTAAGAGTTGTTCAACAGTGGAACTGGCTACCTAGGGAGGTGGTGAGCTCCCCCTCACTGGCAGTCTTTAAGCAGCAGCCGGACAAACACTTATCAGGGATGATCTGTGCCTGTCCTCTATTCAGCAGGGGGTTGGACTAGATGGTCTGTATGGCCCCTTCCAACACTGTGATTCTGTGACTGTTATAGAAGAAAGTTGCCAGCCTGCCAAGCTCACTGGTGGGAATACAGTGCTTCTTGCTGTCTTTGGGAGCATAAGGAAGAGAGACAAGAAGGATGAGACAGAGATGACAATTGTGAAAAATAAAAACAATGGGTATCAAAATACAAAAGGCTAGGCCAAATTTGCCAGATCTCAGAACCTAAGCAGGGTTGGCCCTGGTTAGTACATGGATGGGAGACCACCTAAGAAATCCAGAAATGCTACACAGAAGCAGGTAATAGCAAATCACCTCTGAACATCTCTTGCCTTGAAAACTCTATGGGATAGTCATAAGTTGGCTGTGACTTGATGCCACTTTCCATCAAAACTAGTTTACAAATGTAACAGAGTGATACCCTCTATAGCAGCATGAAAATCAGACAACAAATGAGAGTTTTTGTTTTAGATGAATGAACACATGCTGATGGGTCCCAGATATGATATGTTTTGCTGTAGAAGACAGTGTCAGGTTCCCAATCAACTCACACTCCACACAGCCTTTCTGTTATGAAAGTTTATTGAAGAGTTTTGAGATGCTGCAAAGGTGACTTCTTTGTCAGAACTGGGGAGCAAAGGCGGGGACTTGGTGTATAACTAAACCCCACATTCCACACCTATGTCACACATTCTTAAGTATAAGCAATCCTAAGAACCCAGATGGATACAATGGTTCAACTAGCCATTCAAAAGTCTTGTCAACTTCAAGGACACTCTCCTGTGAAGGTTCCTGGGGTGCTGCTTGGGAAAAAGATTACTAGTGTTGCCTCCCTAAATTACAGACATTCACACAGTTGCTCTTCCTCCCACAGTTTCTCCCCCCTCCCACCAGGAATGTCAACGAGGGTGAGCAATAAGTGGATGGCTGAAAACATCTGCTGTAACAAGCAAGAGTAAGGGGGAAGGGAATGGGGGTGTGGAGTACAATAAGCAGGTTGGAAATATCACAGGTACAGAGTATAAAGGAAAAGGCGAACCTGAGTCTGACAGATAGTTCTTGCGAGCCACAGCGAAGGAAGGAAGGAAGGAAGGAAGGAAGGAAGGAAGGAAGGAAGGAAGGAAGGAAGGAAGGAAGGAAGGAAGGAAGGAAGGAGGGAGGGAGGGAGGGATTATGATACACTTCTTTGGTCAGAGCACAAGGCACAAAAGATGGAGGACGATATTATGCCAATCACTCCCTCGCTCTTATTATTTCCTACAGTGGTTTGCAACATGAAAATGATTGATAATGATGATAGGAGTGGCGATAGCATAAACCATTCACAGATATCATTATATGTTCACTGTCTGAGTACTCTCTAAATTACATCAATGTAAATCAAGGATAATACCACTTACGTTATTGGAATAACATTAGTATACAGCGATTAGACATCTGAACTCATGCAGATTACAGCATCATGGAACCATTCTCCAGAAGAAAAGAGCATTTCAACATGGCCAGATTCATCTAACTACTCTCTTTCGTAATAATTAATCACTTCATCAAACAGTCAATTGGCTCAGAACAGGAAATGCCTTTGCCAGATGCTTATGTAGTATTTCAGAGGCTGACACTTTCTTCCTTCTTATGAGAAGAGCCCATATGTAGTGCTTTAGGTCCCATCAGTCTGAATACATTAAGCCTTGGAACATCTTTTCCATGAGGAATGGCTAAAGAGATTGGGAGGCTTTTAGTTCAGAAAGATATCGACTAGAGAGGGGCACGAGTAAAGTTTATAGAATGAAGTGTAGATAGTAAATGAAGAGAAATATTCTTTCTGTGCATCTCTATTTGTCAATACTAGAAATTGGGGCAATTCAGTTAATTTAAAATTGTATTTCAAATGTTTAAAGTTCTCCACAGCATAATTGTTTCCAATGGCTGTGGGCAGTGCTTTTTTTGTTTAAAAAAAAATAGATGCTCATGCCAATTTCCACCAATTCTGGCATTAGGATTTAGGAGAGCCCCCCCTCAAAGATGTCAGTACATAGTACCAATAAGTACCACCATAAAAAAAACCTGGTTGTGGATTCAAGACATGCAAATGGATTCTTTTTTACACAGCACTGTGAGCATTTCCGCACAGTGTTTCTGTTGGTTCTAGCCCAAAACTGCTTCAGATTGTCCCCTAGCTTCCCACATTCTCTTCAGCCATCAGTTTTCACCTCACATGTGGGGGGAGGGGTTTCCCAGTTCTTTGGGAGCCACTTTAATCCCAAACTTTTTTGTAATAACCAGTTTTGAGCCCCATTTGTTCCTGTGTGTAATGTTTCGTGCACTTTTGCTTTTTCCATCCCATTCCAACATACTTTTCACAGATCTTGTATAACCCTCCCTGTGCTGAAAAACTAGAGAATCAGTAATGCAGCTTGGAGTGGAATCTTCTCCTGTTTTGAAGAAAATGTTAGTGTGCATTTCTGATAGTATTAAGTGAACCTAAGTAGCAATTCCAGATCCGCAGTTCTTAGAAATGTCGATCAGTAGGCAGCAAGGAAATAAATTCACTTTCAAGCAAATACCTGGAAGAGCCATCATGACATGACACGACATGACACTCTATGAATCTCCTTATTCTTTTTGATAAAAGGCCAGTGAGAGTTTGGCGATTTGGCTGGTGTACCAACTGCCTAATACACTGGCCAATAGCTTGCTGTCCCTGATGGAAGCCGTGGCAGACTGGGTGTTGGAACACCCTAGATAGTCTTGGGTGATCTCAGTGTCAATGTCCATGCTGATGACACGATCTCTACTCATGCTGCGGATCTGGTGTTGTCCGTGGCGGCACTAGGACTCTCCCAATATATAACGACCCCCACTCAGTGGGCTGAGCACATGCTCAGTTTGATTTTTGCGGCGGAGCTAACAGTGGACTGGGTTACCGCTTTGGTAGTTCCATGGTTGGACCACCATGTCCTGAGGGCCCGCCTGAATGTCCCACTTCAACCCTGTTTAGGCGGCAAGCATATTGTAGCTCGCCCACGGAGCCAGATGAACCCAATGCAGCTCCAGATGGCTCTGCAGGATCTGATGCCCCTGGCAGTTCATTAGATGAGCTTGTGGTGGACTGGCATAGCCGGCTCTCTGCAACCATCGATGAGATCACTCCCAGGCACCCTCTGTGCCTTCGCTCTAGGCTTGCTCCTGGTTTACCCAGGAGTTGTGGCTTATGAAGTGAGGGCTGAGACGGCTAGAGAGACAGTGGCGCCGTACTCGTGACGAAGCTGCAAGAGCATCTTATAGGACGTTTATGAGATCCTATGAGATGGAAGTTAAAACTAAGAGAGTACTACGCATCCATAATTGCATCCACAAGCTCACTCCCAGCCCAATTATTTAGAACAATTCAGTCTATAACCACTCTGCCACAGGGCAGGGCAAATGCTAGGGAATTGGACATAGGATGTGAGGCATTTGCGAACTATTTTGTGGATAAGGTCTTGTTGCTCCACCACAACATCCCCGCCACAGTTGATATAGTGAGCGAGCTTGAGGCTCCATGCACATCTTCGATTCTAGTTCTGGATCATTTTGACCCACTCAGCCTAGAGGAAGTTGACAAACTGCTCCTAGCTGTTCACATTACCACATGCTGCCTTGATCCATGCCCATCATGGCTAATTAAAGTTGGTCGTGATGGGTTTCAAGGCACCCTGAGGGAGATTATTAACAAGTCCCTCATTGAGGGACAGTTCCCTGGGGTGCTTAAGGAAGCAGTGGTCTGCCCTCTGGTGAAAAAACCATCTCTGGATCTAGCTGAATTGTCTGACTGTCAGCCAGTTTCCAATTTGCCCTATTTGGGCAAATTAAAAGAGGGTGGTAGCAAATCAGCTACAGAACTTTTTGGATGACGCTTCCGTCTTAGACCCCTTCCAGTCTGGCTTTTGCCCTGGTCATGGGACAGAGATGACACTGGTTGCCCTCATGGATGACCTTCATAGGCATCTGGATTGAGGCGGATCGGTGGTGCTGATGTTGCTGGATCTGTTGGTGGCGTTTGACATGGTTGACCATCAGCTACTGGCCCACCACCTCGCCGACATAGGAATTCAGGGGCTTGCCTTACAATGGCTCACCTCCTTTCTCCAAGGTCGGGGACAAAGGATGGTGTTAGGGGAACAGCAGTCCAAGAGGCATCCACTGGGTTGTGGAGTGCCTCAAGGGGCAGTGCTTTCTCTGATGTTATTTAACATTTATATGCATCCCCTTGCCCAGGTTTCCCAGAGGCATGGGCTGGGATGTCACTAGTACGCTGATGGCACCCAGCTCTATCTGATGTTGGGCAGCCAGTCCGACTCCAGACTGGAAGACAGGGTCCGGGCACTGCAAGCCATGGCTGGTTGGCTTAGGCTGAGTTGGCTGAAACTGAACCTGATGAAGACGGAGGTCCTGTGCTTGAGTTGAGGTGGTTTGAGGGTGCAGTTCCCACTCCCAATCTTTGACAGGGCACCATTGGTGCCATCACCAGAGGTTAGGTGTTTGGGAGTGCACCTGGATGCCTTCCTAAAGATGGAGGTCCAGGTAGCGGCCACTGCCAGGTCGGTCTTTTACCATCTTTGGCTGATCAGGCAGTTGGTTCCTTTCCTCGATCACACCAACCTAACAACAGTGATCTAGGCTATGGTCACCTTGAGACTAGAATACTGTAATACTGTCTACATGGGGCTGCCCTTGTTGCAGATCCAGAAGCTGCAGCCAGGCTTTTGATGGGTCTCCCCAAGTGGGAGCACATCCAGCCTGTGCTGCGGCAACTGCACTGACTGCCAATAGCATACTGAATCTACTTCAAGGTGCTGGTTCTTACCTTTAAAGCCCTGTATGGCCAGGATCCAGCATACCTGCAGGATCGCCTTTCCCCATATATACTCCAGAGAGCACTTCGGTTGGGGTCTCAAAATCAATTGACCATCCCTGGCCCAAAAGAGGCCAGGCTTGCTACTACCAGGGCCAGGGCTTTCTCAGTGGCAGCCCCATCCTGGTGGAACGAGCTCCCAGAGGAGATCAGGGCCCTGCAAGACCTTCTGCAGTTCCACAGGGCCTGCAAGACGGAGCTGTTCTGCCAGGCTTTCAGCTAGGGTGCCACCACCATTATAGAACCCTGGCTCTTGGTTTTAACATCCAGCCTGAGCCGCAGGAAGATCTTGAGCTGAAGGATTTTAGAGAGTACATTGAAATAAGCCATCTTGAGTAACTTTTTCAGCATTTTATGAAATTGTATTAATAATGGAATTGTTTTATATGGTTTTATGTGGTTTTAATTGTATTTTATGCACTGATTGCGAGCCACCCTGAGCCTGCATTGCGGGGAGGGTGGGGTATAAATGTGATTAATAAATACATAAAAACAGAGATGAGGGAAATTCCTAGCATATCACACAATGCTGTGTGACACCACTTCTGTGTACTCATCCAGAAGAGTACTGCGTGACACCATTTCCCCCTCCTTTTTTTAGCTTCCACTTTTCATTTGAGTCATGATGGGTGCCAGAGGCTGGCAGAGGGAGGTTGCCAACCAAAGCAGGCAATGTGGCAACTCTACCAGGGAAGATGGAGGCATGGTAATTCTTGGTTTATTTCTTGGCTGCACTCTGCAGGCAGCTCCCTTTCCATGCTACACAGGACATTTTAAAGCAGTTACCCGGTGATTATAATAGTAATGTTTTGGTTTCCTCTCAAAATTATACTATATGGGGGAAATTCCAAGTATGTCTTCACAAAACTGTTGAAGTAGTAGTAGTAGTAGTAGTAGTAGTAGTAGTAGTAGCAGCAGCAGCAGCAGCATTTATTATGGTCACTAGACCAACCACATATGTATAGTTATAATAGAAGTTTTTAGAAGCATACAGAGTACAAAATATGCAAAAATAAAAGATTTGAATTTAAAACCTATTTAAAATATAGTTTGTTGAAGATATAATTTTACCTTTTGATTTACAAGTAATCCATTGTGGTGAAAGAGATGTGAGAATCAGAAAAGCAGACTGGAATGGAGTCTTCTCCCATTATAAAGAAAACAGTGTGCTCCTCTGATACCACCAAGTGAACCTAAGCAGCAATTCCAAAGCTGCAGCACTTAGAAACTTCCATCACTAGGCAGCAAGGAAAATCAAATCGATCAGCCATCTCCCTTGGGAGAGGGAAAGAGAGCATGATCTGAGGCAATCCAACTTTGACAATATGCTGGCTCTAAAACAGGAGTTCTGTAGAAGGCCATGGAACTAAAGATACTTGCCAAGAGAGTAGGGAGCAGAAGCAAATTCACCAGTAGGGCTTTGGTTCATGCACTTGTCAGTCTAAAAGCCTGTTTATGCTTATCCAGTCTGCCGGAAGCACATCTGCTAATATCCACTAAAGAGAAAAATGGTGTAGGGAATATATGAGAGTCTCTCTCCCTTTCTCTTTCTGTATCTCTCATGGTACGCAGAGTACAAAGGGCACAGGATATCGAAAGGTTTACTGGATGGAAATGATTTCAGAACTGGGGCAAAGGGCTTCCAGGGGCCCCTAAAAAAGTTTGGGGTGGGGAGGGATGTTATTCACTCATTTGGATCCATTTAGTAAAACTCCATGTAGATGTTATTCACACAAATTGGGTATGTGGAATACCTACAGTCATCTTCAGGACAAAGTAAGGCATTAAACACACTGCTTCTGCTTCTGAAACAGCAGCCAAGCATTTAGCTTCTCCCTCCCCTTCCATAATATTTAATAGAAATCACATATCTCCTGAAGTCGTGACACTCAGCACTTCCCCACACTCTACTAGGGTTGCCAAGTCTCCAGCTGTAGTGGAGAACTCCTGGTGATGTCATCTCATTCTCATGGAGGTAGTACACCTATCTGGACTGTTCCAATTCAGGCTGCTGGTGGGGTTCACATGACTAAATACTCTCCAAAACAAAACAACCCCCCTGTATTTAGAGATCTAGCATGTCTTGGAGAAAGTTAGGCCAGAAATCTTGTTCTGCCTTTTAGTTTGCTGTGTGGAGCCATATGGGTCTCAACTGGTGCAGTCTAAACATGATGAAAACTAGGCTTCACCCTCTTCCTTCCCACCTGCCTGTGTACCTCTCCTGAAGCCTCCTCCACCTGTGCATCCTTCTTCTGCTCACTGCCCAATGCCCACATTCCTGCATTACCTGCCTTCTCTTCTCCCAGCTGTGTATAGAGTTGGGAGAATCACTGCCACCAGGAGCACCATTGCCATTTACTACCCATATGTCCTTCTCCTGGCAGTGCAGGACAACACATACAGTGCAGGTGGCAGCTAGGCTGGCAACTGGTTTAGCAGAGAAAGGGCACAGGAGTGGGCACAAGGCTGCCACTCTCCAGGACAGGGCTTGAGTTCTCCTGGAATTGCAGCCAGTTTCTGGATTACACAGATCACTTCTGGAAAAATTGCAATTTCAAAGGGTGGGTTGTATGATGTTACCTCTCCCCTGAGCTTCTTTTCCTTAAATTCTGCCCATTCAGGAATTGGCAGCTGTGGATGCCATTGGGACCCATGGCAGCTGCTCTGGCTCCAGGTATGCCCATGTCAGCATTGCATAGACCAAGGGTGGCCAAACTTGCTTAACGTAAGAGCTATGCAGAATAAACGTCAGATGTCTGAGAGCCACAAAACATGAGCAAATATTACACACACATTTTTATTGAAAAATATTTTAATTTGCCTTTTATTAACAGTAAATGAGACTGCCAAAGATAAAAACAACAGGGGTAAAAACATAATAATATGTATTTGTCCAATAATAGTTCTTTGTTTGCTAATGATATTTATTTGTCTAAGAGTGACAGAAAGAGGGAGGGTGGAAAGAAAGAATGAAAGAGGTGGCAAGAAAGAGAGAGAGAAACAAAGAAAGCAAATAGATGGGGGAGGGAGGGGGAAGAAAGGAAGAGAGAGAGGAAGGAAGGAAGGGAGAAAAAGACAAAGGAAGGTGGAAAGAAAGCAAACAGTTGAGGGAGAGAGGGGGAAGAGAGACACAGAGAGGAAAGAGAGAAACAGAAAGCAAATAGATGGGGAGGGAGCAGGAGACAGAGAGAGAGAGAGAGAGAGGAAGGAAGGAAGGAAGGAAGGAAGGAAGGAAGGAAGGAAGGAAGGAAGGAAGGAAGGAGATGAGGAGGGGGAGGGGAGGAAAGAGAGAAAGAGAAATGTTGAAAAAATGAAAGAGGTGGAAAGAAAGAGGCAGAGAGAAAGAAAGAAACGGAAACAAAGAAAGCAAATAGATGGGGAGGGGGAGGGGAAGGAAGGAAGGAAAGAGAGAGAGAGATAGAGAGAACCAAAGAAAGCAAATACATGAGGGAAGGGGAGGAAGGGAGGAAGAGAGAGAGAAAAGAAGGAAGGGAGAAAGAGAGAAAGAAAGGTGAAAACAAAGAAACAGGTGGAAGATGAGGGAAGGAGGAAGGCAGGGGGAAAGAGAGAGAGAGAAGTGGAAAGAAAGCAAATAAATGGGGAGGGAGGGAGACGTGGAAAGAAAGCAACTTTAACTTAAAATGTGTTCTCCAACCCTTCCCCCGCATGCCCACTGGCTTGGCTTGGAGAAGGGATTTAAAGAGACAAAGCTGACGGGCAGCGCTGCGGGGCAGGGGCTTGGAGAGCACCTTTAACTTTAAATCTGGTCTCAAAGCCCCCCACTACCACACTGCCACTGGATGACCATGCTATTCAAATGATAACTGGAGTATCACTTTAGACTTAGTTAGTTTGATATTTTCAGCTCATGACTCTATGAAAGATATATATTGCAAGTACCAGTGGAATGAATGATTCCTCTGTGATGATTTCTGAAATCCCAGCAGCAACTATTGACCACAGAGAAAATGCTGTGCTACAAACACATGTACAGCTGGCATATGTGTTACCTTTCTCTGTATGATTCTGCATACAAGCTCATGTCACAGCTTGTGGGGATAATTGTTGTGTGCATAGCTTATTTCCCCACAACTTCCCACAACTGCTACAAATAGTGGTGGCAAGATGAACCCTGAGGCCAGAATCCAGCATTTGATACATGTTTATAGCCCACAGTACCAAATGAATGATGAAAATGACTCATGGTGCATATCATTCTATCTATACAATGGTCTAATGAATACCCATCTTACAGTACTATGTTGTGGTACATAGCCTTGTAGTACTTATCTCTTCCTAAATGTGGAACTTGCATAGTAAAAGCTGAACAAATTGAAGAGAACATCTGGAAAAAAGAAAATCTATATGAAAAGTACTGAGGTCAGAGACTCAGTATGGTGAAATCAGCTCAAGTTTATTTGGTTACATCAGAACGAAGATAAAACTAGCCGGCTTATATTCCACAGCTGGCTTATATTCATGTCTGCACACACACCCAACACCCATGATAGGTTCTATATATATATGTCCTCAGTAACTAAAGGTTCCCTGCAGGATCCTGGTGCTCCCATTGGCCCATGCCTAGGATCTGCGGTGTCTATTGTTCTAGGACTGAAGGTCTGTAGGTCCATTTGCAGCCATCTTAATACATAACACCCCTCCTCCCCTTAGTTCCAAAGTACTAGCATACATAG
Organism: Gekko gecko; assembly: GCA_029375565.1. Taxonomy (NCBI): domain Eukaryota; kingdom Metazoa; phylum Chordata; class Lepidosauria; order Squamata; family Gekkonidae; genus Gekko; species Gekko gecko. The sequence continues at coordinate 52,183,632 of JAPDNY010000008.1, forward strand.
TCCCGCAAGTACTCTGGGCACCGTCGTTCTCTTATGGAGTGGCTTGGCTCTGTCGGGGTGCTATTAGGTGTGGTTGGCCCAGTTTGTGGCTCGAAGACAGTGGTCAGCGAAGTCCCAGTTGCAGGGGCAAATCCACTGTCGGGCTCTGGTGTGGAACATGGAGCAGGAATTGGGGCTGTGTCAGACTCTGCTTGTCCCAATGCTGGTTTCTCCAGGTCTGGCTCCTCATAGCTGTCCTTGGCATCCCATATCTCTAGGTCATCTAGGGGCAGCAAGTGATGGTGTAATTGGTCTACGTGCCTCCAGAGGAGCTGGCCATCTTCCGTCGAGACCTCGTATGAGAGAGGCCCTGTCACTCTCACCACCCAGGCTGGGATCCATGGTTTGCCTTGTGCATAGTTACGGGCGTATACTGGGTCCTCTGGAAAGAACCCCCAGGGTGCCTCCTGTGTTACTGGGACTGGGTTGTGGTCAGAAGCCCTGTCTGGGTGAAGCTGGTCATTAGGCACCAGCCCATCAAGAGTTCTGCGGGGCAGTGTCCTTTGGATGTGTGTGGGGTCATTTGTTGGCCGAACAAGAAGGTGGCTAACCTGTAGTCCCAGTCCCATTGGACGATCCGGTGCAGCGCTTCCTTGGTTGTGCATACCATCCGTTCCACCTGTCCGTTAGTTGCTGGGTGGAAGGGAGTGGAGTGGATGTGCCAAATCCCATAGTACTGCACAAATTCCAGGAATTCTGCTGACATAAATGCAGTCCCATTGTCTGATACCAGAATGTCGGGGATACCATGGGTGCTGAAAATCTTCCACATGGCTTTGATTGCTGCTCTCAATGACGTAGAGGAGATGGGGACCACCTCAAGCCACTTAGAGTAGGAATCCACGAGAATGAAAAATGTCTGTCCCTGGAACGGGCCCACAAAGTCCAGGTGGAGGTGGGCCCATAGTTTGTGTGAGGATTCCCATTGTTGCACTGGGGCCCCAGGAGAAGCCAGCCATGTTTCCTGGCATGTTTGGCAGCATTTAACCAGGTCCTCTATCTCCCCATCCATGTCAGGCCACCAGACATAGCTGCGTGCTAGGGCTTTCATGCGCAGAATTCCCGGGTGGGTCTTGTGCAGTGCAGCAAGTATGCATTTGTGTAGGGGGCTAGGGATGACTACCCAGCTACCCCACAAGATACAGCCTTTGTGGGTGGACAGTTCATCCTGGTGAACCACCGCAACACCCAGGGAGACAGCATATCAGGTGTTGGGTGGTCCAGGGCCAATAGGCCCAGCAGCAGCTTGTGGTCTGTGAAAATGGTGAAAGGGCGGCCATACAGGTAGTTGTGGAAGTTACGCACCCCCACCACAATCACCAGCACCTCCTTGTCAATTTAAGCTTCGTTCTGCTCCACCACAGACAAGGTGCCCGAGTAACAGGCTACCGGTAGCTCACTGCCATCAGCTAGCCTATGACCCAGGACCACCCCCTCCCCATAGGGTGATGCATCGCATGCAGGCACTACAGGAAGGGATTCATCAAAATAGGCCAAGACAGCATTGGAGGTCAGGAGGTCCTTTACAGCCCGGAAAGCCATGGCCTGTGGTAGCCCCCACTTCCAATGCACGTGTTTGTCCAAGAGGTGGTGCAGGGGCTCAGCCATGGCCACTTAGTGTGGGAGGAATGTGTGATAAAAATCCAGCAGGTCGAGGAAAGCCTCCAGCTCAGGTTTGGAGGACGGTGTTGCTGCATCGACAATGGCTGTGATCTTGTCCGGCACGGGGTGGATGCCACGGGTGTCAACTTTGAATCCCAGGAACTCAGTGCTGGGGACACCTAGAAGACACTTTTCTTTCTTTACTTTAAGCCCAGACACGTTGAAGCACTGCAGGACGGCTCACAAATGGTCGGAGAAGGCTTTGGGACATGACTACACAATCAGAACATCGTCAAAGAAGGGTTGCACTCTGGGGATCCCTTTCAATAAACAGTCCATTAGATTCTGGAAAATCCCCGGAGCTACACTGACCCCGAACTGTAGACGCTTAACTTTAAATGCCTCTCTGTGAGTTACAATTGTCTTGACTTCCACTGTAGAATCATCTACTGGCAGTTGCTGGTAGGCCTGTGCCAAGTCCAGTTTACCAAAGATTTTGGCCCTGGCCAGGGATGCTAGGACATGGCTCACCACGGGAACAGGATGTGTGTGGTCTTGAAGGGCCTTGTTGATAGTGCACTTGTAGTCTGCACAAATCCTGACATCCCCATTGGGCTTGACTGGGATTATGATTGGGTTCTCCCACTTTGCATGGGGTACTGGCTCCAGTACCTCCTGGCTGACCAGGCAGTCAAGTTCAGCCTCAATTTTGGGCTGAAGTGCGAACGGGGGCCACCGGGCTTTCAGACAGAGTGGGCAAACCACAGGATCGAGGGTGAGGGCAACCGGAGGACCCGTGTAGGGGCCAAGTGATCCATCAAATACTGCCGGGAACTCTTCAGCTAGACCAATGGTCTAAACTATGGGGGGGAAATGTCAAGATTACAAAACCCATTGCATATAAAGAAAACATTTATAAGATGTTTTATAGAAGGTATATAACACCTGAAAAATTAGCTAAATTTAACTCAAAATGTTCGGATAAATGCTGGAAATGTGAAAGTAAAATGGGATCCTTTTACCATATGTGGTGGCTATGTGAGAGAGCTAAGAAATATTAGGTATGGATACATGAAATATCACAGAATATATTTGTAATGTATCCACTGGAGAACATGGGCCCTAGACAGCCATGTGCTTGGACTGGTTCTAACCGGTCCACCATGTGGCCAGGCGAAGGGCCTGAGCTTCGCCCCGAAGGACAATGGACTAGTGGATCCTGACTCCCCTCCAATGGAGGAGCAGGAGTTAATCCAATCAATGTAAATAGCGAATCACCGGGTGGGTGTGTGTTTGGGGTGTGGGTCACTTGGGAATAAAAGCCGGCCTGCGAGCCGGCTCAGTTGTCTTGTTCTTCATCTAATAAAGTATGTGAGAGCTGAAATCACTAGTAAGTCTCAGTACTTTTCACTGGCGACGAAGGTGGGATGCCAACTCCCTCCATGAACAACGACCACGAGACGAGCACCGCTGACCGCCCCAACGCCGAAAGCACCGAACGCCGCCGCCAAGCTTCGTGTCCGCCTCTTCGGTTCCTGGGCACCACACCGCTCCCTAGCACCGCTGACCCCGAGAGCAGCCTCGCTTCCAACGCCGCCAACTCTACGCCTGAACCGCGACCTCCACGGGTGAGCACCATGGCCGCTAGCAACGAGAGCTTCCCCGCCTTCGACATCTCTCGTCCCGCACACTGGGAGACCTGGATCGAGACGCTGGAGCGTCACTTCGAGATCCATGGCATCACAGATGCGGGTACGAAGAAGGCCTATCTCTTGCGCTACTGCGGCATCGAGGCACACCTCCTCCTGAAGGACCTGGTGAACCCCCTCCTGCCGAAAGACGCGGCCGCCACCTACGACATGCTGGTCAAGGCGTTTACTGACCACTTGGCACCAAAGCCCACCAAGTTTGCGGAACGAATGGAGTTCTTCGCGAGAACGCAGGGCCCCGACGAAACATCTCCGGAATTCCTGGCCGGACTACGCCGCGCAGCCACAAGGTGTGCCTTCCCCAACCTCGCAGATACCCTCCTAAACCAGTTCTTGGTGGGGCTGAAGGAGGCGAAGCTGCGCCGCAGGCTCGTCAGCCGGGACGACCTCACTCTGGAGGCCGCCATCCAAGAAGCGGCCGCCTACGAGAAGTCCCACGCAGATCGCCGGCCTAAGACGGTCCATCGCCTCCAGGACTCCGGCCCCTCGGATGACTCGAACGATGAGGAGGTCCTACAGGTGAACCGCCGATCACAGCCACGCACCCAACGCAACAGGGGATTCCCCGCACCACCAAACCAGCCCAACGCATCTGCCTGTGCCAGCTGTGGCGACGCTCACGAGCGCCGGACCTGCCGTTTCCGGGACGCCGTCTGCAGGACCTGCAACAAGGCCGGACACCTCGCCCGAGTCTGCCGCTCCAAGGGCAAGCGCCTGGGATCCACTGCCCAGCGGGACGCCACAAGCCTGCACACCGTGACGACACAGCGCCGGCAGACGGTATGTAACTTGCCCCCTGAAAGCCCGGACAAGGTGCATGTGACTGTCCAAATAGAGGGGTCCCCCTGCCAAATGGAAATAGACTCAGGGTCCTCGTTCTCTATAATTTCCGTGGAGACCCTTAAAACACTATGCCCCAAGGGGGGACCCCGACTGCACAAGCCACGGGGGTTGAAACTGACGGACTTTAACAAAAACCCAGTGGCAGTCCGTGGCTGGGGCAAGTTTCAAGTCCGATTTAAAGGGTTCTCGGGCTTGCTGGACCTGCTGGTTGTGGAGGGGCGCCTCTCAAGCCTCCTAGGACTGTCGTGGTTTGGCCCTTTGGGACTCCAAATAGCAGGAGTAAACCACCTCGGGACTGCTGACTGGGAGGCAGTTTGCCAGGAGTTCCCCAAAGTATTCGATGGGACCCTGGGGAGGTACAATGGGACCCCGATTTCGCTAGATCTGGACCCTAACGTACGACCCATCCGCATAAAGGCACGGCCCCCTCCCCTAGCCATACGGGAAAAAATAGAGGCCGAGCTCGACCGCCTGGTCGCCCAAGGCGTGCTGGAACCGGTCGCGTCAGCGCGCTGGGAAACCCCCATTGTAACGCCAATTAAACCGAATGGGGCTATACGCATTTGTGCAGATTACAAATGCACCATAAATAAGGCTCTGCAGGACCACGCCTATCCGGTCCCGGTAGTGAGCCATGTCCTGGCCTCCCTGACGGGGGCCAAAGTTTTTGGCACATTGGACCTGGCGCAGGCTTACCAGCAGCTGCCAGTGGACACGGCCGCAGCGGAAGCGCAAACCATCACCACCCACAAGGGGGCTTTCCGGGTCAATAGACTGCAGTTTGGGGTTTCAGTGGCGCCAGGGATTTTTCAATCTTTCATGGATTCCCTTCTGAAAGGAATTCCAGGGGTCCAGCCCTTTTTAGATGATGTCATCATCGCGGCACCGGACTCCACCGCCTTCACCGAACGGCTGCGTCAGGTCCTGCAGAGGTTCAACGAGGCTGGCCTCAAGGTGAAGAAGGAGAAATGCCTCCTGGGTGTGCCCCGCATTGAATTCCTGGGGTTCGCAGTCGATGCACAAGGCATCCACCCCACAGACGAGAAAATTAGAGCGATCACACAAGCCCCGGTCCCCACGTCCAAGCCGGAACTCCAGGCCTTCCTGGGCCTCTTGAATTTTTACCACGCGTTTCTGCCCCAAAAGGCAACGGTGGCTGAACCCCTCCACCGGCTGCTGGACAAGGAGGCGCTGTGGGCCTGGAAGCCGGAGCATGCGGCAGCTTTCCAGGCGGTAAAAGACTTGTTGGTCTCCAACGGGGTGCTGCACCACTTCTGCGAGGCTTTACCTGTGGTTCTGGCGTGTGATGCGTCGCCCTACGGGGTGGGGGCGGTGTTGGGGCATCGGTTGCCGGATGGCCGGGAGGTTCCGGTCGCCTACTATTCTCGGACCCTGTCTTCTGCGGAGCGTAATTACGCGCAGATAGACAAGGAGGCACTAGCGATAGTGGCGGGGGTTAAAAAATTCCACCATTATCTCTATGGCCGCCCGTTCGAGATCCTTACAGACCACAAGCCTCTCCTGGGCCTCCTTGCGCCCGATCGACAGACGCCGCAGATGGTCTCGCCCAGGGTTCTCCGCTGGTCCATATTCCTGGCGGGGTACTCTTACACCCTCACCCACCGCCCGGGAAAGGCCATGGGTCACGCGGACGCGCTCAGCCGCCTCCCACTGCCCGCAACGGACCCAGACCCGGCCCCGCCCACGTCATCGCACTCCTAGAATCGCTGCCCGATCGCCCAGTACATGTCAAGGAGGTGGCCCGCCTCACGGGCCGCGACAGGGTTCTCTGTCGGGTTTTGAACTGGGTGGGGAGGGGATGGCCGACAGCTAGACAAGACCCGGAGTTTGCGCCTTTTGTCACAAGGCGCGATGAGCTGTCGACCTATAAGGGGTGCCTAATGTGGGGAGGCAGGGTGGTCATTCCGAAACCACTACAGGAACGGGTACTGAGGGACCTTCATGAGCACCACCCTGGGGTAGTCAGGATGAAGGCTCTGGCGCGGGGGTATGTCTGGTGGCCAGGGTTAGACCGGGATATTGAGGACATTGTAAAAAGGTGTCAACCCTGCCAGGCCTCCCAACCCGCACCCCCGACGGCCCCAGACAGGGCCTGGGAATCCTCTCACCGCCCCTGGTCGCGCCTGCACCTCGACTTTGCGGGCCCGTTCCAGGGGCAGCTGTTTTTTATACTTGTAGACGCCTACAGTAAATGGCTAGAAGTAGAGCCGGTACCATCCACCTCCTCCCGGGCGGCCATCCGAGCGATGTGGCGGATTTTCAGCTCGCACGGACTCCCCGACACCCTGGTCACCGACAACGGGACGGCCTTCACGTCCGGGGAGTTCCAGGAGTTCACCCGCCAGCACGGGATTCGCCACATCAGGTCGGCCCCGTTCCACCCCGCCACCAATGGCCAAGCCGAACGCATGGTGCGGACGGCCAAAGAGGCGCTCCGTCGGACCGAAGGAACGGACTGGGACTTCAGGCTGGCGCACTTCCTGTTCGGCCAGAGAACGACGCCCCATGTGACAACCGGCCGGAGCCCGGCGGAACTATTGATGGGCCGACGCCTCACCACCAGGCTGGACCGGTTACATCCCGATCGAGCGCCCGAGCGGGAGCCCTGCACGGAAACGCCAGCGGCGGCGCGAGGGTTCTTCCCAGAGGACCCGGTGTACGCACGGAACTACGCGAGAGGGCCCCCGTGGATTCCCGCCCGAATAGTCCGGGTCCGTGGCCCCCGGTCCTACGAAGTCTCGGTGGAAGACGGCCAGATCCTGCATCGCCACATCCATCAGCTACGTCGCCGGGTGCTACCCCTGGAGCCGGATGAGGGGGAGGAGTGGGACGAGCCAGCTCAACCAGACGCGGGGGCGGACGCACCAGAAGAAATCCCGGGGGACTTCAACTCCGGACTGACAGCCACCGCTAATGACACACCGGCCGCGATGGTGAGCCCAGCCCCGCCAACACCAGAGCGGCCACCAGTCCCCACAGCCGCCCGGGAGGCTGTCAGTTCCCCCATGCCAGAGCCCCGTTGCTCCACGCGAGAGCGGCGGCCCCCCAGCTATTTGAAAGACTATGTGTGCGGGTGTTTATCGGACCAAGGGGGGAGGGGTGTAATGTATCCACTGGAGAACATGGGCCCTAGACAGCCATGTGCTTGGACTGGTTCTAACCGGTCCACCATGTGGCCAGGCGAAGGGCCTGAGCTTCGCCCCGAAGGACAATGGACTAGTGGATCCTGACTCCCCTCCAATGGAGGAGCAGGAGTTAATCCAATCAATGTAAATAGCGAATCACCGGGTGGGTGTGTGTTTGGGGTGTGGGTCACTTGGGAATAAAAGCCGGCCTGCGAGCCGGCTCAGTTGTCTTGTTCTTCATCTAATAAAGTATGTGAGAGCTGAAATCACTAGTAAGTCTCAGTACTTTTTACTCCAGAAATATTTTTGTTGAATATTTTACCAGATAATTTTAATAGAGAAGATTCTTATCTCATGTTATATATCTGCTAGAATACTGTATGTTAAATATTGGAGAAGTCAGGACATGCCAAGTAAAGAGGAATTTATTAATAAAATATTTGAAGCAGCAGAGATGGACAAACTCACTTTGTTTTTGGAGGACCACACTGAAGAGACTTTTGAAAATATATGGGCAAGATTTCACAGATGGCATGAGAACTATGTCTTTAACATGACAAGACAAGGTATATAAGCAAGGGGGGAAAGAGGGTAAAGACTATAACAGTACTAATTTATGTACAAACAGTTGCAAAAGTGCTTACAAAAATTACTTTCTATTGTAAGCTATAAGCTCAAAGTGTTATATAATTGGCTCAAATATTTGTTTACTCATAATGTACCCCCAGTTTTATGTTATCTTAGGTGTTTGTCTACATTTATGTTTGTGTGTGTTATAGAAAATAAAAACTTAAAAAAAATACTGCCAGGAACTCGTCACAGACTTTACTGAAGTTCCCCGACTGCACATTTTGTATCCCGGTGACAGCTAGACCCAAACTGTTGAACCAGGTTAGCCCCAGTAAGCTGGTGAGATGGCCCTTGACCACGACCAGTTCCAATGGACCTTCGAATGCTTTGTATTTTACATGGAACTGGCCCACTCCTTTAATGGCTACCGGGTTCTTTTGGAAATCCCATAGCATGAGGCCAGTGTCTACCAGTGGGGTCCCCTGTTAGGGCAGAGCATGCATAAGGTCTCCTCAGAGATTATCTAGAGGGAGGACCCTGAATCTAATTCCATCACACAATCACTTTAATCTTATTGGTGGGCCCCCGGGGCAAAAAGTGTATCTGGTTCTTATGTACTGAGATGCTGTGGAGTTCTGCTGTTTCCTGGTGGGTTGTGATATGGCTCTGGTGTCCCTTGGATTGACAGGCCCAGGTGATGTAGCCTTGCTTTCCACAGGAATGGCAGATGGTGTCATGGAACCATCAGGCCCTTCACTCGTGTGCATCCCCGCAGCTG